>JAABNY020000034.1:14115415-14148399 GCA_015164015.2 Brevimyrus niger
TAGCTGTGTGAAGCTCCAGTGTTCGCCCGCCATCTCCGTGTGAAGCCCCAGTGTTCGCCCGCCATCTCCGTGTGAATCCCCAGTGCCCGCCCGCCATCTCCGTGTGAAGCTTCAGTGCCCGCCCTCATCTCTCATCTAGCAACTTTTGACACTACACTTGAGCCATGCCCATGTTGTAGGTTTTTATGCATCTTTTTATCAGCTTATCCTAGTTTGGGTCACAGTGCAGGGGTTTTGAATCTATCAGAGTACCACCTCAAAAAGCACCGTAGCTCTTAACTACTGTAACCTTTTTATTAGGTACCTGGTGCTGGGTGAGCTACCAAAGGCCGCTGACTGATCCTGAAGACACTACTGATATTCACGCCAGGCTCAATCTCTTAATCTCAACAGTAAACCTTGTTGCAGATGGTTTATTGGCGCCTCGGTTAAAGAGGATTAACTTGGCAGGTACCAGGCCTCCCAGTGAAAGGTTTAAACCTCTTGCTTATATTAGCTTCATCAGTCGTTAATCCTGCAGAAATGGATAGCCAAATTTTATTTGTCTGGGGTGGGCCGGGTTGGAAATTGCAGGACACATTTCATAATTATGCCATAATGGTTTAAAACATTTGTGTACCATATTAGAATGGAAGTAGGGATAATTACCAGAAGTAGAAACAAAAGTCAGATGTGTGTTTTTGTATATATAAAAGTAGAACCTTATTGTATAAACTAAGAACTAATCTTCTAAACCTTTCAAGTGAAGTGTCAATGTAAAAGGGTTAGCAGTTAATGACCATTTTAAATGTATTAAAATATCTGCATGGTTTAAATGTTATACGTTAGGAGTACAAGAAAAATCATATCTTTGAATTATAAAATGAGGATTTATTTCAAAGTAAACAAAATACAATGACATTCACATTAAAAAGGTTTGTTTCTCCCTTGTGAGTTTCCATTGGTTTCACTTTGTTCACTGGGCAGCCAAGCAATGGGTACTCAAAAGACAATTACCTCTGTTTTGTAAGACACAAACTGCCATTTACCACACAATTACCATTAGACAATGAACTCAAGACTTCAGTAATTGGTGTGTAAGGACTGCATGGCTGCCCTGTTCGAAATCACTTGATGAGGAATGACCAACAGATGGCAGTGGCTTAGCTTTTACTCCAGCAGCACGAGCAATACTGGAGGCATCTGCAGGGTTTGAACTCCAATATTTACGTGCTGCTACAGCATGGCGGCCAGACGCAGAATGAAGACCTATGCTAAGTCTGCTTTTCTAGTCCTCCCACGCTGCTTTACATGCGTTTTGCCTGTTTGCAATGAAGGCAGTCTGTCCAGGCATTACCGAGGCAGCACAGGATGGTCTGCGTCCCAGTAACTCCCACAAACCATTCTGTGCTGCTACAGCACTACCAGACCTCGCTTAAGCAGATTCCCAGTGTGGAAGTCCACCTGCAAAATAGGGAGAGTAAGACATGAGATTGTTCTGCACTGGAATGACCAGACACAAGCATCATTTAATACATTTTCTGTGGAACAAAAAGTGAGGTAGCAGCATCAAAAGCAATGCTAACAAGGTCCCTTATTAACAGCTAGTAAACAGACATCACTTTATACAATGATGCCACCGCTTGACTGTCAAGGGCTAATTAGTAATATTGCAAAACCCTGATAAAAAAAATTCACAACAATCACATCTAGAAAATTGTCACTTTTTCTTCAAAAAAAAAACAAACATAACATTTAACATTTCACTCACTACTAGGGATGGGCATTTCAGATAGAAATGACTAGTCAAATTTCACCAGTTACTACTGAAATATTTGACTAACCATGGTCATTTACAGCAAATGGCAATTATTTAAAATGATATAAGTCTAACAATACATATCTGGTTTATAGGGTAGGCTACTCCAAACATTGTAATTGAATGGGTGAAAATGATGACTGGGTGAAAATGATGACTGGGTGAAAATGATGACTGGCTTGCACATACAGAGCTCATGCAAAAACTTCTGAATGAATAAACCTAAGACAATAAAAAGCATGCCATGCTTGATTTGCCATTTACACAAGTACAGGTACATTAGAATACTTCTATTCGCTGACCCCACCTTGCTCTCCATAGCTTAAGAGTCACAGTGCAGGATCAGCTAACATGCAGCGCCCCCGCAGCTGGGGGGGTAAGGACCCACATACACGTGACTGTTCTACCGAGGCTGGGGCTCACATGGCAATCATCTGATCACAGGCAGAAACTTAGCCCGCTAAGCTACTCACCACAAACTTAGAGTGAATACGTTATATTTCTGCAAAATAAAACCTCATGTCATTCAATTTTAAGATTAAATTTTTTTACACATATTCTCGAATGAACAATGCCAACTCATCCCTAAGTAACTATCCAATATTTGAAATTAATGCTACAAAATTAGCCCAATAAACCCTACCAGCGTATGAAACAGGTATGCATAAGCAAGTAAGGAGTGACTCAACCGCTGTATGGGTATTCCAGCCTACGGGGGGGGGGTATCTGCCTTACCAGCACAACACTGGAATGGCATCCAGATTTATCCCTGGAATTTTGATCATCACTTCTGCCAAAAATAGTAAGTCAATAAAAAGATTCTAATGTATACAGAATGCTGTACTCTGCAATTTGCAGAAAATTGGCTAACTATACAACAAACCACAAAGAATATTCAAGTGTCTTAAATTAAAACAGCAGTAGCAGGCCATACTCTGGTAATTCGTCTGGTCAGTAGCTAAGTGGTTCGCAAACGTTCGCACCGTGACCCTATTTTTACCCGGCCAGCTCAGTCAAGGCCCTATATCAAACATAGGTTTAAATTAACTGTATGCTTGATCATGGAGTTTACTCTGCAATTTGTACCAATCAATACCTATTGCACAAATCTAATTTGATGTGCCACTGAATTTTAAAGAAAGCCTGCGTGGTTTGACTTCTTGGATTGGTTGCGTGATCACTAGTGTTGTGCAAAGTATTTGCAGACTGTAGACCTGTTAATATAGGTTAATTATAGGATTGAGGCTGGGAAATCTGATCGGGGATCAGCATAGGGGATTGCTAGTTTTTAAATGCTTACATTTCCAACTGTGCGTCACGCACCTTACAGAACTTGCCGCTACCCAAATCTGGGTTGCAACACAGCCTGAGAATTGCTGCTATAGAATATACAGTATAATAGCTGATGTTGAAAATGTTCCCCACTAGGGCTGCCATGATTAGTCAACGCAGCTGATGACCTCAAGGCTGAAAATGGGACGACATCAGTATTTTGAAAATCAGCGCATCATTAAAAAAAAAATAAAAAATGAAATAAAAATTAAACCTATATTTACCAAAAAATGGATTATGAACTGCAAACAGTACTGCCACCCACCATCTTTTTACATTGTTTAACCACAATATCCCATTTTTTAAAAAGTTCTTTTAAAATGTGATTGCTTTCTTGACTTTCGTGCTTATCACAACCATGATTTACCAAAAGTCGCATGTGGTGTGCACTGCTATCCGAATTTAATGAGCAGAAGGGTACACTCCATTTATACAGATTATTTCAACGTTTGGTCATCACAAAACACCTCATTATTATTTCAGGCATACTACTAATCTTCTTATCAAATTAGAGCTAAAGGTATGTATACTCCCAAAAAGCTGGAATCCGATCACAAATAGTTTGTTCTTGTCAAAATAAAATCAACTGGTCAATTTTATTTTCATAAAGAAAACTGATCATTTAGATTAATATATGAATCGGTAAAATAGTTGACAGATTAATTCTTGCAATTACAGTTAGTGGCAGTCCTATTCCTCACCCACACATATCTCAGAAGCTCGTACCTGAATTTTATGGCATTTTCATTCTTTAACTGAGCATCTAATGATTTTACAAAGACAATACCTATGCAGTGGGTAACCACATGCTTGAACTGCACCAAGTACTGCTAACAACATACCATTCAGAGTGCAGAAATCAAAATGCAAGCTACAAGTTTTATGAACAACTGAACTTCAAGTTTACTTATCTTGTTACATTCCAGATTAGGTTTGGTCTTTTTTGCAACAGAGGTAATGGAAACTCGCAGCCAGTTTGCTAGACAGCTGAATATCTCAGACACCAAACATATGGGTAAACCTACTTATTTGCACGTCAACAGGAAGTTTTAAGGTTATTGCATAATTCCCAATGGAATATACTGATGAACATGATTTTTAATTTGACAAACTGCTCTCATGTGGAGTTCTTATGACAGTGCTCTCATGGCATTCTGCGAATGCTAAATTATCATGACAAAAAAGTTCGGGGTTTGACTTTCGCATGGTCCTTCACTTGAGCATTTATTACTCAGCAGTTTACTCATGTTTCACATTCACATGTTCATCTGCATTGCTTATGGCTCTAAGTGTACATTTGTCTCAAACAAGATCAGAAGCTATAAAATACGGGTAAGCTGAAGGGACAGCATCAATGTTACGCTGAAGTACACAATGGCAACAATGACTGCAACTTACCTAAGCTGGCCCAAAAAAAAAAAAAAAAAATCCAGGTTTTCATTGTCATTTAAATTACAATTTTGATGTGTTTGCACCTCCAAGCTATTTTAAGCAAAAAATTCCAGAAATTAAACAGACAAAAAAAATAAATACCAACTATAAACATCTTAAACATCCACAACAATTAGATGAATGTTGTACTTTAGGATGACATTCATATAGCATCTGCAATACAGGCCATATCTGAAATGAGACATGCTGCATGTACTATTCCATATACGCTTTCCTGATTTAATGTATTCCTTCTATCCAAAAATCTTTAACGGTTATTCCAACCATGCCTTAAAAACAGTGGAAACTACATCTAGCCCAGAAACTTCACTCAAGTTCTTTGCCTTGGTAAATAATCAGCTGCCAACAGCATTTTACCAGATAAATGGTACTGAAGAGTAATGCCCTGGGCGAGAGGGGGATTGTGTGAAAGTACATGTACACAGTGAAATGTGCTATTCTTCCTCAGCCCCCATTAGCACATACAACAATGTTCAGGCCATGTATTGTCTATTGCATTGAATACAAGGAAAGGTCATGCAATAGCGACTAATATAGGAAAGTTACTATGAACGTATGACAAATGTGACAAATATTAATAATTCCATATTGCAACAGTGTAATGACCCACATTTACAGTTCCTTCGTTTTACTCATTCTTTAAAAAAAAAACCTGACAACTACCATACCTATCTATATTAACTGCAAATTACAAGATTAATTGAATACTCTAGAGTGGAAACATACTGCATGAAATTAAAAACCAGTTAAGCACCAATACCGTGATCGAACCTTAAACTGTAGTTGTCCAGTCACTGAAAAATATGCATCCCAAAAGGAACAAAAACTTCAATTCCAATGTGTAAAAAATAAAAACACCCATTTTTAAAAACTGATGTGTATTTAAAATGTACACTCCCACTGATGTAGGGCTGAGTGATATATCGATGATATCGATAGATGGATGGATATTGCATGTGCACAATAATCACCAGGGCTTCAGATGACTGGTGAAACTATTGCCAAATTTATACTGATTACCAACTTTTGGGTGTCGCAAGCTACACCTCATTAATATTTTAGGCTCACTAGTCATCTGCTTACCAACTTGTGGGTTTTTGTATTGAACTGACAAGCATACATCTGGTCAAATGTTTCGGCAGTCATCTGAAACCCTGGTGATTATCGCACATGCACGATATAATGTCGATATACTGTCGGCCAGCCCTATGCTGATGCTATATTGCCTTTAATGTTTAACATCTAAAATGACTGAATCTAGACATATATATGCCCAAATTAAAAGTTAAATTTCAAACAGGACAGAATGAGTTTTAAGTGCCACACCAGACAGATTGGGTAGTTTGTAAAATGCATTTAAATGCATTTGCTTTGTACATGATACACCACTACCCCCAACTTCATTTCAATTAAAATTAATTTTGAAAGTGATGCGTACAAAAAAATTAAGATTACTAAAAGAGAAAGTTTGAAGAAAATTATAAATCCTAACACACACTGATGTCAGGAGTGATGTTTCAAGCTTCTGCTATAGGTCTGAAACAACAAGGTATCCTGTTAATGTCAGATGCCTGATTTTTATACTAGATGATAATCAATTGCAGCACACATGGTATTAATCTGAATAAAACTATGGTGGGAAAGGCTAGTTTAACTTGACCAAACTGCTTTGGTACAAGTATCAAATCCAGTAGGTAGCATGAGGAAAACTTAGATGTGTAGCTGAATCCCAGTAGCACATTTGGCTTCGATTATTCACTCAGAAACGATTTTTAAAGCTATTCGCTAAATTATGTCAAATTTTGCTAGAAACTAAACCATAGGAAACACCACCTACAGACAATGATTTTTAAAAGGGTATTTCCACACACACACACATATATATATATATATATATATATACACACACATACATACATATATATATATATATTTATACACACATATATACATATTAAAAAATAAAACAACAAACAGATATTGATAAACAGGAATACAATAAACTTACCGATTAAACCGACTTAAAAGTAATTTTGGAAAATTTGTTCTATGTGATATGATGTAACATCAATTTTAAGCCCACTACCAAAATTGCAAATGATTCAGGTGATTTTAATCAAATTCCTCCACATGTCAAATATCATACATGTGAAGCCTATAAATTGATTAAAGTCAGATGACTGGACCTATGCCAGGTTTGGGGTTATTTCTGAAGTAATACCACCAAAATTTTCTGCAAATTTTATTTCCTTCCCATATTCATACTTAAGGTACACAAAACTCCAAAACCTTACTTGTCCTCTGAAAGTACTAACTGCAGTGAATGAATACATACAAAAACTGTTACAAATAATTCTACAAAATAGGTTAGGGAAAAAAAATCTGCAGCTAATCTCTAGCTCCTAGGTTTTGTATTTTTTTTCCTTTTTATTTACCTTCAATCAAGATTAAGCAGAGACCTTACATGTCCTCAGTGAACTTGAAAACTGAAGGTCACCTCAACGCATATGGCCTTAATCACAATTACTGGCAATTTTTGAGAGTCTGCCTCATCAAATTGCAAGACCAAAAGGAAGTCAGGTTTTCTATTAAGCCTACATTCAATGAACTCTCTTTGAAGGTGTGTGTGGGCCACGAGCATCGTGGGACGGGCGGGGAGACAGAGTGGTGAGAAAAACTATATTTTTAGAGTGAGAATAAAATGCTGCTTGTTACCAGTACACTCTGGTGTAGATATGTAATATTATTAAAAGCATAACAAGGGCAAACCCTAGTGGAGCCTTTGTTTTCATGTAGTTGGACATTCACTATTAGGTGGGGAATATTGCGTCTGATTACTTGAAATGCATAACCATACGCGATTCCCATATCCCCTACAAAGAGACTGCCTGGAATTCACCAGAGAAGTACATTTCTGGTCCATGGGATTTTCAAAACATTCCACCTAACAAATTTTTGCATATTTTAATATCTAGACATATGGACTATCCACAAAAAAGGTAAACATCAGTTCAGATGCAACATTACAAAACTGTCCATTGTCAGGTCTTGAAAATGCCTGTCTCCTTGCTTACCAGAGCCTTCAGTCTCAATATTATTTATCAGAAAAGGTTGAAGGAAACTAGGAACACATTAAGTGCATACTGTGCCCTTTTCCTAAAAACCCAGAGAAGCCACTGTGCTACAAGTCTGACGTGTTAGGCTTACAAAAACCCATAACTGCATTTACACCTAATCCAATTACCAAAAGTCAAATGAATCACTATCTTTTTAAAACACTGTAGCCACAACTCACAGAACTCAGAAATGAATGTAGGCCCACAAAAGTAATGATGCGATCAACAACTATGAGTGGATCTCTCGCCAATGACTCATTTCAGATTTTTTGAATATATGTAATAATGCAATATTTAAAAAATAAAGGTGACACACCACACAGATGTGTATGTTTTTCAAAAACATTACACTGCTAAAATAAGATGGCTTTACTCAAATTACTGTGCAGGATTTTACTGATATTTCCACCACTTTTATTATAACTAATAATACCAGAACAATGATGTGATACATACAATATGTATACGAATTTTAATTTAAGTCATGTCACCATTTCTATTATTCTGGAGAAGGTAAAACAAGAAACATTTAGTTAATTTCTTGCAACTTTAACACCAAAGAACTCCACAGAACATAAAATGTGTAAGGGCACAAGCTTACAAACAGATAACAGGAATCACAGGGGGGGAGGCTTTCCTGCTACTTCATCTGTTGACAAAACACAAATTGAAATTTAATTGTCAATTCCCAAGTCTTAAAAATAGCAGAATTTTTCATTCCAAAAAAGTTATGCATTTTTCCTATTTCAAGTCAATCAAGACAATCTAACAGTGCATATGGATAAAAAAACTTAATATTACTATAATTAACAATATTAACCTGAACTGAAACTGAAATCTGACTTTCAAAATCACAGTAAATTAAATATGCACACACATACGTCAAATTTTAAGAAAGAAACTGAGTCTGACAAAAAAAAAACGAATTTACACCTAAAATTGAAATGTGTAAACATTTCTGCATTTCAGATCTCATAAGTTCATTACTCCACTTATCGCAAGGGACACCTTCATTAGTCCACAAACTATCAGCTAACTCACTAGCAAGTCCGCTTCATTAGAACAAACCAGGCAACATTATGAAAAACTTGCGCCAGTTCTGTAAATTCAGAATATCATGGTATTGAAAAATACTGAGAAATGCAGCCAAATATCAATTTACACTGATTTTAAATATTTAAAAAATTATAACCTTTAAGTTAGTAGCCATCCAGTGTCGTCATCCAGTGTTTTTTTCTTTGTAAGCTACAGAATGTAGTATTCCATTTCATTCTCTAGACTGCAAAATACTGTTTTGTTAAATATACATTACCCATATGAATTAGCCATTTTAATAAATTAACTGCAATGCACTAACTATAAGACATTAGGAAGGTTTCACAAAAAAAAAAAAATATATATATATAGTACTCAAAGTTAAATATCCTTCTTAACTCCTAGTTTTATAACAAAAGAAACTAACAAGAAAGTTGTATTGAGCCCACTTTATCACTGAACTGGACAACAAAACTAGACTGTCATCTCTGAACCACAGGGATTTAAAATGAGGTAACAGTCTTAATGGAAACTTGCTACAATAATTTGTGGACAATGTGTACCATGTTTTCCTTATACCCCACAATTTAAGAGGGAAAAAATGAATAAACTTCTTAAATCACAACTGAATGCTACAGTATGACTATATTACAACTTACTGTCTGTTATATTACAGGCATTTAGAAGAATAGTACTGTAAAACTCCTACTCTCAAATAGAACAAATTCACATATTTTGGCAACAATTCCTGAAATTTCTAAAACTTCCATATTTCTGTAATTCAAATTCAAAGAAATCATTAGTATCCCTATCAGGCATTTAAGGAATATGTAACAGTACATACTGTGCATGAGGCCTATGCAAATAACCCCCAGTAGCATGTTCACCTCATCTAACAATGTTAACTGACAGAGGCTACAGGTCTAAAGAGACACGAGACATTTATTTTTTGGTAGCGTCCAAACAATGGAGATTATTGTAGAAATCTTACTCTTATATGCTAATCTAGATCCATAAGTGTAACACTGGTTACATTCCCGAAAAGGAATGGAACATATACCACTGATAGGAGAACTCCACATTGTTACTGCTAGACGTGATGAATTTTTCTAATCATTCCTTACCTACAATAGAACCACGAAATGAATATTTTATGGAGTAGCCATCCTTCTATGAGAAAATGCAGAGGGAAAAAAAAAAGACACAAAGACAAAATGTCAACATTTTACAGATCACCACTCCTGAGTTCTATAAATGTGATAAAGATTGTTTCACAAGCAATCTAGTGGAAAGAATTCCCAGACCAGATTACTTTATGAATACAAGGTGAAGTGTGTGAGTGTGAAGGAGCTACAAGAAAGAAAAAATGTGTTCACTCGTTTTCAGTGCTACTGCCAATTATATGAATATATTTAAATATACTTAATTGCGATAATTCACATAAAACTGATTATTACAAATGAGTACACCTAGTTTTTAAACAAGGCATAGCTATTAAATCACACAAATATGTGTGCAAAAAAGGAAGCTTTTTTAAAAAAAAAAAAATTGAGGTATAATTAACTAAACTGGGTGTAATTAAAATGCTTTTAATACCTATAATCTATATCATGTACATCACCATTAGTGTGGTGAGCAAATTTAAATGGCAAATTTAATTGCATGTTTTACAATTACACTGGTTCTCCATAAAACCAAAAGAAAACAGCAGAATCTCAATTAAACATTTTAGCAATATAATGGAGTAACAAATCAATATGAAACAATTTCAGGGATAAACCAGTAAGAGAAATGCAACAACTACGTCAAATTCAATAAGTATTTCCATTACAAAACACAGAAATGCGCACACCTTATAGTCAGCATTTAAATAATCAATATGGGGGATTCGAAAAACTGCCATCATCATTTTTCACAAGCCCAAGATAAATGTGCCTAACTAACCTAAAACAGTTTTCCCACCAAAAACCAGCACAGCCAATTAATAACAATAAATGAGAATGAGTGTTTTTCTATGGAGCAATGAATTATTTCCTCTACATACACACAGGACGACAAAAAAAAAAAAACGGTGGGCAAATATATGCGCATGCACACACACACCCCCCATCGGGAGAAATTAATGAAACAATGAATAAATATCTGTTCATGTCAGGGTATAATTGTATTTTGCCACAAAGAGTTTCAATGTAATACCTCTGAAGGAAAAAAAAAACCATTCAAGACAGATGCTGGCTTCTGCAGTCAACCTTGCCATGCAACACATTTCTCCTCTTTTTACGAGCATCATCAGGATCTCCTTTTCGTGGCTTTCTGCTTACTTGTGGTATGTAAAACCAAACCAAGAAAGCACAACTAAAGCCTTGCTTCAATTATAGTGAATGTAAATCCTTAACAGTTTTTAAGGGGCACAATTGCTTCCTACCACATATGTGAACAAATGAAAAAGTGACTGGTGTAGAACTACTACAGGAATAGAAGGGCCTAGAGCGCCAAAATAATAATAATTTTAAAAAAATAGTTCCATAATGTTCCGGTTACCCCACTCATTTCAATACATGCTACATTTACTTCAAACTAATAATCTCCAATAACTAAGGGCACACACACAGACACGTGTAATAGGTATAAATCCATGCATACTTTCAAAAATTAATATGAATCAAAACAAATATTGAATTAAACAAACCCACCAGGTTACAATAAAACCTTGCTTCAATAAAAGGCATACAACTTCTGAAGCAACCTAATTAAACTTACCAAATAAAGACAAACTCAACAGAAAATTAATGAAAATTGGCAAAATAGCTCCACTGCACATCACACCCACTACAATTTCACATTATTCTGCCAATACTCATTAAAGTGTTTTTCAATACAAGAATTAACTAATAAATTTATGCAAATTAAAGATGGTGTGACCACAAAAATAAATGACAATGCATGTGATTTTTTTCCGACCAGAAAAAAGTGACTTATCAATGAATGACTATTTAAATAATATTGTATACACTGGCTTGTCAACCCTTGATTAACTATATCAGTCCAGAACCCAAAGCTGACTAAGCATAGTAACACCCCCATCTTATCAGTATGACAGTGGTGTAGTTTGCTATAAAATTAGTTTTGTTTTGGACAGGGTGTGCGCGCATGTGTGTGATATGTATACGAATTTCTGGTCGTGTGTTTGGGGGAGAGGGAAGAAAGTGTCAAGAGGCAAGAAATTCCCCTCACACAAAACCAAAAAAGGGCATAGTCACTATCATTGACAGTACAAACCAGGACTTTACAAAATGGACACAATTCAATGCAATGCATAAAATCAGAACTAATTATGTGTGTCATTGCATTTAATCTGTACTTTAGACCCATCTCATACTATTAAGTATACCAACGAAACTGAATACGTGATATTGCAGAATGTCTTGGAACACATGAAGAATAAATTCCAACTTGACAATGTTTTCCCAACAAATAAGTTCTCAGAATACAGCTACTATTTAAAAATCAGAATATAGAAGCAAATTTCATAACAAAAAATACAACATTCTGTCTTTTAAACATATAATTTGCAGTATTTCAGGTTCTTATGACAAACATTGAAAACCTTCTGGCACGTTAGATTTGACTTGGCATAAGTGCCAAAAAATGCCACAAAAAATAATTCTTTCACAATATTCAGAACAATCTCCTACAGGTTTATGTAATTAAAAAAAATGGGAAAATGGCAAAAGACTTCAGTTTTCAACCGAATTTCCATTGTGGCTAAATGCTATAGTAGATTCTTCTAAACTTTTAAAACAAGTTGCAACTGTAAAGACATTAAAATTGTTTTGTAGTATAGTGCCATTTCCTAATTGTACATAAGTGATTATTAAATTACAGCTAAAATGACAGTTCTTCCCTGTATGACGTACAAAAAAAAGAAAGAAAATGAACGGGGTGTTCGAAAAAAAACACGTACAACTTAATATAAAACATGAGAACCTTAGAGTGACTAACAGTTAGCTTAGTTGACAGAAGGGTGCAGAATTGAAAGGGTTATTTTAGTCGATGTACATTTTAATCGCTGGGGTCACTGTTCCTCACCACTAAAAATATCACCCCACAAACCTGACAGACTTCGACAGGGACTACAAAGGGTGATCAGCGCTTTTTAAAAAGCCCTAAAGCTTCACACAGACGTAATTTTGAATCAAACTCCAACTTCTTTAAAAGAATGGCCGAAAGCAAGTGCGGTTCCCAGGGACTGATCACTTTATAATTAAATCTACTCCAAAACGGGGCCTACATGGGCGTTTTAATATAGTCATGGTATCCTTCTGTTAACACAGTCACGATGGCCTTTTCTAAAGAAGAGGTCAATAAGCGAGACCCGCAGCAACCCCGCTCCTTTCATGTCGGCCCCTGACAATGCCCAGCACTCAGACAGCATTACAATTAAACGTGCCGGCAAACCGGGAGCTCACAGAAACCCTACAAGTCATTCGCCTTGTCATATCCACTGTCAAACTGAATAGCTTAGAAACAAATCGCCCAGGCTGACAAATAACGTGTCAGATTACCTCGGCTTCGTATTAATCTAAGCTTTACAGCAATACCTTTTAACCTCCTGAATTAGCGATCCAACAGTTCAATAGCTGCACGACCAATTACAGAAAAAAGTAAAAAACGAAAAATATTTCAAACTCCTCTACAATTATCTAACGTTGCATTTAGTTTTACGCGACTGTATACCAGTCCTCCTCAGTCTCCACATAAAGTCGTTCACTTGCAGCTGGAAAGTGACCGTTTGCCGGACAACGTGCCAATAATTTTCCAATAAGTATCTGACTGGAAGGAAAGCCACCTAAAGTCACCACTCGAGTACATGGGTGGGGGGTGAATGGAGCTGGCAGAACACAGACACCCCTCACCCCCAAAAGGAAAACGACAGGCTGACCGGAGAGTAACCAGAATTCACAGTTTAAACCGTTCGGGGGGGAAAAAAGCGCTCGTCAGGCGAGAAAGTAGCAGACGCCCCGGTTACATACCCAACAACATCGCCTGCGAGTTGAACGGTCCCTTAGCTGACTGAGGGTAAATAGGCACCAACAGACCGGGGCTGAACATGAAAGACGGTCACAGGACCAGACCAAGTCCGTGACACACGGCCGTTTGCCCGTAGGTGTCGGACTTACCTCTGGCAGCAGCAAGACCACAAAGGCTCCGAAACATACGGCTTCAAAACAAGCGTCTCTTCACCAGAAAATGAGGGTGAAAGAAAAAAAAAACTGAAAAAATATTATGCAAATAGCCATTCGAATCTAGCTGCACGGTAGTATTTAAAAAAAAATCATAAAAATAGTAATTATAAAACAGAGGTGGAAATGCCGCGAGTGTAACCAGTGTTCCCTAGTTAAGGTTAGCTGGTTAACTAGCTCGCGGCGATGACAGCCCGTCGCCACTCCCGCTCAAACTTAACGTAAAAAAGCACCAAAAACGGCTTCTGTTCAAGCGTAAACGCCTCAAATCCCACGACATGTGCTTGAGATAATTTTAAAACATTTTTACATATTTTTTCGGAGGGCATTTTTAAAGATTTTCCGGGTATTTGATAACCCCGGAATCCGCATTTGCCTTTCTTCGGTTAACGTCCCCCGTCTCGTCCGCCTTATCCTCCGTTAGTCCGTATCCTCCCCTCACGCGGGTCCCTCTACACTCCCCCTTACCGTCCGCATTTAATTTCATTTCTAGAAGTTTTTAATACTTAAAAATTAATAAGAGTTATGAAAGGTGAAGAGCATCGGCTCGTCCACCCCGACAGCTCTCCCTGTCCGCCGCCGCTATAATCGCTCCCCACTCGAAAATGGCGCCGAAACCTGGTTTCCACATTCAAATCGGCCAGAGCAGCCGGAGCCGCCCCCGCCCTGCCGGGCTGGGCATGCCGGGAGTCTGCGCCGCGCCGCCGATTGGACGGCGAGGCGAGGCGAGGCGAGGCGACGCGCCGTCTCAGACCGACTCAGACCGACTCCCAGCTCACCCCCGGCTCTCTCTCGCACCGGTGGAGGGGGGAAACGGAGTATTTAGCTAGCCGGAGTTGAAACTGGAAGCGGCGTGGGGTTAAAGTTGCTTCGTTAACGTAGACTGAAGCCGTTTCCCTTGACTGCGAATTTTGGGGGCAGCTTATAATGCGTGCTGACACGTGGGTAAACCTTCGTCTTTTATCTTTGCATATTAAGATTTAGAAATGCGCGCAGAAGTAAACGGGATGGCTGTAAAATGCTTCGTGGGTAAATGCACCAATATTAGCAGTGTTCTTTTGAACGTGCAATGGCTGGTTCTTTTGGTACTAAATGGCGATCGGTACTCATTTCAAATATAGTTTTTTTTTAATCTGAAGTTTTTACATTATTTCCACCCAAATTGTGATTCTTGCGGCCATCAGTTGCATTGAAGCAATGGTGATTTTTGTCGCTTTTGCCCGTATACATGGACGCCTACAGAGGACGCGTAGGTAACTTTAAATAGGGTGTCTGTCTGCATGGTATGGAAGCCCGTTTCCGCCAGCTGGAGGAGAAAACACATTTATCTCAGAATTAAGTCTAAATCCTGACTCCCCCCCCCTCACAATTCTTACTTTATTTACCGTAACTGAGTTATTTTCCAACAACCAACAAGTATCCGGAGCCACCAGTCCGACCGGCACTTTAATGGCTCAGCGCGACGCGCGTCCAGCAGCAGACAGGAGCGAAGGCTTCGATGACCGTGTCTGCTCTGCCCTGGCATTTCAATACATCCACTTGTCTGTGTGAATGGTAGCTTACATCGGAACTTGCAGTAATAGGTATCCTGTAAACGTTAACTAGCTATGAAATGAGAAGGAGCAATAAAACTTATCTTTCGCCTAATCAGGTGTGATACAGACATATCTAATGTTAATGCTTTGTACGTTAGACCTACAAGACCATGTAGCATTCAATAATGTAATACTGTTAATGTAATAACTGTCAGTAAATCATTTTCTGTTAATATAGTAAAAGCGGTTAAATAATTTACCCATACTGTACTAACATTTCAGAATCAACGTATCACCTTATCGATTTTTATTACACAAAATAGGAAAAATTATTACGCTATTGGCAGCAATTACATTGACTGTAGTTATAATATATAATACGCTGCCTGATTGGCTAAAAAAAAAAAAAAAAAAAAGTCAGAATTATCAGATGAATGTGTTTTTTTCTGCTCCACATGGTGAAAATGGCCATCTGTAGCATGGAGTTTAGTACTGAATCGGGTGACGGGGATAATAGTGGTAAAAGGCTTCCTAACCACACCCACCCACTCAAACCGCCTGTCATGACCCTAAGCTGTACCCATAAAGACTCATTACCATAAAACAATTCAGTCATACTTTGCCAAGCCATATAGCTTTCATACAGTGGCATGGGTGCTGTTGCTGCATTCAGCTTTGGTTTGATGATCATACCATTTTTTTAATGCCCCATACAAAGCAGCCTAATCAGAATCTGCTTTTGCTGATTCAGCTGAGGGCTGGC
This sequence comes from Brevimyrus niger, assembly GCA_015164015.2. Classification (NCBI taxonomy): domain Eukaryota; kingdom Metazoa; phylum Chordata; class Actinopteri; order Osteoglossiformes; family Mormyridae; genus Brevimyrus; species Brevimyrus niger. The sequence goes on from JAABNY020000034.1 coordinate 14,131,690, forward strand.
CTTAGGACCGTGTCAAGGTGAGCAGGACTGAACAGCTCTTTCTCTGGCAACAGATCAAACTATTACCTTATTTTAATGCTCCTTAAAATCTGGCTGTTGAAAAAAAAAAATCAAGCTTTTAAAAGTTAAGTTGTAACTATTCAGAATTGACATTTTTTGTGTGCCAGTCATTCATGGCAGAGTTAGCCAATCTCTCAAGATGCAGAGATGTGGCAGGGTGAGATTAAGAGACAAGGTAGCAGGCCTCGTAGTTAACACATGCTCCGAAAATCTAGTAACTGCATGGAGTCCAGCAATATTTGTAATTTACTGAAACGTTTACCTCCAACTGAGAGATAGCATTACATCCTTTCTGATTTGCACCACTCATTTTAATTACAAGGTCAGACCAAGTGGAGAAAAGGCATATCGTACACTGTCATAAAAGAAAACACACACACCACAGCACAGCACGCTCACCCTGGAAAATGTTCCGGAATCAAACGCTTTCTAGGGTTTGGGGGTTGCATGGGCTGGATGGTGAAAAGAAAATGGTGAAAAAAATACAAATGGTGCTCTGTAAAGAGGCCAACGCACTATGAGATATTTTTCCACCCCAGGGGAAACACATTGCAATCTGCCTGAAGACGGGGCCTGGTGCTTTTGGGGTTTTTTTTCCCTGCTTGTCTAGCCTGCACAGAAGGGGCTGCAGAAGCTTCCTGTATCAGAAAAGAACATGGCGCCCCCCCCAGGCAGCCCAAATACAAACCCCAGGTGCTCCAAAGCAGCGAACTTAACGAGATTTTTCATGCGACAGCAAATTGGACGATCGGAATGATTCCTGGATTATATATTTTTTCACATTATCTAGATTTATTTTGGTTTGAAATGCTTTGTGTAACATACTTCAAAAACCTAGAAACAATGAATAATTGTACTATTTTTATTTCTAAAGATTTTTTTTCTTTTCTGGAAGTAGTTTTATGAATGGGAAACTGGCAGTTTTTTTTAAATTACTTATTAAAGTAAGTAATAGGCTTCTGTATATTTGCATTTGTGTAAAAAGTGTGTTTAAAATGAAATTGCAAAAATGGGGTCCGCGCTGCAGTTCACTGTAAATTTGTGTTGTTGCCTGGAATGAAACGTGGACAATGGGCTCCAGGGGAAAAAAAAAGCTGGCTTACTTCCAAATAAACTGGTTTGGACAGGAAATTCAGCTGAAAGAACAGTCACGTTACACAGTTATTTAGAAAACATAGGATGACCCAGCAAAATACCCAACCTCCCCACCCAGGTGGGAACGTGAAGTTTACCAGTAAGGAGAAAGTAGTACAAGTGCCAAGAATACGCTCATTCAAAATCATAATGCAGCGTATACCATACTGATACAAAAGAACAAATGTATTAAATTCTGTTTTGAAGAGATGTGCATTAGCTAGGCATCTCCCATAGCTAGTGTGAAATGCTTCTGCAGAACTGAGGCAAGAGTGTCTCTTCAGAATAATAGCTTCCTTGCGGATGACAGCATGACCCCGAGACCTTTCAGTGCTCACGAATAATCACCGAAGTGAGCACCTTTCCCAATGGCAGCCAGAAACAGGAATCAGCATCAACTCTTGAGTTTTCATTGGGGTGCTGGACAGGGTATCATGTTGCTAAATGTTTATCAGATCTGCCTCATTGATGGAGGTGAGGTAGGAAGCTATGCAGTGGTACTCTCTTATTAGAGGAAGACCTGCTGCAGCATTATTCATTATTATTACAGTTCATTGTCTTATGAAACAAACGTTACATTTAAGACAAGCAATTATTTTAATATAAATGTCTATCAAATAAGGTACAAGTTATTGTGTAGTATAGTAATGTAAGCACACAAGCGAGACGAACTTGTGGTATATAATAAAACAAGCTAAGATATTCACAACTACTGTACCATTACCAGATGTCCCTCCTACATAAGTCTTTTTATTTTCTTAATGTAATGACAGTATTTTCAGACACTGCCCAATTCTCTCGACAGTCATCTTTGCTTAGAGGTTCATTTTTATTTTCTACACCCATACTCGTACTACTATGACATTAGGTCACATGACATCTTCCGTAAAATTTCTCTGTGCCAAAATGTTTCTCAGATGCCCGATTCGCAGAATCTTACACAAAACCCATCTTCGCAACAAACACATTCCATGTATGGTAAAATTGTTAGGATTAATAGATTAAGCAGTTTAAGTGGGACCCGGATCAGCGATAGCATGTTTAAAATGTGTACCCATCTGCGGTTTCAGCAGCCTGACAGAGACGCCTATACACAGGTCATAGTTTATTTATTAATGAACTCTTCGGTGAAGTGGGTGTGTACAACCCGGGTTCACGTATTACGGCTGACAGTGAAGGAGAACCGAAAGATGACTGGATTATCGTAAACAGTAAGTTCTCTGGCCAATTGTGTCTTCTACATCACTTTTCAAACAAAGCTTTGATTCCCTGTGATCATGGGGCGTGAGGGGGCCGCAAAGGGTGGGGGGCAGGGGGTCACAAGGTGATGACATCTTGGATGTCTGAGTATTCTCTTTGTGATGGGCCTGTGGTCAACGGTTTGGCCCCATGTAGCTGGCATCCTCCGTGAGTCTAAAAAAGCCAAAAAAGTCATTTTTATGAAGAGCGGCGCTTACATTAGAGACTGATAGAACAGCCTCATTTTTTTTTTGTTCAAAAACAAAAGTTCCTTCTGGAACTAAGATTCAAGATTCTTCACCGTCATCGTACACGACGGCACGATGACACCGTGTTAGCGACTTCCTGAGCGACGTAAACACACAAACAAACAAAAAACACAACACACGTAACATGTAACAATTGCAAACAGAATGGTCAATAAACACGTGCGAATTAAAAATGTGTGAGAGTCCTTCAGTCCAGAATGACGCTGTACAGAAGGGTTTCACAAGCGCCGCCTTGGTGAAGGATCTTTGGCTCCGACAGCTTCTGGCACCAGTCTGGCTCCCCCTTCCACACGGATGCAGCTTCACCGCAACATGTGTCCCACTTGTCCTGCATTGTTTTCCCTGCCTCTCCTCGGAGAATCCTGCCAAGGTCTCTGACTGCTGACAGCATCCTGTCTGGATATCTGACAGCCGTGCTCTAGCGCCAGTAAGGGATCAGCGCCAGGCTGCATTGCCCCGCAGCAGGTCAGGGCTTTCGGGGTCACGCGGAGGACTCCTGCCGAGCTGCTCATCTGAAGGAGCCCCCTAACCACGTGGGCGTCGGGCTTTTCCCCTGGTTATGATTGGCTGCAATTTCCTTTCATATAGATGATAATAGCATTTTCACACTTTGCCAAAAGCTACTTTTTATTTCTTATTGGCACTTAAATAAAAGAAACTTGTTTTTTTTTTTCTTGTATTCGAAAGTTGATTTTAAAGGTGTTGCTTAAAGTGGTCCATCCATCCATCCATCTTCTACAGTATGGAGGGTCACAGAGGTCTGGAGCGTATCCCAGAATCAAGATGGGGGAATAACCTGGGCCAGGATGCCAACTCATCACAGACTGTGCTCACACACATACAATTCATAACTAAAGGGAACTTGGTGACACCTACTAACCTTAGTATGACTTTGGACTGTGTGTGTGTGTGTGTGTGTGTGTAGTAATACAGGATATGAACATAATTCCACACGCATGGGGCCAGGCAGAGACTCAATCCCCAGTCACACAGACACAAGGCAACAGTACCAATCACTGAGCCACCATGCCAAATCTGTCTAAGTGGTTTATTTCTTAAATCAGAATCATATTTTTCTTTTCCTAATCTTACCAGGGCGGAGTGACAATGTTATAAATACAGTAGTTTTTTTTTTCTTTATAAATTTAGTGGTCAAATATTGTATTGAAACTAAGAATGTTTATATAAAATAATGTCATGCTAATTTTATTATGGTGATTTATTGTAATTCAATTCTTATGTTATGGTGCAGCAGACTGCACTCTCTGCAACTGCTCAAAAGCTTCTTTCTGATTTGTAGTGCCACTTAAATGAAAGAATGTTCTTTTGCATTTCAAAGTTGAATTTAAAGGATCATCCGTCTTCTATCCCTGCCTGTCTTATGGGGAGTCCTATGGAGACTGGATCTCGCCGTGACAGCCTGCCAGGGCTCTCCGCGTGTTTGCTGATAAATTAATGCCTGTTTTTAAAATTGCAAATACCAAAACTCAGCACTAATCAATGCCATAATTTGTTGATTAAAGTAATGCTCTGTGTTTCATATGGTTCGTTTCTGAAAACCAGTTCATCTGAATTTCCTTCTATGTACACATGGTAAGCTTATCATTGTTGTTTTGTGCAGTTTTTAATAACATATTTTACTTTGTTGAGCTGTTTATGAGGGGCAGTTTTTTATTATTTGTCTAGCAGATGCTTTTATCCAAAATGGAACACATTTTTTTTTTTTGAGAAAGCAGGATCAGTTAGTCCCTGGAGCAAATGAGGTTGTGGGCCTCGCTTACGGGCCCAGAGACAGAATTACTGTGGTAACACAGGGACTCATCCCAGGATTCAGCCTGATCGCAGACACAGCATCCGAGCTGCCCGTAGAACTGCAGCAGGAGATCAGGAACTGCCAGGGAAACAGACATGATTTGCAAAAAGCAGTAACAATCTGGGATTTAAAATCATTGCACAGGTTTTCAGGTTTCAATGCTGCGTTACACTTACTGGCATTGACACAGTCAGAAACGAGTCTCACCCTGCACAGCTGCAGGACAAAAGTCTTTCAAATGTTTACCAATATTCTGTCATTTTAATGGGAGGAAGGAAAGTAAGATGAAAATCTTTCGTGGCTGTGAGAAGTTTTGCCAGCCTGTTTTATACAACTGGGAGCGCAAATATGCAAAACAGGAGAATTCTGGCTGATTACAATAAAATGGATTTAATGATTGAAAAATATGGAAAACTGGAAAGAACGAGGAGTTTGACGTATGTGTCTCACATTTAGGCGACACAGCTGTGGATTCTATACTCTCTTTCCTTCCTTTGTAAATAATCCTAATATTGTTCTTGGTCCCTGTCTGAGGCACTGACTTTTTAACTCTCGGTTAGTTACACGGGCAAATCGCACTGTCGATACGTCCGATCGGCGGTAACTCTGGCCGCTGGTACCGCCAGATCACTGCACATCAGAGAACCGTAAAATCAGCGTGTGGGCTGCCGGTCTCCCGCAGACTGGCCAGGCAGCACACCGCTCCGGGCTTCTTCTCATCGCTTTAGGAGATGCGTGCAGTAATCTGGCCACGAGCCGAGCGCGTCTTCTCAGTACTCCTTGAGCTCACCTTGGTAGTATAATTTCCCCCCACATGCCAGAGAACTGATGATCTACTGTATCCTTACTGCGTGTGACGTCTCCGACGGCACCCTGTTGAAGGTGTGCTCTGCTCTACACCCTGTGCTTCGCAAAATTGGCTGCTGATGCCTGTGACTTTGCCAGGAAGTGTAGCCGAGTGCAGATGCTGGATGTGGCGAAGGAAAGGGAGTTAATAGTTATTATGAAGAGTACCTGTTACTGAGTTTTAAAGAAGCAAAAGTCAATGCTTTCAAAATGAAGATTGATTTGTAGAAAATTCCAGCAAACCTGTTCCCTTATTCCCTCTCCATTAATATCATTTTGGTAGCAATTAATTGAGGGGACAGAAATAATATCATAGTACAGGCTTACATAGTGTATTAATTAACCAGTAAGTGTTAGTTAAATACTGATCCCATGTTTATTCATCATTAATCAGTCAGTTCAAGTACAGTATGTCATGTAGGAACTATATATTAGTTCATGGTTTGTTCTTGAGTAGTAACTGAGTTAAGTTATTTGCGGTACCTCAATTACAGTGTTACCTTTATTTTTAATGTAATCTCCGACAATGGTTTCATTAAAATGACAATAATTGGGTAACACTTTAAGTGGTGTAAACCAGGATACATAAACGCCTTTATTATAAGAAAGACAAACAGCGCCAAGGAGACGGAAATACACCTCGTTAGCATCTGAATTCCATTTTTCCTGCCAGCAGTTTTTTTTCTTGATCATGGATTAATCCCAATGATGTTAACTTTACAAGCCATAAAAAGAGAACCACAAAGATATAATTCACTTATAAAATATCATACATTACAGTTCCTTATTAATTAAATATATGCTTGCGAACACACAAGGTATATTAAATTATTTCATGATAAGTGAATAATATGCGCTAAAAATCCGATATATAAAATAAAACTGTAGCACTCCGCGGTACCGATTGGTATTTATATTAATATTTAAATTTTTACATGGCTTTATCTATATGTAGATTCAATAGTTCCGAGGGTAGAAATAGATTAGAGTGACAAATTCAAGTAAAAATGTCTGAAAGCTTAAGTCTTTGATAAATCAACCATTTTGTCCTGCATTTGTGTAAAACAAATTGTAAAGTTTTGACGCAATAAATCACGTTTGTTATACATATATAAAACAATTACTACAAATTTGTTGTATATTTTTTTTCATATGAATGACAAAATCTATTTCCAATACGTTTGTAGTTGTTTTACGGGTTTCTGAGGAACTACACGAAGGCTACGAACATGGATAAGGGACACGATCTGTGGTGAATACCATCCGAATACCATCAGAATACTACGCGATCCGCTGCGTCAGTTTTAAAATAAGTTAAACTTATTTAGGCTACCACTCCGACGGTAGTGGAGTATATTTGCATGCATGTATGCATGCATATAAGTGTTTTATTATTTTCTAAGAGAGCACATTACACCTTTAGGTACTCGTTCCTCAGGCGGCTCAGCCGCGTTCCATGACTGCGGATGATGAGGGACAGCAGCTCATGCTTGTCCCTCAAACCTAGCGAGATGTCCAACGTCTCCTTAAGCACGTCCCGTGTGTGCACCATCATGGTGAGGAAGTGATCGTTGATGCGCTGGTCCTCCTTCAAGTCGCTCTCCTGGCTCTGCTTGAACTTCACCTCCAGTTCCAGCAGCGCCTTCTCAGAGCTACCGAAAGCCTCGCCGATCTGAGTGCTCTCCCGCTTCAGGTACTTGCCATAGCTCTCCTCGCCGTCCAAATCGTAGGAGATGCTCCTGCCGACGCCCTCTAGTACCCGTGCCGCGTCCTCTATGTGACGCTTTATTATGGTGAAATCATCCCGGATCACCGAGTCCTGGTCCTCGTCCAGTCCGCATTTGCGCTCGTCCGTCATCTTGAAGAGCATCTGACATTTCTCTGGATCGTCATTCTCCTCATAGTCACCGTCCGGAACAAAGTAATGGTGGAAGGTGCCGTTAGACATTTCGGGATGCAGAGGTCCTGTGAAGAAAGCACCGCAGAGGGGCACCGACAGCAGCCCCAGTGCCAGAATAAAGCCAAAAGGATTCATGGCCATATCCAGGGAGTCCGAACAGACCGCACGGAAAGCACCTCGGTACCGGTCTCAATCACGGTCCGCGGCAAGCCTCAGACGCGCTTTCCTCCCCCTTTACGGCCCGGTCCCGTTCCTGGTCCGCGGCGAGCTTCACACACGCTTTACTGCCGCCGTTATGCGCATTTCCAAGCAGAGCCGGAACTTATGGGACGTTTACTGAAATGCACACCGATAGCCTATTTAAAGTAGTTTTACTATAAACCTCACATTATACGCCCGGTTCTAGTCCAGGCAATAAAAAATGTATAAATTTATATAATACAAAGTTTACCAACGCAGCCCGAGGTTATGTGTTCATTTCTCGGCTCGGAGTTAGAGAGTGGATAAGCAGCAGCCGGGCTTCGCAGCGCTCCCGGCAGCCTTCTGCACCCCTGTTTCAACATGAGGAGTGACGAGGCTCGGCGGCCGCTCCGGATAATGATGGCCGTAACCCTAAACCCCGCTTCCGACGCTCAGATTACAGCCTCGCCGCGCAGTTTAAAAGAGACGAAACGCGCAAACGAGCCGCATACAGGAGAGATGTGATTTAAACAGCCGCATCTCTTCACGTACTCAAATGCATATATACGTAATGTAAAACATGAACACACGCATATATGCATAATATGATAAGCATTGGTCTCTTCCATTCACCCAATATTAATAAGCTACCAGAGGCGCCTTGCAGCCGGGAAAAATTCGGACGATTCCAAAGTTTTAAAACATAATTGGGCTGGTTTGGGTTTGAGACCCGATATTATGTGTTTTATGGGGCACAAAATCTCTAGTGGCCCCCCTGGCTTACACATTTGGTAGGCGAGTTTGTGGAGTAAACACTTTAAATGTATTATTGTTATGACTAGTTTAAATTATATCTTAAGCTTTTCGATTTTCAATTTAAACCGTGCTAATGCTTTTCAGTTTAACTGTATTAGTGTATTTTAAAATGGAAACTGCTGGGCTGAGCTGTGTTTGTCACTGTCTAGTCAAGCGTGTTTCCAAGCACAGGGTATTGAATTGTCTGTACTCATTTGAAATTATTAATAAGTCTTCGGTGGATTTTAATATGTACAGCAGATTAATTTCCAGCAATGATCCCCTACATATATACTGTTATTAAAGTGGCAGATGAGACGCCCCCTTGAGGACACTCAGGGTATTTCACAACTGTAGAATTACTCGTGCGGGCTACATTCAAGACAGCAAAATAGACATTTCAAATAAAAACATTGCAGTACAAATGGGAGGAGGCCAAGTTTGTTTAATGCTAATAAAACACTATATAAAGCAAAATTCGTCTCTGAATGAATTAAAAACTCCCGTACCTATGTGAAAAGCTATTTTTAAATGCATTTTGGGTAAAGCCCTACTTTTTACATTGAAACCACCTGGTTCCCAGTTAAATTTTATGCTACAGTTTGCTTCTAAGTTTGACGTTTTGCTTATGAACCAAGGGTGAGACTGAATTTTCATTCTATTAAGTTAAGTATCATCATAAGCCGCAGCTCACATTATTTAGGTTGCAGACTCAGCACTTAGCATAATGTTACTGCTTTATACTACGCGATGTTTTTCTACGGAAAACAGGCAGGACTTTTCACGCACGGGTTTTTTTTTAGTAATTTCCCGTTACTGGCAAGCTCCAACAAAATAAAAAAAAAAAATCATGGCATAATAATCATCTGGGTAAACATATATATTTAATTGCGATTACCTTTGCCCTCGCAAGGAGAAGTGCCAGGGAGATGGGTGGATATTGTTGTGAAAAATGAGACATATGAATAAACAATACAAATGAATTTACTCTAAAATTTGGTGATCAGACACTCCTCTCATCCAAAGGTAAAAACATGCAGCTTTGAAGTCTGACATGGGGAGACGGCCTTGATGCTTATGGGCTCAGCATACCATCCCCCGGCTGGGAATATGCCCAGTTAATAGGGGAAAGGAGCTGGAGAGGAAGAAGGCAGAGATCCTCTGCATCACCAATGCCCACTATCTCCTGCTGGTCTTCCCAGCAGCGATAAATACAGACGAAACGACGACGTTTAAGCAATGCTAGCCTGCAACCTCCCTGCTAGTGGTTAATGGAGGGCAGCATATGCAGGGGTGAAACATGTATTCCTTCCCGACCTTTTGTTTAGTGAAGTGTTTGCACCTTAAATGAACCCAGAGCATTAAAAACATCCTAAGAAGCGAATAATTTTTTTTTCTTCCCCATGAGGCAGTTTTTTTTTTTAATCATTAAAACTGACTTTTACAAGCTAGCAACAAAGTAACCGGTCAGTGTCGCCCATGCTTACGACTTTTTCCAAAGAAACAAAAACATTTAGATCGTTAGAGCTTTTGCCACATTTTTAGCTGTAAAGTATAAAGAAATGGGCCCGATTCACGTAACAGCGCAATGAAACTCAGCTCTGCGCCTGCTGGATGCTGGGCTTCTTACCTCCAGATGATCTCAGACGTTCATTATTGAATAAGATGCCAAGTGAAGTAAAATTGAAATCGGACTCAGATTCTACCCAAGCATGAAGCGCGTATCCCGAACAGAATGGGAAATTAAGCTTTTTTTTTGCCATTTATACAAGTAATACAGGTACACAGGAATGTGATTTTTTTCCCACATAATCGCATCTTTAAGACACGCATGTAGGGGTGAGAGTGAAACTTGAGGCGCGGGTGCAGGGTGAGCTGTCTGTTCAACACCCCTGGGGGCATTTCTCAGAGGGTTAATGATCTCGCTCAGGGCTCCAGGGGGGATTTTCCCACTCTGCCAGTCACAGCCACGGGGGGCCAAACCCTCTGAAGTGTCTCCTAATATAAAGAGCGTTTTGGGGTCATAGAGGTAAAGATACTGCTCCAGGTGAGGCTTGAACTCACAACCTCAGCATAGCTCCGCACGCACTGCTATATAAGTACTGCGCGCTAACCGATTGCGCCACTGGAGCTCTGGAAACTCGTCTGGTGCTAAAAATCAAGGGTTTGAACCAAGGACGTCATGCACATAATGCATCGAGTCTCCCACACAATGTAGCATTTGCAGGTGCAGTGAACGTAACAGGTCAGAAATGCGTGATCAATATTGACTAATAAGGGTGAGACATATATAAAAGAGTAAATGAGATCATAGCTAGTATGTGCAAACTTGTATACGATGAAGAAGATATGAGACACTACAAAAGTAAAAGTTCCAGTGGCAGTGTGAGCTCCTTCAGGTTGGAATGCTACACCCGTGATCAGAAGGTTGTTCATTCACATCCCAGAGTCAGCTGAGATATTTCACTGTAAAAGCCCTTAACCCCCGTTTTGCTGACCCTGCTCTCTGATCCTCACTTTGGATAAAGGTGTCTGCTAAACATAATGTCACGATGAAACACCCCCAGACTTAGGGAATGAGATACACAGGCAGGTCCACACTACAAAACCACTGGGAAAAAAAAAAATCATTTCCTAAACTCTGTACATGTCAGAAACTTTGTCAAATGTTGTAATTAATGATACACAGACTTACTTCTTACCAATAAAAATAAACCTTTCGTTACTTAAAAATAGTATAAATGTGGCATAAAGAAGCCGTCTTGCAAAACAATCCCTGACTCCGACGACGATTTCTTCTGCTTTGACAATTAGAATGAAACTTTGTTCTGGTTTAGAAGCCCTTGTCGCTATAAATACTCTTTCCTCGGAGCCATGAGTGTAGCCTGAGTGGGATTCAGCCGTGTTTAGTCAGAACTGTAATCTCTGCAATGGGAGACTCTTTAACAGAAACACATGCTTTCCTTGCGCGGTTTACAGCAGCGGAGGAGCTGGGCGGCCAGCAGGGTCTCTGCAGCGTATTCAGGCAGTGCCTAATTCCGGCCTTGCCTCGCGTGCGTGTAACCCGTCCGGAATGTGGTCCAGCGCCCACTCCAGAAGTGACATCAGACTTTTAGGAGTTAGCCACAGTGCCACCTATAAACGCAGCCATTCAGAGGCACACATTAAAGGGCTTCCATCCAGCCACTAAAATCCGGGGCTCCGGGGGAGTGCTACGCATAAAGCGAGGCCAGGATGACATCAGTGGCACTGATGTCATCCTCGTAAGCTGAAGCTGGGGGGGGGGGGGACCCAGCATATTAAGACATGTGCAGTAGCCAGACTGAACAGACTGTTCTGCCCGGAGATGTTGCGGAGGTCACCTACTCCAATTTCATTCTTACCGCTACATTGTAGCGGCCCTGCCCATTGTGCCCATACAGAGAGCAGACTGAGCTCACAGTAAGACCACACCCCAAGCCGCGTGCGGGAGCCGCCATTCTATAACCGCCAGTTACAGCCTGCTGCTCTTAACGGTGGACATGCATCGTACCTTTGTTTCCAAGTACACGACCTCTAAGTTAAAGGTCCTTCGACAAAGAATGAAATGTTAGGACGAAACTAAAGATGTTTATAAACTATTTATTGATTTTTATGACGAAGAAAGGCGACCATCTGGAAGCAGGGCTGGTGTCAGTGGCAGTATTTATACATTCCTTTCATGGAGCCCTTTGTGTAAATGAAACAAATGTTTAAAACAAATAAACATACATCTGTGATGAAAATAACAGGTGTGAGGCCGTTTTAAGAGACCTGGAACGTTACAGAAAACGAAAATGCCAAAGAGAAAGGTGATCCAGATGGTGCATTCAGGTAATCTGGGAAAAACAAGACCAGAGAATCTGCTGAATTGATAGATTTATTACCAGCCTTTTGCTGACCCTGCCTTGAACTTTGGGTAAGCCGGCCTCCTTTCACGGGCCAGCTTCTAACCAAACGCCTGTAGACCGGCTTGTGCCGCACAGACAAACAGAAGAGGCTTTTAGTAACCCCCAGAACCACTGGCTTCCTCCCTAATTAGCAGGTAGATATCCTGACCAGCTGTTGCCAACCACTCCCTTCTCCGGAGACCTATGAAACTCAGACACATTACATAATCTGGCAGACTGGGCATCGTCTTGGATGGCAAGGGGTCAGGCCAGAACCACCAAAACTCCAGCTCATACCTTTGTTTAGCTAATAGGTCAATCCATTAATACTCTGAACAATAGAGTATTGTTCAGTGACTCACACAGACCACAGCAACTCGGGACTAATACTGTATAACACTGATTAATTAATGACTTTCGCTTATTAGCTATACAGGGCATTAAAATTAATTAACACCAACTAATAAACTTAATTCAACTATTGCGGGACAAATATATAATGGTGGTAACAGCAGTAAAGCTAAATTGCATTTACTTCAAGCGCACATTTGGCCGAGGACTCGCTAGCAGGGAACAGTTGTGCTATAATTATATTGTTACACGTCATAAAACCACATCAGGCTGAACAGACACAATTTTCCACAATTTAGCCACAAGCAGCTATTTGTTTGGATGAGGAAGGTTGAGAGGGCACCAAATGCATTATGGGTGAAGCTGTTAATTGCCCCCTCCTCCCCATTGGCGGCACTGACTTGACGGCATTCTGGAAATAGCACTCTATACAGCATACTGTGTATGGCAATTGCAGCTGTCCCTGATTACCCTGCTACCCAGCAGGAAGCCAGCAAAGAACATTAGTCTAGTCCAGTGTTTCCCAATCTGGTCCTCGGGGACCCACAGCCAGTCCACATTTTTGCTCCCTCCCAGCTCCTTGTCAGACAGTCCACATTTTTGCTCCCACCCAGCTCCCAGTCAGCCAGATCACGTTTTTGCTCCCACCCAGCTCCTTGTCAGACAGTCCACATTTTTGCTCCAACCCAGCTCCCAGTCAGCTAGTTCACGTTTTTGCTCCCTCCCAGCTCCTTGTCAGACAGTCCACATTTTTGCTCCCACCCAGCTCCCAGTCAGCCAGTTCACGTTTTTGCTCCCTCCCAGCTCCCTGTCAGACAGTCCACATTTTTGCCTCCTCCCATGGAGCTGGGAGACAGCAAAAACGTGGACTGTCTGCGGATCCCTGAGTAGGTTGTGAAACACTGGTCTAGTCAATTCAAGTCAAGTCAAGTCAAATGGGCATTACTGTCATACCATCCACATACAGGTATACAGCGGCGCAAAATTATTCCTCCAGGACTGTGGTGCCACACACAGACAGAGAGTGACTGGGGGACTGAGAATACAATATATTTACATTCACAGCATTGGGCAGATGCCCTTAGCCAGAGCAACTTGCATACGTGATTAGACGTCCCATCAGTAAATACATTCTGATGCTGGTTTAATAGATCCCAGCTAATACAAACATGGCGAGAATAGGAACCAGAACAATGCAAATCAGAAAGGTTGGACACAAGGATTTATATCAGGGTTCCACAAATCTGGACCTCAGTTCCAAATCTAGGCCTTGTTTTCAGTTCTCCCGAGTAGTTCAATAATTCCTGATTCTGATTGGTCAGAGGCTTCTCACCTGACTGACAGGTAAAGGAAGGCTGGAAAACCAGCAGGGCTCAGACCCTGAAGACCGTGATTTGAATAACCCTGGTCACATATATAAAGGGCTACAGACATACATAAGGGTTTCTGTAAATACTGCACATATAGACAATAGCTATGATGTCCTCCCATTAGCTAAGTCATTAAAGTACTCAACTTATGATCACATTCTATATTCCAACACATCCACTGATCTATATGCAATACAAGGTGACAACGAGCAGGATCCAGAGGACCGAGAATCAGCCCCAGGCAGGCATGGACAGTTTGGAGAGGAAAACCGCAACATCGCAGAGAGGATCCCGCACAAGGAACCCGGAGGAGGGTACAAGCAGCCAAGCTGGGACGTGTGACGCATTCAGCCCCCCCCAGTGATCCACAGGGCCACCCTAAACAAAAGGGGGTGAATTTCCAGAGACCTCAGCGTGCTTGCTGGTCTATCAGAGCCATGTCAGTGGGCATTTTATTTTGTAAGACTTGACGTTCATATATACCCTTACATAGAGGGTACAAGTGCACAAGTTTGTGATTTATTTATTTTAATTTATTTATACCATCCTGAAATACTACAGTCCAGAACAGGGCCAGATAATTGTCATTCTTAAACATAGACCCACCTCCAGTTGGAACACTGGCCAACATCTACCTCCATGGTGACTGAAACTTCATTGCTCTTCTTGACAGAATGAGTAAACCATGGAAGCCAGTTCCATCTGCAGCAGGTATTTTATGTATTCAGCTCTGGTAAAGCTTACATTAGTGATTGAAAATACAATTAAATACACAGATGCATTTACGTATTCTAGTGCCCTAAATGAGCTCCTTAAATTTTAGCTTGAGAGCAGGTCTTGGTTAGTGAGACATAGTCTCTGCGTCAGAGAAAGGATCATGTTTCTGATTTTAATTGCAGGCTGACCCTAAACCTAACCCTACCTTCACATTTACCCAGGCTCCCTTCTCCTGGTCCTTAAACTTATAGTCAGTGTGGTAATGTATCCATCCAGAGTCCATGCATTTGTTTAGTCAGCGTCCTTTTGTTTATAACAATGGGCTGACTTGGGGTTGTGTGGTTTGTGTCCAAGCTCAGCTCTGGAGCCCCAAAACATGTCGGTTTAATGTCAAGCATGCTGAACTAAGAAACTGCGTAGGGAGGTGTGAATTTCCCATCATGCCCTTATCCTGAAATTAGAGATTTTTTTCCACAAAAAGTACCCCTACGGACCCAGGGCTTTGCGCGAAAGTAATTGTCACAGAATCGTCAAATAGTTATAGATGACATGTATCGTAAAGTATTACAGTAGCTCTATGTTAAACAGAACCGGTATGCAGACATGAGCAAAACAGCAGGAGTTAAAAATCTCAAGTCAAAAATATATTGCCATGATTATGCGAACAATAACTTTCGTTGGTAGTCATAGTGGAATAAGTGATATTTAAAGCAGAAAATAAGCAATTGCAATAAAAGTTGCAGGTTGAGGCTGATCAGATCTGCTGTGGAGGAGCGGGAGCGCGGTGTTAGTGTGGAAAGTGCCTGGACATTGTGAAGCTGACCTTGGAAACATAGAGGTGACAAGGGACTACGGGTGAAAGGGGGAGGCTGCAGAGCATGCAAGGCCCCCCGCCCCCGCAGCCGTGCCCATGCTGTACTGAAGAACTCCCACTGCAGTTTATTTTCCAGACAGGCCCCCACAGGCACTGCATGCTCGATGGCATTTTCCACTCCTCTGCACTGGAAACTGGTGCGAGCTAAACTCGTCCCTGGGATGCCGGGGAGGTGAACGAGTGAGGGAGTGAGTGAGTGAGTCAGCGAGGGAGTGAGAGAACAAGGGAGTGAGGGAGCGAACGAGTGAGTGAGTGAGGGAGTGAGTGAGTGAGTCCTGTGCTTTTTACAGCTAAATAACTGACTGCCATTATGAGATAAAGTAGAATTTAACGTCAAAGAGCAGTGGAAATGGGGTGGAAGGGGGCTTGGTACAGAGGGGCCGCTTTTCACAGGGCTGGCCTTCACAGTCACTGAAAATGAGACTTTCCATTTTCCTGCTTGGACCCGTGCATAACTACCGGGAGAATGCTGTTATTTAATCATTTTAATGCTCTTGCTATCGCAGATATTTTCATACAAAGCAACATACTTTTTGTTTTGAGAATGCAGGGTCAGACAGTCCCTGAAGCAGTTGGAGGTTGAGGGCCACACTAAGGGGCCCACTGGTGACATCAGTCAGCATCGGGCTGAAGATACCCTGGGTGGGATGCCAGTCCACCATAGAACACCATAGAACACACACACACACACACACACACACGCACACACACACACACTGACAGACAAACAGTCAGTCAGATAGACAGACAGACATGCACAGACTGACAGATACAGTCAGACAGACAGACAGACAGACAGACAGACAGACACACACACACACAGTTGCATGTGGACACTCATGCAGCCAGAGCCCCACCTTTACGCTGTGAGAGGAAACCCACATGAACTAAGCTGCATCAGCTAAGCTAAACGTGCATTTAACTGTAATAACAATAATTACTACTCAGTTCTGTGTTTATACTGCAGTGTGATTAAATGCACAGAGTGCAGATTCATGTGACTATAAAAATCCATCCATACACGCATTCCTCCGTCTATTTTTAAACTGCTTAATCATCCATCCATCTTCCAACATGTTATCCCTGACTGGAGCCTAAGGGGCCTGGAGCAGGAGGGGGGGGGGTGCGGGGGTGGGGGTGGCTGGATGGGATATCAGGGTCACTAAAACAGAACAGTGTAATTTCAATTTAAAGCGAAAGGCCAGATGGATTCGCTTCGTCTGCAGATCAACCCACTCAAAAGTGTGAGCATTT
>JAABNY020000034.1:14180497-14197025 GCA_015164015.2 Brevimyrus niger
ATCTATCTATCTATCTATCTATCTATCTATCTATCTATCTATCTATCTATCTATCTATCTATCTATCTATCATGTATCTTTCTTTCTTTCTTTCTTTCTTTCTTTCTTTCTTGTGTTCTTCCCACACCCAGTCCAGCCTATCCCCATGTCCATGTGCCCCAGCAATGCCTGCACCTCCAGCTCCTGATACACTCATCTGCAGGTCATGTGCTGAGACTCTGGTTCCACCCGGAAAGGAACATCTCATTCTCAGGAATCCCCTCCAGTTCAGGATCCCACATCAGTCGGTGCACTTAAGCAACATTTCTGATTATTAATTTGTCAATCAAACATTTAAATTTCCTGCGTATCGCCTATATACAGGCAGAATGACGATGTAACTAAGTTATTGTACCCGAGTCCCTTTGTGAAAGATCTGAACATTTCTCCAGCTTGATTATCGCCTGATTCCCAGCAGTTTCCTCAGCAGGCCCCCCCCCACGTGGGGGCACCGCTCCCCAAACTGCAGGCTTAGTCACAGTCCACACAATGCACCACTGTTGTCTACATGGACAGCTCCCCCACCCGGCCCACCTGCCCACTGGAGTCTCATAAAAGAGACGCCACACACTTACTGTAAGTTAGCCAACATCATTTTTTTGCTAGACGACTCAATGGACGAGACAACGTGACCAAACACAGCTCTATTTTTGTAACTGCATTTTTTTAATAGAGGAATAATCGCTCTGGGCAAAGCAGCAATCATGAAATAATCCCCGGCCATATCCCGGTGATTCGATCTTTTGGATGGTTTCTGTTCAGAGCCACGATATGAAGCAGCATCTCCTAGGAGGTGAAGCTTCTCTCGACCACTAACGGCTTCCTGTTTACATCAGCAGCCCGACCCCTGGCCTAGCGACGTGAGCTTGTGACATCCGCTGGGAAAGGCTACGAGAGTTTGAACTGTAGAATGAAATATTTCACAGATGGAAAAATAAAAGAAGTATGCAGTATGTATTCAAAATGGCCAGTGATTTGAAAAAAATCACTATCAGTTGATGGGTGGTGAGTGGAGTTGCTAGTCCTTCCCTGTGCGATTTCTACAGTCCTCATTGTGGATGATGACATACTTGGAGTTGGTCCATTCTGATAAAAATGATTGTCTTGCTGACCCCCTCTTAATCGACGATACGCTTCACTTAAGGGAATTGAAAAGACAAAAGGCTAAATCATTGTGATTTATGTTGCCATGGGCTGCACTGAATCTTACGCTCCCCTCACACCTTATCACAGGGGTACTTGGGCTGCGGATTCATGTATTCTGGTAAAGCGAAATGCCTTGAGTTCATATTTTCAGAGTTTTTCATTTCTGACACACTCTCACACACACTTTGGTGATCTCCAGACAGAAATAAAGTTTTGATCTAAGTACAGAGTGAGTGAATGGGGGGGGCCGGGGAATTTGTGTCGAAACAGGGTCTGCTGTGTTGAATGTGCGCAAACGCCTCGCGGCCCCCTGACGGAGAGTAAGTCCGGGGTCACGTCGCTCGCAACGGTCGCATGGTGGGAAAGTGAGCCGTCCTCGCCGACGGACACGAGGGGCCATCTCAGCCTGCGTAAACACGCCGTGGACATGTGCACAGAGCGTGGAGCGTGGCTGCCCCCCCCCACCCCCCCATTCCGGCTGTGCTTTTTTTCTGACGCTTCGTAGACTAAACAAACACCGAGTTCAGGTCCCTCAGGAACAGCACTGCATGCTTGTTTAGGGCAAGAAGCTCTCATCTGGATTAAGAAAATAAAAGGTGTCCAGTTCCAAGATCATTTTAGGCCAACACAACATATCAGAATATACTGAATGTACTGAATATACCGTCCCAGCGTTTTAAGAAACCAGTGCATGCAGTGCAACATATCAGAATATACCGTCCCAGCGTTTTAAAAAACCAGTGCATGCAGTGCAACATATCAGAATATACTGAATGTACAGAATATACCGTCCCAGCGTTTTAAGAAACCAGTGCATGCAGTGCAACATATCAGAATATACCGTCCCAGCGTTTTAAGAAACCAGTGCANNNAGGGCACAATAAATCTATAATATTCCCCCCCCCTCCCCCCCCTCCCCCCCCCCCCCCCCCCCCCCCAAGCTATACAAAAGCTGTTTGTCGCGCGTTTCGAGACGCGGAACGCTGAGAACTGGCGAGAAGGCCTGAAATCTTCAACGTGCTCATGAACAAACTCCAAAAAGCAGGGAACTGGCAGCCATGCCGCTTCAAAGCCAGTCAGTATCACAGCAACAATTCATCATATTTTGTCCTTCTGGCACATAAAACCAATTAACAAGGTAGTCTCTTAACCGTACTTCTGTATTAGTATTGTGCAAGATAAGTTATATCAGCATGTATTAGCTTGGAGATTAATTCGAAACTCCTGGATGCCAAATGACATCATGCTGGTGCTCAAAATATAAAAAATGCTTCCATAATCCGGTAACGCTAAGCTGACGTACAGCTCAATTACCTAAATCGATCCGCAGTGCCTTAAGGCATTTTACTTACCACTCTCTCCGCTGTGCGAAGACTGGTTCTGCTTCCTGAAATACTTTTCTGCAGCCCTAACAGAACACATTTTAGGAAGGTTGAAATGGCTGATATCAGCAGTCACACAAAGGCTGTTGGATGTCACAGGTAAGCAAAACAACTGAAATGTGGCTGAATCTATGTGTGAATCTATGTGGCTGAATCTGTGTGTGTGTGTGTGTGTGAGGGAAGAGGCGAAGACTTTACAAAACTTCCTTGCTTCTAAAATATTTACTGAAATTCAGATTAATGCCTCATCTTAATATGACCAAAATATAATACTTATTTTTTATTTGGTTGGCACTGGGGTAAGAGAATAGACTGGGAAACAACACCAGTTACAACCATTTGGAAATTCCTCAGAAAACATTATAAGGCTGAGAATTTTGCATAATAAAAAAAGCACATTGTGAATATAATTTAATGTTCACAGCTAGTCTCTCTCCAAGATCTCTGTTTTTAAAATAGAAAATTAAAAAACAGAAGTAAACTGCCAGTTGAATATTCCGAAGAGCAAGAGCATAACCCCAGTTTGCTGACATTGTACATCTATCCCGTGTAGGATGTTGCCTCCTGTCCCGTCCTCGACTGAAGAATGACAACGATTTAAATCAGCTACCATTCACTGAATTAAACTGTGCACTTTGAGGAAACGGGCCATGCACTTGGTAGCTCTGTTGCCTCAGAACTTCCCACCCTGCAGTGCATATTGTCTCCCACAGTCCAAAGACATGCAGTTAGGCTCAATGGTGTCTTTAAACGGCCCTGTAATGCACTAGCATCTCACCCAATGTGTGCCACTACCTTGAACCTTATTATGCTTTAGAAGGGCTCCATTCCCTGTGATTCTGGCCAAGATAAGCGTTTATAAGATGGGTGGGCTTTGAGTTACCTTAAATGATACCGTAGTCTTTGGCTCTTGTGCAACAAAGTGACACCACACCTTTATGTGAATGTATCCCCACTGCCAGTGAGAGAGCTTCCTATTTCTTACATCTTTCACACTGTGGGTTTCTCTGCCAGTTACTGCTTGAAGTGAGAGATGGAGAAACATGGAGAATCCAACCCCCCCCCCCTCCCTCTTTTTACAACAGCAGTCTAGACTCCATCATTTTTAGCCCATACTATGCGATTGACCCCTTCCACCTGCATAATACCATACGCTCTCAATACAACATCCAGCCAAAATATTTAGAGTTAGTGACAAACATACCACCTTGGAGGTGCCCTGCTGGCTCGGCCTGTCTGTCACGTCCAGCCTGTCCATTTGTCTGTGGATGGGCTGACGCTGTCCAGGTAGAGCAAAGGGCTCAGCTGGCTACCTTCACGGCTTTTTCACTGCAAACCGGCTATTTGCCCAGTGTGGCCCTAGAGCAGCTTCTGTCTCTCAACCACTCCAGGCTTCCTGTAGGTCACAGCCGCAGCTAAAGGACATATAAATTATACCAGCTTGCAGGGTTGGAGTGAAGTTCTGGAATAATTTGATTCTTCACTCCAAGAAACGTGGCGACTCATAGGACGTAGATGCATTGAACTGGAGTCAACAGGGCAGCATAACGTTGACTCATGCGGCCCACTGAGTGACAAGCGAACAACAAACGGACCCTTGTTGCACCTCGGTGGGTCCGACTCCCTGAGTCTTTTGCTGTTTAAACACAGTAAGGTCCTACACCAGAGCACCTTTCATTCTGAGCCTTGGCCATGTTTATCCTTGAGACTAATGTAGACCAGATTGTACATGAGCCGCCCGGAGGCTTCAGGCCCTGTTCCAGGTACAGTGACCAGGAAAAGTGAGCCTCCAGCTACCTGTCATTCAGGTGTGTCATGTGATCTGATGCACGCTTCTGCTGTTAGAATAGAATATTTCTTTAATGTCCATCAAATTTACATCAATTTTATGGACATTAAAGAAATATTCTATTCTATTCTATTCTATTCTATTCTATTCTAACAGCAGAAGCGTGCATCAGATCACATGACACACCTGTTCCATGTCGAATACTAAATTTGAATTATTGCTTTTAGCTTGATGATTTCTCCACAGAAAGAAGAAAAATGTATTAATGTTGCAACTGACAAGTTTGATACGTAGTTGGAAATCAAAGAAAAAAGGTTGGGTTACATTTAACTTAAGACAGACAAGTACAATGCATTGTAGATACCTTCATAATGCATACATATTACATTATTATAATAAACAGTATAAAGCATCCTTAATTATTTTACTGACCATTATAATGCATTATGAAGGTACCTATAGTGGATTATAGATAAGAGCTTCACAGAACATTCTTAATGCATAATGAACATGAACGTGTTTATAATACTTTATGAATGCATTATGAAGGTATCTATAATGCATTAGGATGACTGCTTTATTTAAAGTGTTATCAACGATTGTTGTTATTGTTTTGGGTTGTCATGCATTGTTTCATATTTTCTAAACACAAAAATCATAGAAAACTAATGCTATGGTAGCTGATGGCTATTGCAACTATTTACATTTAAACTAGATAATGGTCATATTAAGGAGCTGAAGTTCAAGAAAGAACAAGATTGCAGTAGTGATATTCTTTTGCAGTAGTGATATTCTTTTTTTCAGCAAATAAATGGCATTACTGCAGTCAAACAAGGTGAGGCTGAAGGAACGATGTTACGAGCATGAGGTAATGGCTGGAGGTTGGCAGGGGGGGGTTTGCATGCCGCCTGCCCCCACATAACATTATCAGAAACTAACAAAGACGGATATGGACCGTCCTAATGGCCCCCCCCCATGCACTTTGTTACATCCCGTACTTCCTGCCAAACGGCTGAACACGACTGAGAGGCCTGGAGCTGAACAGGTCCGGACAGCACAGAGCTGCTGTCGATAACATAAGCGTCACCTGATATAAACAAAATGATTGTCTCATCCGAGCTCAAATCAGACAAAGCAAAAAAAAATTAAAATCGCATTTCCGTCTTTTAAAAAAAAAAAAAAAACTTACGTAGATAACTGTTTTTTTCCACAGAGTGAGGATAAACACAGGAAAAGCTCAATTTTCGGTGTGGACCGCATTGACTTTGAGGTAATTTATTAATGTCATGTGACATGAAGGTAAAAATTGAATGTGACTTCACTCCACCAGTCACATGGTCCAAAGTCACCCCGCCCCCACCCCAGATGACATCATGGACAATGATGTCATCTTAGGATGCCAGATCCCTCTCCTTGCTATTTTCAGACTCAGCAAAGTCTTCCTTTCGAGAGCATCTTGAGTCATGCGTGCACTGTGATCCGATAAAGGCAACATCTAAGTAAATGGAGAAGCATGATAAGATCTAACAAAAATTTGCCCTCAAAATCCATTGTTACTTGAAAATTGTAACTTGTAGGTGGACAACTTTCTGACAAAAAGCAGAACACAGTTCTCTGTGTTTTTGTTTCCAGGAAATGCTGTTTGGGATCAACCACCAAACAAAATCATGTAGAGGCTATTCTATATAAGACTGCCTCTTCTTTTCCATCCGACGTTTTATTTTACATCGGATTACATGTGACAAAACATGTATACATACAACTTGGTTTGCAAACCCAATTTATTCCTAAAAATTAAGTTCAGAACCTAAAAAATTGTAAATCGGAAATGCTTTTATATCTAATATGGAAACTTACCACCCTTTCCAGACAAATGACACCTGCTGAAAAATAAGCCTAAACATAGACAATTATAATTAATGTTATTTTTTAGCAAAGGCTATCATTCTGAGAAAACAGGCAGCTAGGAATACCAAACTATCCAGCCGTCTTGCGAATGCCCAGGGCAGGCAGGCTCCAGGAGGGGGATCTCATTCCTGGAAGAGCAGGGCACAATGCATATAAACTCTTCTGATGGGGCAACAATCAGTGGATGAGCGCACATGTACTCTACAAGGCAAGGAAATAAGCCATCGTTCATGGGGAGAACTGCTGACATGGAAAACAGGGAAATATACAGAGCACAGGTGGGATTCGCCGTCCTGCCCATAGAGACAGAAGGGCACAGCGAAACACTAAGCTACTACTGAGAACAACAACTCTTAATAGGTGTTTAGTCTTTATGTTAATGTTTAACAACATGGTGCTCAGGGACCCACAGACAGTCCCTGCTTTAGGTCCCTCAAAAATGAGGACTGTCTGGAAAGGGCAGAAACGTGCCCCCTGTCTGGATCCCCTTAGACCATGTAAGGAAATACGGCTCAACACAATTAGCTGCAATAATGTATTAATGTAATATGTGTTGTAGTGTTTATAGAGTGTTAAATAACAAAAGGTACCATTTAAAATAATAAGGCGTACAATAAAACGATTTACTTACAAATTGGAGAGGTCAGGTGACGAGGACGAAGGGTCAGCGAAAAGGTTCAGGCAACTGAAAATGGGCTTTGGAAATAGAAAAGTTGGGTAATGGTTATTACTCATATTCAGATAAGTGGAAATCTGGATCATGAATGTTCCTAAATCAAGGAGAGGGAGTTGTTACTTAACTCAAGGTTTTAGCCAAAGGAACAAGCATTTCAAAGTCACTTGTACGGCTTTACATTTTTACTGGTCAATCGAAGCTTGGATACTTCGTTCAAAGGTACTATGGCAAGATCCTGACGGCAGCAGCCTTCAGAGACAGACCCCATAACCACTACGTTGCTTGCTTTGTAAAGCATGTGTTTGCTTCAGGAAAGCCCAGCTAAAGGCTGCAGTACTATGGGAAGAGAGAGAGACACACACTGGCCCCAGGGCTTCATTTGGTCGCCGGCTGGTCGTGTAGAAAGGTTCAGTTGCTGAGAAAGGGGGCTGGCAGTCCCCCCCCCCCCCCATCACTCTGTCAAACAAACGGACTCAATAACCACAGAAACAGACTGGTACAATTTATTTACTCTGACTCAATGTCATTCCAGATGTTCAATATAAAAACCCTTCTGTGACAATGGAGTAAGAAGTGAATTTCTGGGCAATTAAGCAGCAGGTATTCAGTGAAAAAAGTCCAATGTTTTATTAAAGCACGGTTTTCAGAAATCTTATATTTCTTTGGAACTAAATGAATTAATATAATTGCCGCAAATAAATAAATGGCGTATAAGAAAGTGTTTGCTTGCTGAGCTTTGAAGCACATTGGCTGTGGGACCGCGCGCTGATCATCCTCAACATCGAGATTTAAATAGGTATAGACAGATTACTGCCTAACAGCCGCAGCACATTTTCCTGTCAAATGTGAACTTACGTGACTTTAAACCCGTTTTAAAGGTTACCTTCTGTCGTAAATAAAAATTATGAAAATAAATTGCCAGTCAAGTTTTCAAATTACATGGGACTACGGGTCCTGTTTTGCAAGTTTTGAAGGACATCTTTAGTGACCCTTGACCCTCTGGGAGCTGCCTCGCTCTGATCAATCCTCCACAGACCTCCTTCTTTCCCACGGGGTAACTTGCCCACTTACCGACCTCAATAAATACGAAGCTAATTTGAACCATGTGGCGGCAAATTGAAAACACAGAGCTTTTAAAGTGTGTATTTTCTTTTTCGTGCAGTAATGTCTCCCTGGAGGTGCTGCAAACCAACTTGCTTGTGCCAGAAAGGGGGGGGGGGTGGGGGGGGGGCAGTGTGCCTAACCTAGCGAGTGTTTACCACGCCTTTGGCCAGCGCGTTAATGTTCTCTCCAGTGATGTCTAACGTCAAGTCCCAAATGCACATGCGCGTCTGACATCAGCAACATCCCACGTTTTGTTCTTCTTTAAAATGACGCTGCTGTAAATCCATCTCGTTTCCAAGTTATATAATGACAGAATAAGTTCAACCGAAGAAGCATTCAGACCCAAGCTGCAGAGCTGCTGTTGGATGGAGACGCTCTACTGGCACGATACCTCTGGCCTTGAAGTCTATTCCTGCTAATAAACTTCTAAGTTCAGCAGCAATTTATCGATTTTCAGTTTTGTTTTTGAGGGAGTGGGAGAAAAAGAAATTAATACCATGTAAAATTCATCTGCTTATAACATTAGATTAGATTAGATATAACATTTCCCTTCATTGTCCATGACCAAGAATCAGTCTAAACTGTTAATCTATTTCGATAAGTGATTTACAACCAGTCTAAAGGAATATAGGGCTTTAAACAGTGTACAAACCCAGACAAACAGCAATTCAAATAATAAACATGATCAACATCTTTGTACTGTGGTGGGCAAGCAGATTAGCCTGACAAAATGTGCTGAACCACACAGAAAGCATGCAGACTTCACACGGAGAAAAATGGACATCACACTGAAGCTGTAGGTCCAACATCCTGCCCACTCAACGTTTCCACAACATCATGCAAAATTTGTGAGAGATTGTCTGTACACGTTGACAGTTCTAAAAAATTGTTTTAAATCCCTAAAATTCCAAAGAAGTTTCTCAAGGATACTTGTTGGTCTAGACTGTGAAATTGCACCTGACTCACTTCCCAATTATTTTAGCTGCAGACATTTCACTACGGCAGATCTGTAGAGCAAGAACAGAAGACGGACCTGGAACGCCACGCAACCAAGCACAATGTCCCCAATAATAAGTCACCACGACAACTTAAACAATGCTCTGCTTCACGGCCCACGTGTTGTGCAAAGAGTGGCGGTTTGCAGCCCCCACTTAGAGAGCTGGAGCGATCCCAGAGTGTGGATGGGTGGGCTGCATCAGTGGGTGTGTGACAGGCCTCTACAAAACACTGCCTCTGTTTGTTCTGTGCGTGACACCGTGACGACCACAAGGTGACCTTGACATCTGAACCATGACATCACCCTTCACAACACCAGAGCAGGAGAGAAGTGAGATATATGAATGCAGTGATGTGCCAAAATGCTACTTTGATACGTTGCACAGTGCATTTGCCACTTCATACAACACTGTGTAGTTTACGGCTCTTTTCCATTGTAACTAATCTAACAACAAATCTAATCCTTCTCTATCAAAGACTTACACACAATTTCACATCACACACATTGAGTCAACAATTCCTAGATCGCACTCTGTTTTGAAAAGGCACTGGGGTTTCTCCAACTGTCTGTTTTCTCCCATAATTCATAGCTCCAATGCAGGTTCCGAAATGGAATCATAGTGTGTCATTTATTAATTAATATGTTGGCTTGTGTGTCCCCTCGCCGGGCTGGGCTCAGTAGGATTCACTCGCAGCCTCACTTAGGTAAGTCAGAAGTAAGACTGGAGATGTGGAAAAAAAAACACACATCACAGTAGTAATCAGTGGAGCGATGATGTGTCCTAAGTAATGACCAAAACTTAAGCACCACGTTTTTAATCAGCCATATTAGAAAGTCATCGCCAGAGGACAGAATGTCTTATCAAAGGTTTGTGCTGTGCCTGACCAGAAGTTAATCTTAATGCAATTCCTGTTGTGTTATGTAAATAACATGGTGGGCTTGTCAGCAAGAAGCAGTGAAACCTCAACATATTGTTCTAAAAAAAAAAAAAACCTAAACATTGTTTAAAAAATACGTGAAGAACATGTGAATAATAACAGAATTTTTACAGGAGACAGTTTTCCTTGACACCATGATGGAGTGTGAACAACCAACTAGTAAACCATAGTTGGCTTATAAACTAGTTACTCCAAGGAAATGACTGAGTGACCCGTTTCAGCCCTATCTAGGTCCCATATGAACCCGTTACACTGAGATAACTCCCCAGCTCTAGATCCAGCTTCCCCTACGCCACACTGTCCACTTCTCTTCCTGCCCAGGCTGTCATGGTGGCATGACCAGATAAGAAGAATGCTGACCAAGGCTTCGTCAGGAGAAACATCTCAGTTAGCAGGAACGATGCCAAATGAGGCACAGATCGGCTGCCTGTACATCTTCAAAATAGTAGCAGTCACTAGTCATTCCTCTATGTTTAAACCTGATTTTTTTCAGACAAAAGGCTGGTAAAACATAAAACAATCCTGCTATACGATTAAGAAACACATAAACAGCCCTTGACGACTAGTGACTCTTACAATTACAATCCACACCTCAGTGTATATCCGTCCTTCCGTTTGCCATAATTACAAATGCAGAACTGGGTCGGGTCACAGTGAGCTTGGAGAATGTCCCAGGTGGGCATGGGATGCCAGTCCAACGCAGGGCACAAATCCACTCACACAGTATGGGCAAGTCTGGGACACCAGTTCATCAGCCCATATGTTTTGGAAGTCCATGTGAACATGAGGACTTCACATGAACAAATCCTGGAATTGGAATCAAACAAGGGTAGAAAACTTCATATTGCGTACCTTAAGGATATAGCTCACATGGTACATCTGTGACACTTAACCGTAAGGGTCAGGGGGCTTCTGTGTATCCGGAATCAAAGATGCAAAACAGCATCCACTGGTGCCAATTACAGATAACTTACGCGACTGCTACCTGGACACAGTCTATATACTCCTTTAAGTACTATTAAGCAGTGAGCAAGACTGAAAACCCAACACTGTACATTTTGCAGTATATAAATGACATATCCGCGTGTGTAATGGTATTGGGTACAGTCAAAAAGCAAAACACAATTAACCCTTATGGGCAACAGTACAATTAACCTCAAACACAAAATTGTGTGAGGTGAGCAGATCTTGATGTGCAGAACACGATGCGGTGAGTGGCCCCCAGACAGACCGAACAATGAATCACACACCGCAGCCTGGGCCCATCTGGGAGACCCCTGCGTGAGAGTCAGCATGAAGAAGCTTCTCCAGAGTCCCTGGAAATCCAACACTGCGAGTACAGGAACGTTCTGGGTGTTCCTGGGCCCTGGCCACTCTCATATGGAAAATCTCCGTGATGTGGGGCTGAACTTATTTACCACAATAGCAGAGGATCTAGTCTGGCCACACCAGCGAGTCATCTTAGGAACTCTCCGGTGATGTCTGGAGCAAGATCATATAAACAAATGGAAAAAAGACAGATTTGGGCTAATATCCTCAGGCAGATCCCCCCCACCCACGAATAACACACTCGGACCCTGCCTCCCAAGACATGCATATACAACCGGGGCCCTGACTCATACGTCTGGCTTCAAGGGCAAAGGGTGTGAGACAATGTGACTAAACCCCCCCTCCCACCAGACAAGACATCTGGGATTGTGGTCGCCTCTGTAGCCAATTATCAGCATTATTCTTCATTTAAAAAAATAAAATTTTTTAAATTGATTTATTTATTGTTATTTTACCTGACCTGGTGAATTTAAGCATTAAGAATTTAAATTTTCTTAAATTTAATTCTAAAATTCTCGATAATAGTTTTCCTCTTGTTTTAACGCTAAATATATTTATCCGTTAATTCACGGCAAGGTATGGATTCATGCAGCCTGATACCTGTTTAAAGAAGTCCTTAAAAGCAGAGTCCAAAAACCGCATCAAACACCGTCGTCTCTTTCATAACGACAAAAGTAATTTAGGAAATAAGAAATGCAGTGATGGTACGGGATTTATTTTTCCCTCGTTTTAATCATATTCGTTTGTCAAAGAAGCTCGTTTTAAATTTGATCGCTAAACAGGCTTTTTCACTAATTATTTTACATTTATTTATTTAACTATAATTATCTTGGTATTCACAATATGCACAGTGCATACGGTTCGTCACTTGATGGTGCTCAAAATAAGTACATACGGACGGTTGTCGCCTAAAAAAAAACGTTCTGAAACTTGAAATAGAGTTCATTAATAATGAAAATAAAATAAAATTATGTCTAAACAAAAATCATTTTATATTCACAAATTAACGCTGAACACCTCACAAAGTTTTAATAAATCACTGTCATGGCCTTCGATCGTACAACGAATCGGATGTTTGGGGCGGTAATACATACTAATATGTAATAATTCAGTACTTTGAATCACGTCTGATTATGGAATGAACTGCAATATAAAATCAGATATTTTAAACTGAAATATTGGCTAAATGGTTTATTCTTTTCCCCTTGTACTTTATTAACAGGTTTCTTCGACTCGCACAAATGACCTGTGAAATCGCACAAATGACCTGAGAATGAACAAGTTGCAGCCGAGATATTCACCAGGGTAAATGGGTGGAAAACGGATGACTGGACGGACGAACTATTTACACAAGGACTACGTTTACGCAAAGTTTACCCACAGCAAAGTAAGACTATGATGGTTAAAACAGCCAATTAAAAGTTGCATCGAAAATATTTTCACTCTTAGATAGTTTGTTCTTGAAAAACCATTCTTAGCCCATTTACAAAGAATATAAGTAGACGAATCTAAAGCAACTTCAGTCATAATTCATTTTGAGAACTTGACAACTACAATGACTCATATACAAGGCACCGTAC
Source organism: Brevimyrus niger (assembly GCA_015164015.2). Taxonomy (NCBI): domain Eukaryota; kingdom Metazoa; phylum Chordata; class Actinopteri; order Osteoglossiformes; family Mormyridae; genus Brevimyrus; species Brevimyrus niger. Next base: position 14,193,386 of record JAABNY020000034.1, read on the forward strand.
TCGATCGGGAAAACCCCACTTGTAACGCGCCTATTGTAAATCGTGATTTAGGACCCGCACTTAAAATCCTGCCAGCCCGCCATTTGTACCACTCCATCAAACCTGCTACATTGGCGGGGGGCACTTAGGAGCATTACTTGTTCTAGGCTGCCCCCTAGTGACGTTATACGGAAACACATAATAATGGCGACGATAAAGCACTGGTTTTGACGTAGTGAAATTAGAACAATAACAGTATGTAATGTATGATGCTGGGTCCAGATGATGCCCATTACAAGTTACGATCATATAAGTAATAATAAAAATGTATTTAAGTAATAATGCAGGCCTATGTCGATCAGGTCTAAGACAACACAAATCCTTACTGTGCAGATCGATGTCATACTTTTGTATGTGGAAATAACCAAACAGAATTGTCGTATAATTTCAGCACAATTATTTGTTATTGCAGTACGTTAATGCAAAATAGAATTTGGTACTATTAAACCAGTGGCTTGTACTACGAAGCGCGGTTACTGACTTATCGGGGAAACTTGTTGGATTTAAGGTACCACAGTGTAAATGGACTTCATATTCGTTCATCTGCATTGTTCCAAGACTACAGTTACCCCGATAAGCCAGTAACCCCGCTTCGTAGTACAGGCCCCTGGTGTCTTATGTAATGTAAGTCAAATTATAGCACTTCTGCTGACTTGATTAATTTAGTTAAAGCTAATAATATTTGGGTACCTCCAATAATTATAGGTTACAACGTGAGTAAGGCATGGTTGCCGAGAAAAAGACGTGCTGCGTACCTAAGCCACGACTTGAAATAATAATTATACAGTACAGACTTATACTAACAAATATTGTGTATCAATAATATCGATAAGATCTATATATTATATGGTTTTTCTGTGATAATTTTCAGTGTTGTTTTGGCCTACGCGTCGTGTTTGAGCTTCTGCGATCTTTCAGCAACATCAAAAAACCAAAACACCATGAGTGCACGTGTTGTAAGTAAAATTAAAACAAAAAAAAAAAATACAGTCAAACTGTATCAGTCACTTTATCTCCCATAGCGGAGTTCATGAACTACAATACATCATTCCAAACTCTTTCGCCGCTGTAAGATGACGACATGGGACAATCCATTGGAAGGGTAAAAAAATGGATTAAAATGTAACTGTGACCAATACGGAAACATTCATATACATATTAAAACATGCATTTGATTCAGTAGTTTTCGATTATAAACTGACCAAATGATATAATTGTCATAAGTGTATAGAAATGTTTTTCGAAATGGAATGACTCTTTTTTGCCGCCATTTTTTTGTTGCTATCAGCAGACAAGAGAACAGCCCGCTATCTGCACCGAAAGGGAATTAGGATAGTGAAGTTGTACGCCAACAGCAAAATTGCGATTATTATAATTCAATTGCAGTAAAGGTTGCGTGTAAACGAAACGGGATTGTCCAGCATGGCCACAAAAAAGAAGCGTTCTCCGAGCACAGGGACTGACACATGGGTCGTTATTGCTGCAGGTAATTATTCGGCTTTCACTTTCGGTTCAAGTTGCTTTAGTACCTGCTAATAATTGATCTGATAATTGTTACACTGACCTTAACAAACTTTAAAACAATACTGTCATGGACGTTTCTTACCAGTGCTGTACAGCAAAAACTAGTGCAAGCGATATTAGTGCCGTAAAGTACAATATGTATTGTAACCTCAGGAATATCGGAAAGTAGAGTTTTTTTTTTTTAGACCAAAATATGAAGCTTAATATCCATAGATATCCAGTGTTGGAGTATGTAGAGTACATCTATACGTATATTTGTGCATTTGTGAAGTTAACATGAAGATGCATATAGTAACACAAAATGCAGCTCAATTTATTAGTAATTACGTGATAAAGTGGAAACTGCCTTGACCAAAGGTACCTTGTACAGTATATTACACTGTACATGAATCACCATGACAAGATACAACTGTCTTGTAGTTATAAAAGATTTTAATAAATATAATTTTGTTGTGAAAATATAATTTTTGTTGTTTGCAGACTCTGCAATCAGTACATCAAAGAAGGATAGAGACCCAGTCATAGTCCGGCTAAAAAATCCTTCTACAGGTAAAGCTGCCATCAGTGTTTACAGTCACATCAAGAAGCCATAAAAATTATGAACTCATCTACGTCAAAGTGAAGGTTGATCTCCACAACTGTTTCTGTATTTGAACTTGCATATGATAGTTGTCATGCATATGATAGTTTTCACAAATATACAATTATGTTTGCTGTTAAGGTTATATTTGTGAAAACTATCATATGCATGACATGTATAAATGAGAGGTTTTGTCGAAAGGCGTCTCTTTCAGGCTCATGCTTTGTGTGTGTCTCTCCAGGTCTGGCATCACTCTATATGTTTGCTGGTGGTGACACCCATGTGTTTGAGATGAAGGCCTTTAAGGAAGATCACCACTCCTGGTTCATCGCTCAGACAGTTCACAGAGGTGGCCAAACCACACTCATGCAGCTCCTTCTCACCTACTTGTGCATAGTTTAGATTTTAAAATCAGTATTATGGCATTTATATTATCCTTTTATTTTCTAAGGAACAGTTAGTCCATATATAAAAAGTCCCGATCTAAAAAAAGGAAAAAGAAAAAACACCTGGATTGTAGTGTGACTGATATACTTATAAAAAAAACAAACACACAATGCACAGATGATTAAAAAGACAATTGTTTCAATCCTATTCATATTTCATTTGGGATATACAAAGAAAGCAAACTTTTCATCGCTGTTTATATGTCATTGCTAGACCATAAAGATATTTAGTATGTGCTTTCACAATCAGCCAAACTGTTTTCATTCTGACCTCCGTTACGTGTCGTTCCCGGGCACTTGGCACATCTGCTTCTGCAGGAGCCGTCAGTCAGGAGCCGTCAGTCAGGAGCCGTCAGTCAGCGTTTACATGTTACAGACTTTCAGTTCAAAAACCAACACGGAGGGAGAACGGCAGTGACTTGGGTTTTTTATCGAATTTAAATGAAATCTACATTGACATCTATGACTTCTGTAGATGGAAGACTTTTGTACGTCACTCCAGTGGACCCACTCTACCTTGTATTGCCCTACCTGATAAAAGCAGAAAAAGAGGTGAGTTAAAGCATTATTTTTATGTTGCTACATTTTCATCTATTTGGCAGATGATCGATACAGCTGGAGCTTCCTGAATATCAGTGGTGTACTGTTTAGTAAGCTAATAAGTCACTCAAATCCTTTGGACTGTATTGTTCAAACAGTACTATACTATTGGTACTATACTAGTTTTACTTTTGTCCTGCAGGGAAAATTTCAACCTGTGCAGCAGATGATCATGGATGAAGATTTCCCAGCCTGCACCAGGCTGTTGAATTGTTTGGGGGAACATGCCTCACTTGCCCATATTGCTGAGGAGAAAGGTGGGCTGGCCTACTTTCACGCAGTATTACAACTTGCAACAATAAAAATAATCAGCTGCTTCAGTAGTGTGCTACCTCACCACGTCAGCTGCTTCAGTAGTGTGCTACCTCACCACGTCAGCTGCTTCAGTAGTGTGCTACCTCACCACGTCAGCTGCTTCAGTAGTGTGCTACCTCACCACGTCAGCTGCTTC
>JAABNY020000034.1:14271093-14281784 GCA_015164015.2 Brevimyrus niger
GTTAGGGCAGGGTAGGGGTTAAGGTTGTCATAGTTAGCATTAGCATTTCTCCCATTGAAATTAATGAGCGGTCCCCACAAGGATATGTTTACCCTACATGCGTGTGTGTGTGTGTGTGCGTGCGTGTGTGCATGCGTGTGTGTGTGTGCGTGTGTGTGCGTGCGTGCGTGTGTGCGTGTGTGTGTGTGTATATGTGCGTGCGTGTGTGTGTGTGTGTGCGTGCGTGTGTGTGTGTGTGCCCACAATGTCTGTGCTTAAGGCAGGACAGCCAGCATAGCACTGAGCGCCCGTCGATGTGCTCTTCCTGACATCTCATCTTATTAGTCCCCTAACCCTGCAGGTAACGGGTCTGTGGTCCCAGTGACTGACGCCTCCTTCAATCACGGCAGCAGTATTTGCATTCCAAATGACGGCGGCGCGGTGCCGGGCGGGAGGCTGTCAGACATACCCGTGAGTTATCTGAGGTGCTCTGCCGTGACTCCAAGACGCCCAGCAAGCCCATAAACCTTCGCCGGAGCCCCTGTCAAAAAGTGCCGATTTTAATGCTCTCGGTGACACGGGCTACCTTATTGCGGCACTTAACCAAATTGACTTTGTGTCGTTTAAATCATATTTCCTGTACGGAGGAGGTGGAAGAGGGAAATCTCAAAGACTGAAGGGTCGCAGAAGTAAGCTGCCGCTACTATCAGACCGGACTGCCTTGGACCGGGCCAACCTGACCTCTGTCCTAACCCTGCAGCTGCAGTCCGTTAAGCTGGCTTCCCGTTACTGCCCTAATCTCCCTTATGATGAAGACGTTGTGTAGTAGGCTCAATTAAATGCACTGTGGTCTGGCTGCTAGCACAGCGAGCCATCGGGAGTAGGGGTTGGACTGGGCGGGGCCAAGGAGTCTCCCTTTGCCTTCTGATTGGAGAAAAACATCAGGTGGGGCCTCGCGGACGACAAGCATTCCCAGTCACACACACACCTTCTAACTCCTGCCCAGAAAAATACCTTGCCACTGTACTTTTTATCCACCATACCACAAAAATATATATTTTTATCTTAAACCTAATATAGGCATGCAGAATGCTGCATGTTATTGTAGCACAACTATTTCAATAATTATACAGTCCCCTTCAGATGTTTTGCATCACCTAGGCCAATTCCTTTATTTTTGCTGTACACTGAAAACTCTTGGGTTTGACATCAAAAGATGAGACGAGAGATCAGTAATTCAGCTTTTACCTGTATTTTCAGATATTTACAGCAAGATACGTTAAACAACTTAGAAAATCTCATCATCAAATTTTTTAGGTGAGCAAAAATATAGGAACAGATAGATTGAGGTGAACAACATTTAATATTTATAGTTGTAAATCCTTTGCATGAAGCCCATGACGCAGTGACATCACCCAACATTTCCAATCTTCTTCTGTGATGCTTTTCCTGGATGCTTTTGCCTCTTCCAGTTGCTTGTCTCCCTTAAGTCTCCTCTTTAGCAGGTAAAAAGCTCAGTAGGGTTTAAGTCTGAACTCCTTGGTTGCTTTGGCGGTGTGTTTTTGGCCATTGTCTTGCTGCGTGATGATCTCCAGATCACTTCGGTTCCATCTCTCTTTAAACTGGCAGACAACTGTGAACTGTAGACTGTTGAGATCATTTTGCTGCTGCCATTATGTGTTACATCCTCAATGAAAGATCAAGGAGCCCGTCCCAGAAGAAGCCATGCTAGCCCAAGCCATGACGTTACCTCCAGAGGGTCTCACAGAAGACCTCGTGTGCCTGGGATCATGAAAAGATTCCGTCTTTTTCCACACGTTAGCCTTTCCATTACTTAGCTAAAGGGTTCATCTTTGTCCCATCAGTCCATAAACTTTTGTCCCCGCATATTCGAGTCTTGTCTCAACCCTTCGGCAAATTTATTGCTAATAAGTGGTTTGCGTCTTCTAGAGTAGCCTCTGTTCTTTTGTTCCTGAAGTCTCCTGCGAACGGTGGATTGTGTTATCTTCACTCCTGCCCTCTGCAGGCTGTTGGTGATGTCACTGGAGGCTTTTATCATCAACTGCTGATGTTTTCCTTGGTCTATTGGTTCGACGTCTGTTGCTCAGTACACCAGTGTTTTCTTTCCTCTTCAGGACATTTCAAATAGTTGTAGTGACTATGCTCAATGTTTGTGGCTCAATGGCTCTGATGGATTTTCCATCTTCTCTCAGATTAAAATTAGCGTAGACATCTCTCCGGTCTTACAGCTTTTTACGTATGAATTCACTCTGCAACGGCTAAACCCAAATCTGAAACTGACCATAGACATTCTGTGCTATTTATTGTTTGAGGAATCAGTGTAACTGGACACACCTGTGCAGGAAACAATTCCAGTCAGCCACATGATCCAATGACTTAGCTCACCTAAAAATGTGGTGTTCCATTGCAAACGATGATATCTTCTAAGTTGTTTAACATATCTAGATGTGAATCCCGGAAAATATAAGCTGAATTACTGATCTCTTGTCTCAAATTTATCTTTGGATGTCAAACCCAAACACTTTCAGTGTACAGCAAAAGTACAGGGACTGCCCACACAGTTAACAATACTTCTGGAGGGAACTGTATGTGTACGGTTAAGACTAAGTTTTTATATAACCTAAAACATGTGGGCCAAACATATATACCTCTATCATTCTATCATACTTACTTGCTTACACGTTTAAACTACTTTGTGTAATGATTATTTTTCTTTGCTCCATGCAAAATATTGCACAATGAGAAATAACTTGTTCCCTATATTTAGGCCATTACTCAAACCTACGTATGTGTACTTTTTTCGTATCTCTATCCATAGTTACAGCAATTAGTGCCCTTATATTATCGTTATGAGAGCAGGCATGTGTTCTGTTATTTTTATGCATATGCTATTATCATCACAACAATCAGTCACTGTGTTGCAGCCATCATTTGGACACCAAACAAAATCCACAAAAGTAAACAAATGATTTTTATTCTTCCACACATGATAGAGGGAGTTTCCGTGCCGCTGAATGTGCCATAAGGTTGCCTAGCAACATCAACTGCTGTTTTTAGCTGTCAGGGAAGCATAAAGTTATTTGCTGCTCTTTTCACTTCACAGTGACGGCTGAAGGCAGCTGCATCCACGGATTAATACATCTACAGTATAAATTTTATCTCCTAATACCTCCAGAGTAAAATGTCATGGAACTAAAACATTCCCTCCTAGTGCTAAATTTCCGGTGTAGGTAAACGTCATCACGCCCTGCTACCTCACGGGGTAACACCATGACTTCACTATCTTCTTGCACCACATCATTCATCAATGGTCCAGTTCACTAATGGGTTCTTCTTTCACTAATAGAGTACAAAAAAATGAATCCAGAAGTGCAAATGACTTTATATCTCATTAGAAGTCTTGGCTCCGGCACGGAGAAGACCAGCATTACTGGCCCAAACCAAAGTATGTCACCATCTAACTATTTTAAGAAGCACTCCAAATCAACATGGTTTAATACGCGATGCTGATACGTGGCATCTAGAAGATTATATCAGCTGTGCTAACTCCCAATGTGGCCAGGAAACTGCCATTACTACTATAACTAATGAAGCGTTTGTCAAACAGCACGGGCAAGCACACAAAAATACCAGAAAAATCCTCATTTTCGTTCATTATGCCACTTTCCTAAAACCTCCGCTGCGTGTGTATGGAAGTGCAGCCATATATTATGAGAGTATAAGAGCTGAAATCTAAACGCAAGTACATTTAGAAAGCTGATACAAAACACCAAACGTTTAGTTAGTTAGGGGTTTTTCTGTCTCAATATCTGCACACATTTCCAAAGAGCATGTGAATCTCTGAAAAATCTGTGGCGAAACCACAGCCTTGCAGCCTCAGGAGTAGGCCTCGCAGACACAGAGGTAGGCCTCGCAGACACAGAGGTAGGCTTCGCAGCTACAGGGGCCTCACAGCCGCAGGGGCAGGCCTTGCAGCCGCAGGGGTAGGCCTCGCAGCCACAGAGATAGGCCTCGCAGGTACAGGGGCCTCACAGCCGCAGGTGTAAGCCTTGCAGTCACAGGGGGAGGCCTCGCAGGTACAGGGCCCTCACAGACGCAGGGGTAGGCCTCTTACTCACAGGGGCAGGCCTCGCAGCTACAGGGGCCTCACAGCCGCAGGGGCAGGCCTCGCAGCTACAGGGGCCTCACAGACGCAGGGGTAGGCACCGTAGTCACAGGGGCAGGCCTTGTAGTCACAGGGGCCTCACAGACGCAGGGGTAGGCCTCATAGTCACAGGGGCAGGCCTCGTAGTCACAGGGGCAGGCCTCATAGTCACAGGGGCCTCACAGACGCAGGGGCAGGCCTCGTAGTCACAGGGGTAGGCCTCATAGTCACAGGGGCAGGCCTCGTAGTCACAGGGGCAGGCCTCTTAGTCACAGGGGCAGGCCTCGCCCAAAGAAACTTATCGGGAGGCGGCTAATCGCGCGCCGGAGAGTGGAAACCGTAATGCTCCGGCTCACGAGGAATTACCAGGGATTCCCAGCAAAGCCGCTGGCGACAGCCCCCCCCCGTCCCCTTATTAGCTACAATATGCAAAACCGCTCACGCTAAATGAAGCAGCCGCTTCCCCTTTCGCTGCTTCCTGGACAGCGAAGCCATGTTTGAGCCCAGGATCTGAGTATCTGACTGGGATTAAGGACAGATTGTTCCATTCAACCCACAGTCATCAAAATCTCGGCTGCGGTCGTTAGCGTGCATTTACTGTCATTACACGGCAGCCGGAAGACTATAAAACTGGATATTTCAAAAATAAAACGTTCCGCTCACCGCATGGAATTAATTTCTGCTTTTGGGTACTGCTAAATAAGCCATTTATATGTAAATGAATAAGGCAAAAAAGCATAATCTGCCATTCAGGCCAATGGATGGGTGAATATTGACTGAGGTACTTCATATAGGATGCTATTACACTACTGCTTCATTTTTTTGTTTGGATATTTACAGAAGAGAAGTTACTTATCACACTGCGCCAGGACTTAAGTGGGTAAACAGCTTGAGATGTTGGTTCTTTTGCTGCTATGTGAGCAATTTCAGAAAACATCAGATGCCCGGGCTGGAGTCACACCTCCAAAAGGAGGCCGTTTGGCGGCTGCAATCTCAACGGCCGCATTACAGGGTATATCTGCTTTGTTTACTTAGTCTGCTTGGGGCACAATGTGCTACATCGTGTCAATTGCATCATGTTTGGGTTTATATGTTGGGCAAGAACGAATGTGGCAGGACAAATCCAGAGCATGCAGCAATATCCCTGGTACGGACAGCACGATTTTCCAAAAAGGGAGTGTGAATAGAAAGATAAATAAATAACGCAGACGGGTATTCGGAAATTTGGAGCAGCAATTAAAATCCTCTGCTGACTTTGGCCCTCTTCCAGCAGGTTTGTGTGTCCTCCCTAACCATCATTCGTGGATGTGTGACTTGCAGCACAGATAAAAGGATTTTATGTACGTCTCCATCTCTCATTACACCCTCTGTGCAGGGAAAAAAAAAAAAAAAACAATACTCCATATTTTCAATTAATCCGCATGTTTACAACTCATTACCAACGTAAACCGCTAAATGGCTATTCGGGATCACTGGCGTGTGCTTGTTTTGGGTTCCAGAGACGCCTGGAACAAAAGCCGGCAGATACACAACCTCCCAAATCCTGCTTGGGGATTGGCAGAGATCCTCTAACTCTGGCTTATGAGGCTCTATTCTGTTACTATGGAGGCAGCAGAAGAGCCTGAGCTGCCCGTAATCCCGCAGAGCGGCTGTTTGAGCTGCTCAGGCCAGCGGCCCGGACCCGGCTCGCAGATCCTGCCTGGGTAATGGTCGCGAGTTTCCACCATCCTCTGACCTTTTTCCTGAGGCTTAGCACTGTGTGTGAGGGCGGTAGGATTCGTCATACTGCAGGAGTACCAGCTGTCAAAATATTAGCACCGAGTCGCTACCACTCTGACACGGCTACAGGGTCAGGAAGCGGCTAGCTAACACGCATTCCCCCCCAAATCATCCTCCCTGGAATTCTCCCAAGACTCAAAGGAATAATCCCCTGTTCCCTGGCAGGAGAAAGGCACGGCCGGTTTCTAGTGATTAACCTGCAGGGGAAGGGCAGATAAAACACAACAAAACGGTAGAGAAGGCACAAACTGCTGAGATTTAAAAGCAGAGAACTTACTAACTGCCCAGTTCAGCCCATTTCCTGCCACCCGGTGCCACCAGGCCTTGATTATTGCAATACAATTATGATGATGGAAAAAACACTGACTTTTGTGAAAACTGAGCAATATAACAAAGTTTTAAGCTACTGTATAGGAAATACAAGCAAAAGTTCTTCATTTTTGATGTTTTCCCCATTGAAACCCACCTCCTTTATACCTTTCATTCATAGGGACAAGACCAGCTTGTTGCTTTTCTCAATCCCAGTTCCAAGTAACGAAACTGAAGTTTCTGAATGATGGTGTCTGCGGACTGAAGGAACCCCCCCGGGTCCTGCGGGGGCATAAACACGGAGACAGAGTTTGTGTTTTGTGCCCCATATGCATCCGGGGAAGGAGGCAGAGCAGAGCGTTAAAGTGCACCCTACGCTAACTGTTAGCCTTTGCGGTTCTCAGGAAATTACATCAGCGTTCATCATAATAAAATGCTCACCCAAGTGGCCCATGTGCATAAAGAAAGGACAGAAATGTTAAGGAGAAAAGCCCTTACAGAGCCCACTGGGGAAGGAATAATAACTGGGAAGTTTATCACCTGGAACCTAAATAGCTGGTAGCTTTGGTTCCAGCAGAGTTTTCCAGGCCCAGAGGTTGGTAAGCAACGGTAACGCCAGGTGGGGAATGATGGGACGGCCTTCAGTGTCCGCGCCGAGTGGAGAACTTGGACAGCGGCGCTCAGTCACGTGCCCTCCAAGTTGGGGACCCGTGCGAGGGGCCCCGTGCGAGGGGCCCTGCTGGCTGCTCTCACTCCGCTGGCTGACGGGGGCTGATGAAGCAGCCAGACACTGTTACTCAGACGGCGCGGAGCAAAGCGGGCTGCACACACATCTATTACACCCAAAGGCCACTTACTTAAGTCACAAATCACCTCATAATTAGAACCCTGAGAGGTGATTTTGGCGAGCATCAGTCGGACGCTTGGACTCTTCCTTCTGCTTGGGGAGCTACCAGTGAACAGGGGCCGTTTTAAAAACATTGTTTCACCATGCTGACAAACCCTGAGTGTACTACAGTGCTTACGGGTGCGTTTTCCACAGTCGGGGGCCCTCATTATCTCATTATCTCGATCTGTCGATGTCATATTAATGTAGAAGGACAATGACATCAGAGTTTTAATGCCAGGAAGCTCACAGTGTCCCGTGATGCTCTCTGTTGCGCTTCGAAGCCCTTCCACCCTCACACAGTGCTGGCTCCAGCGCGTCTTTTCCACCGAAGCAAAAGAAAAGCTGCCAAGTGAGCCAGGAGTAGTTTGTCTCAGGGCCAATGGCTCCACTAAGGGTCAAGTCATGCTGGCAGTGTCAGGAGCCAGACTCTGGACAGGAGCATTGAAGTAACACATCACTGACGACACCACAGTCAAATGGGCAGATGATTCATTTAGAAAGGTGAGCCATACTTATACCCAACACAACCGTGGGCCACAGAAGAAGATTCCTGGGACTGCAGGTAGTTCAGATGAGGAAAATGAAATAAAATGACATAATGCCGTTTGCCGTCTCTGGGAGTCCAGCTACACTGGGATTCCTTTCCCATATCTCCTCTTGCTCGCTTGTGAGACAAACATATATACAGGCGAGAGCAACACCAGGGGGTCGGAGAGCAGAATCGGCCGTTTACCTGGCGTCCGTGGAACATTTTTTTGAGGTTAAGGGCCTTTGCTCAAGAGACTAATCCGCTGACCATGTGAACAACTGGGTTTGGTTTCTACATGAGAACAAAGAAAGACAAACCAAGACTACGGTGTCGGTGTATTTCCTTGCCTGCACATAACCCCCAGAATGAGGTTAGAGACACCTGACTGCGCCGTTCTTGTGGCTGCACGCACAGTACATGTGTGTGTGTGAGTGTGTGTGTGATGTGGGGCCCCCACGGGCGACGCCGTCACCGTCACAGGGAGGGGACGCCGGCAGCTGTGGAAGCGGGAGCTCCTCACTGGCACGTCAACGTAAGCTTTGGGTCTCCTGCTATGGGAGCCAGAGAAAAACTTCATGCTGCTTTTAAACTTCCACATCGCGATCACCTCATGTGCAGCTTTCCGGGTTAGGGTTCTCCTGATAAGGAAGCTATTTATACACGTATGTACATTTGAGTAAAAGGAAAATAATAATTAAGATGATTACATACAGATCGGCATGTTCCAAAACCAAACAATTAAAACTGGTCTGCGGCCCAGCCAGTTACTGTAGGATGCTGGGCTTGTAATCAGAATGTTAGTGGTTTAGGTCCCTTTGCCAGCAGAATGATTTCACTGTTAGGTCCTTAACCTGAAGTGCTCCAATAATCTGGATTAATCTGGGATCTATCTAACAATATTGTCATTGGCTCAGTCATGACCCAAAATGAAAGTAAAAGCTAAAACAGCTTAAAATACCCAAAGTAGAAATCTGGAAAAAAGTCTACTTAAGTATAGTAATGAAGTATTTGATACCTCTGATTGTCTTCTTTATGTTTCCTTTGCTCAGGTTTGGCTGAAGTACCATCTGTCCTTGCTTTTGCTACATTTTAGCTTCAGTCGCTCAATACAAGCCGAGTAGCCTTACATTTCACTCTTAAAACCGAGTGAAACCTATTTAGGAGCATCTGCTGCCTTCTGAGTACCACAAAGCAGGGTCCTGGTTCAGTCTAGGTGACCCCAGTTGTGTGTGTGATTCACTGTGTCCCTGCAGCTGTCAGCCTGTGGCCGCGTGCAGTACATGCAGGGTCCTGGTTCAGTCTAGGTGACCCCAGTTGTGTGTGTGATTCACTGTGTCCCCGCAGCTGTCAGCCTGTGGCCGCGCGCAGTACATGCAATGTCATATCACGCAGATATCACTACGAGGTTGTTTCATCTTCCATTTTGGCAGGTAATGAAAATCAGAGCCTGGGGCCACAGTGCGGCGGCAGCGATGGTGGCTGGTTAGAGCGCGTTTGGGTGACACAGCACACTGGAGGGCGGACGGACAAGGCAGATCAGCTGACCCAGAAGCGTAGCGTGCATTAGCCAGGTCATGAGTGCAGTGCGTCCCAGATGACGCAGCTACAATGCCGATCAGTCCTCCCCCCCCACTGTGTGGGAAGGCCCATCAGACCAGATCAGACCCATTTTCAATATCTACTGATACACTTAGGTATACAGTGCAGCAGTGAGTCCCTCCAGTGAATGTAGGGAGCAGGTGGGGGAGCACAGTGGGCAGGGTGGCTGTCCGTCACACACTGTACAGTGAGGTCATAATTATAGTAATTCATAATCATGCTCATTATTGACCTAAGAATGATATATGCTGAGGCGTGAGCAATGAGTTCCAGCATTTGGTTCTAGTTTTGTTTACGTTTACATTGTTTGTTAATGTTTGTTAATGTAGTCACATACCATTGTTTGTTAATGTAGTCACATACCATTTTCTTTCACACTTGTCCTGTGTAGCTCTGCACTTTATGTATATTTGTAGCATCACAATCAAATTCCGTGTCACTGAATGCGGTGGGTGTGACAATAAAGTCTCATTTGACTTGACGGCGAGTACTGAGTTTGCCATATTCTTCCTGTGGTAAAAGGATTTCCTCTGGGTCCTCCGACTCCCTCCCTTGGTTCAAAAACATGTAGTTAGATGAACTAAATTGCCCATAGTGTGTGTGTGCATGTGTGTGTGTGTGTGTGTGTGCAAGAACCTCTGTATCTCTATGGGGAAAACATCTTTTCATTGTATTTTGTGCCCAATTATAATGTGCAAGCAAAAAACACCATGCATTTTTCTGGGCTTGTTGTTTTTTTCCCCCATGTCATACTGGGAAGCTATTTGCTTTAGTGCCGGGGAAAAAAAATCAAAATGCCCTTTCTAGAAACAGGTCAGTTTTACTGAGGATGTACATGCTTGGAGGGATATGGGATATAACAACAAACTGCTTCCAGGAAGACAGATTCTGACTGAGCTTCTTGTGTGGTCCAAAACGTGCAAAGTTCTGCTGCCTTTCTGCACTGTGATGGAACAGCATCACACCTGGGCAGCTATCCTGCCTTGTAGGATAAGATCCAGATTCACCTCGACTGGGTACTAGATTATCGATTGGATGGATAGCATTAGTAATGAGATGTGAGGCATAAGTAAAGAAAAACAAATATACTGCTTATAACAGGACAACTAAGGTTGTAAACAATGCTGTAAACAGTGAATTTCACCAGGGTTTTAAAAGTCAAAGTTAAGAAACATTTATGGCAAAAATTTCCACTGGCCCTACTCAAAGGCATTCATCAAAATGTAATTGCAGATCATATGACAGGTATTAATTTACCAGTTTGTACACCCATATTATACCGTCTGTGATGGAACACGGTTCTCACGATTATTAGGAGGAACGACCACATTGAGAAACGTGACTTTATAGCAGATGAAGCCTCTCTGTGAAGACGTGACCGGGCCCAGCAATAAGCAGAACCTACACAGCAAGTGTGAAGACGTGACCGGGCCCAGCAGAAA
>JAABNY020000034.1:14317977-14335749 GCA_015164015.2 Brevimyrus niger
TGGCCAGTTTTGCGCTGGCCACGGCCCCCCCCCCCCTTTGAATGCCTGCATTTACACAGCCTGCTGCCACACTCCAGTCCTCATGAAGCATCACGTGATAAATAGACTGGGAAGTTTTAAAAGTTTATAGTGTCGTAGATACGAGGACGGACATTCATATAGAGATGAAACCAGTTTGGTTTTATCAGTTTTTTTCAGTGATAAAAGCAGAGAAAAGATAATGAGCCTGAACCTGTCTGCATATTTACAGTATGTATGACTGCATGTTTATGGTTTGACCGACGCTGAACAGCACAGGTTCCAAATACATCCAAAGAATTGGCCTCCAAATTCACCAGAGAGCTGAATCAGTCCCTCAGTGACAGTCTCAGCCAGAGTCACATGATATGATCTCACAAAGCAGTCATTTATGACAGGCCTCCTTTTCGGAAACCACTGTGTTCAAGGCTAATGAACAAAGAATGGAGTGTAATAAACATAAAACTGGGACTCTTAAGCAATGAAAAGATTATGTAATGGTCAAGCAATATGAAGCCATTTTACAAGACCAGGTCCAGCCAACAGTACAGACGCTGTTTCCTCGTGATTTTCCCATATTCAAAGATGATAATGACCACATACTCACTCTTGACAGAATGACAATGTGTTTCGTAAATGATAAAAAACAATTTAATAAAATATTATTGTCCTCTCTAATCTTCACAAGACAAGATTTATGTTTTAATAATTGTACTGGCTGTCTAATGCTTGTTAGTTATTGCCCATGTTTGAAATGGTTCACTTGTTCACTCACTCATAATTCCCTTTACAGAAAAATCTATTTAGTTTGCTATTTAGGGAATTAGTCAGTGAAACAAGACTATGGATTCAAATATTAAGATGTCCTGTTGTATCCTAGCAACATATGATAATAGCAAAATATGGTGACAACATAAATGGAACAAAGGAGATCAAGTCAATATGTATGTATATGTCTTATTTAAAATAAAACCTATTGTTGTTGTCATTGTTATTATTTCAACTTGTGAAATGTCAACTTCAGTCGAGAACTCTGGAATCATTATGTTACCTTCAAAACTGCTCTATTCCACCATCTTGTTCAAATCATAAGTAGTCCAGTATGCATTGCATCATGGTATAAAGTTGACATTGTAGAGCACATTGTCTGCAATGCATCATAGACAATGCAAGAGTTAAATTTCCCAGTGATAATTCAAATGACTCAACAAAATGGCAGATACTGCACTATTGCTCTAATAAACACATGTATAAATTCAGTTTTGGGATGTCTGTACTGTTGAATGATTTTTCCTGTGCTCCCATGCTATTGCAGTTTTGAAGTTTAGTTGCTCATGCAGGGCTCATGTGGGCTATCAAGCAGAGACTCCCTGAACCATCTCCCACGCCCAGACCGGAGGGAAAGGCTTGCAAAATGTCACCGCGGCCCATTTTCCACTGCCGGCTCCCAAGTGGAGGCTGTAATGATGTCCTGTTAAACCTTAAACTGGCCTTCTTTGTCTCTCATTCGCCGTCCGTCCACAAGATGGTGGGCAAGATACAGAGGACGGCTTCAGCTCCAGAATTGCCCTGACGGACGGAACCCAGCCAGGAAAATGAGAATGCATCATGTCTATTTTTACGCCTGCTTCTTCCTTTCTCCTACTTGACAGGGTGCGATTGGGCCCTTAGGCGTCAGCTGAGAGGAGGCTCTTGCCATGTGACAACTCTAAATACCGGGAGGAAAGGCGGCAGACTCGCAATCGGACGGACCAAGAGACCAGCAGAACCCATGAGCAGCACAGTTCCAATTAGCCCTGTTTTGCAGCTAATAGGCTATGTCACAGACAGCATCTCTATGTATGACTGGTCAATGATTACAGCCAATGGGAATCTTCCCTTCAGGCTATTGGCTCAGAATAATAAGTTCCATCTCCTTTGCATCTGCTCCAGGGAGGCAAAGCTAAGTCTGTGCCTCAAACCGTTGGGAACGACACTCCGCTATACGTATGACGTTATGCACGTATGGTGTCCTGGGCCCACCTCCTTGTCAGGATCTTCTGCTGACAGCCGTAGAAAATAATGAAATGAAAATAAGAGGGTAGCTGGAATGGCAAGACGGGATTTCACTGGCTGAGTGAAAAGGGGGAGCTTGATATTTCCTACGGTCCCGGGGAAGGAGCGGCTGATTGAAAACTAGCGAGGGGGAGAAAGGCAGTGGGACGAGTGCAAGCGGAATATGGGCCACGTCACAGGGTGGGGCGCTGGACAGCAGCGACGTGTGACCTGGCATGGGGGGGACTGGGGTGGGGGAGGGGCCAAAGCCAGGCCTCCGTCCTTTAAAAGGTATTCAAACACTCCGGAAATAAGACGGTATGTGAGAGAAACACAGCCGCCAGTGAATGTGCCCGTGACAACGGAGCTCAAAGGATGGCAGACGACATAATCATCACAGTAAAATGTGCAAGAAGCTGATTGGATTACCTGAACGGCCATAAAGGATGTGCTAATCTTCTGTTTCTGTAACATGACAGCAGGCCTTCAGTTCATCAAAAGATAATTCTGCAGATTCTTTCAACCAAGATCCCAACTGGCTTAATCTGCACTGAAGCTTATTTCACGATTATTATAATTCATTTTTTTACACTCTGATAATAAAAGAAACACACGGAGAGTAAAAAGTCTAGCATAAATTCATTGCCTTTGTGTAATTATAAATTTAGATTCTACTCTATATTTTGTAGGTTGTGCATGTTAGTTCAAGCACATGGATTTATATAGGTGGAAAGTTCTCTAGTTTTCAAAGAAAGCCAGAAATTGTAAATTTCATAACTTAAAAAGAAGAAAGGGGATACTTTTAAATCAAAAGTCCTTAAGTGTAATCAGGCTGGAAGGTGATTCTAAACCTAAGGAAGCCTAATTTAAACACAGCACAAATGAGAGGTTTTAGCTTAAGCAGAGCAAAGCTCAGAGCAGTGATTTAAAGTGTGTTGGGAAGTGAGTAAGATAAAGTGGGTGAGCAAGGAGGGGAGGATGGTTTCTTCAACACGGAATGAGAGCGGTGGGGGAAAGTTGGAAGGTCTAAGGGCTATCAACGTGATTATGTTTGCTTCTGGACTAACAGGCTATCAAAGTGATTATGTTTGCTTCTGGGCTAACGGGCTATCAAAGTGATTATGTTTGCTTCTGGACTAACGGGCTATCAAAGTGATTATGTTTGCTTCTGGACTAACGGGCTATCAAAGTGATTATGTTTGTTCCTGGACTAACAGGCTATCAACGTGATTATGTTTGCTTTTGGACTAACGGGCTATCAAAGTGATTATGTTTGCTTTTGGAGCGCTTTCCCAACACTCCATCCTGTGGGCTATTTATCCTAGCTGGAGAACAGTTTCTGTGGGTGTTTCCATAAGCTACGAGGAAAGCTTTCAGAAGCACTGTGCTGTTAATTATTAATGACATATAGCTGAGAAGGGTTTTACCAAGCTATGATTCAGAGTCTTTCATGACAAACAATTATCAGAGACAGCAGTACAAACTTACGTGGCAACAACATAAAAGACAGAAATGTGAAAATGGACTGAAAATATTCCTACATTTATGGGATGATCCCTACCTTGATTACATGGCCCAGTAATTGGCAACTGATCAATTGCAGGATATTTAAGACATTCCTAGTCGACTGAGACAATCAAATGGTAACTTTCACACAGATTTACAGACAAAATCTACTGAGTAGACCCCCATCCAAAAACAGAAGTCCTTTCATTGTTTAGCATTGCGAACAATGGGGACTTTGTGCGTAAAAAGTTGTCATTTGATGGCTTAAATGATGAAGTCCTATTCTTATGATTTATTCAGTTTACAGTTGTCAATTATCAATTGTCTCTAGAAGGAGGAGGAAGCGTCCCATATATGGTATGGATAGGGCCGAATTTGGGGAAGGGGGAGCTGAAGTCATCGGACGGCATAGTACAAGGTTGTTTAAGTGCTGAATTACTCTAGTAGACAATAGGATCAGGACTGCTTAAAATATTATTGGACCATGTCCAGCCAAGACTAGGAAGAAGATCTGTTCAATTCATCTGCTTGCTGGGTCTCACGTTAGGGTTGTAGAAGTACCGTATTTCCTTATATCATCGATTAAGCCGGTTTTGTTCAGTTCCTTGGGCAGCACAGACTGACTGCGGTCCATATACAGTGATCCTCCACGTCTTCCTCGTCTTCCTCCTCCTACAGGCGTAGTTTTTTTTATATATGTATTGACTCCTCATTTAGGTGATTGTGACCACTTAAAGAACCCTTTCAATGAAAAGAAAAATGTGAAGTTAGCATTTAACAAAACTGCAATGTTATGTCCGACTCCCAATTAAAGAAGTGATTCTTGGAATCTGTTAATGACCCATTGGGTGGGGAAGCCAACAAAGGGGGGTTCTTCCCCTTATTTATACATTCTTATACATTAATACAGTGCCAACTAATGAGACAGAAGGATATTGAGAAGATGGGAAATTTTCATCGAACTCATATCTTAGGTATTCTTAACTTGAATCATTTCAGTTTTGAAATACTGACACGAACGCGGATCTTCGTGTTGATTTTAGTATGATAAGCTTCAGATATAGAGCAGACTGAATTTGGAGAAAAGTCTGAATTTTGGAATGTCAGATATAGATTAACATTAATAATTAAGACTGACAATGATTGTACAAACATTCGAATGTTGCCCTGCGTTCATGCGGCCGTGCAGGTGTAAAGCCTCCCTCTTTCCTATCTGCATTTCGACCCATTGATTTACTGGGAATTATACAAATTCTGCATAGACGAAAATCGGCTAGAAGGAAATTCACAATAAAGAGGAGAACAGAACACGCTGCATAAAGGAATCAATTTTAAACTGATCCAGAACCAGCATGAGTAACTTGGATCAATGCAAACCGGGTCGGCGAGGCTCCATTGGAGAATCAACAGAAGGAAATTTGTGTATCGCGAATGAAAACTGAGGACAAAATCCATACGTATTACAAGAATTATGTGATTAAATAAGAAGAACACGATAATATGGATACATGGATAATGAAACATAAAAATAGAATGATCAATTACACAACTCAGTGTATTTAGCCTCAAGTCTAATAAGGTCTAGGTTCCAGTTTACAAGCAAGTTCACATGAACCATTCAAAAGGTTAAAAACTATTTTGAAATATGTCCACAGAGATTTAACCTATGTTGGTATGTCTCTAATCTCCAGGTGAACACAGTAACAAACAGCCTTTTAAAATGGGACAATGACAATTATGAAACTATATTAAAGTCTTAATCCAGCTAATGATAAAAAATAGACTTGCGTGGTTGGTAATCCTGAAGTACCCTCCCAAGCCGTAATGTCGTTCCACTGATGAATATCATTGATTGCATCGCTCTCCCAAAGCCTTGGTCCCTGAGATTGAGCTTTCATTAGACAGAGTGATTATCAGTTTGACAGAACAGGAATGAGCTTTGATATCTAAAGAGGATCAGCTGTCTTATTTAGCAGAAGTTCCATATTCCTCATCCCTTTAAATCATGTGACCATACACCTTTAAAACATCTTTTTTAGTGTCCTTCCCATCTCCATAGGCTTGCCTTTGTGCAGGAAAAATAAACTGAGTCCTTCCTTATCTGCCTACATTTTATTTGAGGTCTTGGTGGTTCATTTGTCCCTCAGGGCCCTATGTGGAGCTGTGTGCTTTGCAAAAATCACTAGAAGATGTGGAGGTGGAGAAAGAACCACCATTTAGTGCCTGAGACTGAGTCAGCAAGCGATTGTTCCGAATCTCTAAAGGTCAACTAGCTAGAGGAGATCTGGAGGTGGACAGAACCATGCAGGCAGCACTCAGATGGAGCTGGGAGAGGAATCGCAAAAGAAAAGGATTTTCTGAGCCAACCATTGGGCAACACAGAAGCAGCAAGTGGACTAAGGGCTGGGAACACGGCTCACTTAAACCCACTCTGATACAGAATTATATAGATACAGAGCTTGCATGATAAATGGAACCTGTCAGTTACTGCTCCACAGCATACAGTATATGGGTTTGTGTGAGGAAAAATGGAACACGTGACATCATCTGCTTCCTTCAGGAACCCCACTGATCCGAGCTGCTTCTAAAAGTCCTGCCATCATTTGCCGTCCTCTTCACCTCACCTGCGGGAGATCTCCAAATACGTGCTCCTTCACGCAAACAGCAATACTTCGTGGAGCTTTTGGCTGCATAAGGCGGGAAAAAAAATAAATCTTTTGCCTGCTTCCTCTGTTCGGGATTCCTGCTGCTTCTTGGCATTTGAGATGTTATATCCACTAGGGGGCAGGTGTTCAGTTTTCAATTACGCTTGATGGGTGGGGCCCTGGGGAGGAGTCCAACGCAGCACAGTGCCTAGTTGCAAATTAATTTGTGTTGAAATACTCATATTTCCTTTGCTTCTGACTAAAATAGTAATTGGATAAGTGACTGAGAATAGTAGCAGTCCAGGCATTGGGTGCAACGCTGTTATGAACTCTCTCTCGTAAATGAACTCTCTCTCGTAAATGAACGCCACGCGGCTCAGCCCAGTGGAGACGGTGACGGCCTCCTCCATACGTTGCCTGCTAATTGGAAATCGCTGCCAAATTAAATCACGCAAGAAAATGGAGACATAGCCAAATTTCAGCAATTTCGGTGCAACTTCGTTTTTAAATGGAAGGTCTTTACCTGTGCGCTGTGAAAGTGCAGCGACAGGCCATTCTTCCCGGCAACACCGTAAATTTTCCCGGCCTCTGCTTTGCAAGGGGATTTACGGTCACTCTCTTAGGTCCGCACGGCTTATTTTTTAGGGAGATTGTGTTCACCACACAATAAGTCAATGCCAACTGCTCCGTGCAACATGCCTCTGCATAAGTTTACACATATTTAAGGAAAATGAATGCGCAAACAAACCATGACCCAATTCTTATACATATCGCAGTGGAAAACAATGTTTCTCTTTCCTACTGTGTTGAAAACCAACATTTCCAGTACAATCGAATATAGGCAAGCAAGCAGTTTGATCTAAAACGAAGGCTCTGGAAAATCTGCCGCGCAGGTTCGGGATTCTCTTGCCTGAGATCTTCCAAACAGCATTGGTTCTATACACCGATATATTCACCGGCTGGACCTCATATACCTATCAGACAAGCTACATATGTAATGAGGGAAAAAGACCTTCAGGAGGCTCTGAAACAGCGAGAGGTTTGAGTGCTTAGCAGATTAACAGTATCATATATGGTATCATATATACAGTGGTACCTCGGTTCTCGAATTTAATCCGGATTGAATCCTAAAAAGTTCGAGTTCTGATCAAACTTTTCCCTTAAGAAATAATGGAAAACTAATTAATCGGTTCCTGGCCCCCCAAAATTACACCTGAATATGTTTTTTTTTTTTTTTTAGTTTTAATCCCCCGGAGATTTTTAGCAGTCTGATCTCATGCCACCCTGCGTCTATCGGAATTTTAGTTTGCCAAAGACATTTTTGTTTTTTATATTTTACATTTGAAAAAAATCACTAGCTTTGCTTAGTCTAAAATATAGTGAATGTCACATGCTTTTGTGAAACATGCTTCATATGTCTGTCCACATGTATACAACATGTAACTGGGTTAAATAAAAATATGCATGATAATTAAAATGACATCATCCATTACAGGACTGAAAATGTGCTGAATAAAATTTGATAAAGTCTAGTTCACATAATGGCAATAAACCCTTCTGCCCTAAACCTGTCCTATAACTACTTTTCGTCTTCTGTTTAATAAAACAGACAAAAATAATGTAAATTAATTATTGCGTAAATGCTTTGTGTTGTTTCAGGAACCTTATTAAATTGTAAACATCAAATTCACAGATGAAATATCAATACTAGTAGCATTCTGTCTGTTAAAGGCATGTACATGGGAATATTAACACCTGAGCTCTTAAATCAATCTTAAATCACTAGATTATGAGCAATATCATCTGAATAAAACCCTTCATAAAATCCTGCCTCAGTAATTACATGGTAAAGGGTCTGTGTGAGCCATCAGCAGGCTACTCTGTCAGCAACATAATCACACTATTAATGAATGAAGAGGAGATGAGGTTTCCCAAACCACCACAATGGGATTATTGTAGACTGTCAGTCACAGGCTGCTCTTATTTCTCATCTCAACAGCTAGTACTGCTTTCTGCAAAATGACGTCAAAACAGACACCAAAAAAGGGGAAAGTAAATGGGAGTCATGTCCGTGTGTAAACACAGCATTCAGGATTTCAGCATTGGGAATTTTGCTGTTTGAGTTTCAGAAATTCTTCCCCAGAATACTGCATTCAGAACAAAGACAAAGGATCTGGATCCAAACAAACTTTTTTTCTGCACACAAAAATAACGTGGTTCTTATATGAGCCACATATGAAGTACAGAACAGAGATTAGAGACAGGACACACTTCTTGGTTGAATTTTGAGGGGGGGGGGGGTTAAGTTTTCCACCTATTTTGTGAATATTCTTTTGCGGGGGGGTGTACTGGCCAGTTTGATTATTGTGGACGGGGAGTACTACAGGCCCCCATGCCCTCTGTAATTTAAGCCCATGATTAGGGGTGTTGTGTGATTCGCCAGGTTAGGGCCACCTTTGATCGGAAGGTCGCTGGTTCAAATCCCATGACTGGGAGAGCCTTGTCAGTCCATCTCACTGAACTGAGATCCCAAACCCAGGAGATGACTGTGCATCCACTGAGGCACCCAGAGCATATCTCTCAGAAACCACATCTATCTATGCAAACCTAAACAAAGTACTTTTTTAGAAGCATCTTTGAAGAGCTTGCACAGTGGAGGTAAAAAAAAATGTACAATATTCCAGGATTTGCATTATAAGCCAAGTACAGACAAACTGCACAAGGATCACATTCCCAGACTAATCCTGAAGTGACCTTAATAATTAGCGACAGAAAGGGAGGGTCCACACTCACCAATCTGCATCTCCATCACGCTCATTCTGTTTTCTGACGGAAACAGGATCTTTGGCGGCTGGTCTGTCAATGGGGCTGAAAAAGCACACAGAGAAAGACACACTTCAGTCGGTTATTCCAAACTATCAACACGCCTTTTAAAAACTCCAAAACCGGCCAGTTGTAACTGAAGTCCAGAACTAATGTAGTGCATTTGAGTGACATCAGTGATAAACAGAAGAGGACTTGATTTTGCTCTCTTTCCTTAGCTGGAGTCAATGGTACAGATTAATCAGAGGGCTGGAAGGAGACAGAAATGCAGACTGAATACAGCTCTCAGCACAGGACTTACGGCTGTGAAAATCCTTCATTTTACCATTTTCGATATCGTGGCCAAATGCAGAATAATGCTCAAGAATAATGCACAAGATGACACAAGACAAAGTCAGTGTTGGGGAAGTTACTCACAAAAGTATTCCATTAAAGGGATGCGGAAAGTTCAGGTCCAGAAAGTACAAGTCCAGGCCGCGATTTTGTTTTACCCAACTAGTTTAGTCTTCTGTGACTGTGACTCTTTGCACTCGAATGGTTTGTTGAAACAAAACCATGGTTTGGATTTTTACTTTCAGAACCTGGGACCTGTTTCACAAAGCAGGATTACTTGCTTAGCCAGATAACTTGCCAGAATTAAGGTAGTCTAAATAAACCTTATTTTCTTCAAGTTACATTAAGCCCAGACTACCTTAAATCTGGCAAGTTATCTGGCTAAGCAAGTAATCCTGCTTTGTGAAACAGGCCCCTGAACTTTCCACTTATATCTGTGATGGATTACTTTTGTGAGTAACTTCCACAACACTTGCTGTAGTAAAACAAATACCTGGTTAAAGCCCACATTGCTAGACATACTTCAAAGGTCTAGTTAAATGCATGGGATTTGTTTTTGAGGAAAATTTTTGAGGAGGGTTGGAAATTTATCAAAGGTTCTTAATTTGATTACATGAGGACTGAGGGAGTTTAGGTTCCCAGTCACATATAATGTATGATGAGGAAGCCTGCCTTTAGGTCTCATCTCAAAAGCAACAGAAAACGGAGTGAGCTTTGGAAATGAGCTCTTCAGTTGAGTTCCCAGTGCGACCCGAGTACCTCACCGCACACAGGTACGTGAGTTACGTAAAATCACCAAAGTTCCGCAGAATGAACGTCAAACTAAATGCTGCAAGGTAGCCGAGATTATGAAGCGGCCCCCAACGCTGCATGACAGCCATTTCACTAAAACTACACCATGGGGTTCGGATGTCAAAGTTACGGAGATGAAACATTAGCCTCACGGTAAAGCTTTAGGGTTAGATCATGTTTTACCGCATTGAGTGCAAACAAGGCAGACTACAGCGATGCTTTGTAGTTAATCATGGTAAGTCCTCTAGACAGAAAACTGTCATAATTCCTTAAAGTGACATAATACATTTCGATTCGTGGTTATTTATCTTATTCAAAGAATATCATCATGAGCAAGAACGTTCTTGTTCTTTTCTGCAGCTCCTTCCCGAGCACTAAAATGGTCAAAGTCAACTTTAGTAGCCGGCGGCAGAATATTTTGATGGAAATAGACAATTTGCAAAGTGTAGGTGCACTTAGTTTTAAAAAAAACAAAAAACAAAGACTTCGAATGTATCCTCCTCTTTAATTGTCATCTCTCTGTTTCCCAGCAGCCTCATCTGATGAATCACACGAGCGGAAACATATCCTGTGCTTCCAAAGTCCTTACAGAGAAGGACAAACGGACAAAGGCAGTTCACCACCATACTCTGCTGAAATTATATGCAAATTAATTGCAAATTAATGATGATGGTGTTTGCTACTGTGCTGAAGCACTGACAGTTTTTGTGATTGTCATACTGAGGCTTAGTATTTTTATGTGTGTTCATTTGTTTTTCTGCTTTCGTGGTTTAAAAATTTTGTTACGACCCGGTCAAGGGTCCGTCCGTAACATGAAGGCGAGTGACAATGTTTGGCAATAAATTAATCGGAGTGGTTCCCTTGGACGGCGTGGACTTCCGAATGTGCGATCGATGCTGAACATCGGCGCAACTAATTCAATCAAAAGTCATAAAAATTTATATTTAGGTAAATGAGAAATTGAGAGATACAATGATAAACATTAAGTCTTTTTGTCAACATGGAATTGGTTTCAGGGTTTCGGGTTGGTCCGGGTCACCAGTACCTACTGCCTCGCTGGTATGTGACCTAGCTGGAACATTTTTCCGTTTTTAGCCGCCGAAACATTAACAGGATGCAACGGGTCTTTTTTTAAGAGCTGCGTCCCAGTTCAGCACTCCGCACAAAACTCCAGACCTAATTAAAGCAGCTGCTGAAATAAACATAATCTGCTCTTAAGGCAGCTTGTTATTATTAGCTCTTAATTAGTTATCTCCTTCCTGTCGTCATTACAGTACCTCTTACAGTATCACGATGGCTAATTAAAAGCAGTAAGACACAGTAGGCTCACTTATAGAGAAACTAGAAAACACATCATGAAGATTGTTAACTACTGTTCACTAATTATCAAAAGTGCAATTAAATGGCAGTTTTTCTTTCTGCATGACCTGAGGGTCTCACTGCTTCTCTGTCAGCCATACGAATGCATACGTCATCACTTAAAACTGTTTAAAACAATAATCATTCTGGATCCTATACTGTATAACAGCAGTCATTCCTTTCTATGGATTCAGCAGGCTGGACTGTTAGAAGGAAGCCCTTTCTGTGCTGTAACCTTGTCCTCCTGTGGACGTGAACACCAGACTTCTGCACTCTACCACTTACACTACATCTTCGCCAGCTACAGTGTAATTCATCTCAAGGGCCATCAGAACCTCCTAAGGACAACCTTGACCAGAACTGACCGAATGAAATTAGAACCGGGTCCATTCATCTGGCAACTCGGGCCGATTTGCTTCCTGATTAACATCTTAGGGATTTTAGGAAGCAATCTCGGTGTTAATTAATGGTGATCTGTGGCTGTAATTTCGAGCAAGGTCCAGTCAGTGCTGGGGGGCACAGAAAGTGAGTTCTCTGCCCGCTTGACACCAGGGTCAAGGCTACCTATGCTCAGCTGTTCACAGCTGAAAGGTTAGTCGGAGGAGTCTTGTCGTCGGTCCTGTTTCCCCTGCTGATTTAGGATCTGGGTGGCAGTTCAGTGAGCAATAACCCCTTTGTGTCTTGACAAGGATTTATTTAACAGCATTGGCTGAAATCCTGACAGGTGCCCTCTGGGGGGGGGGGGGGTGTCATTCCTCTTCATGGTGCACAGGGGGTCTCTGAGGGAGGCCTGGGTCTATTGTCCGGGCCAGGAACCAAAGCCTGCTGAAGACTCCGGTGGTGGAGTATATCCAGACAGACCTCTGGCGCGTGAGCGCGACCTCTGACCACGCCAAATGTGGAACATACGGAGGACTTGGCATGTCTGTAGAAGCCCTTTAACTGAGCATCTCCATGTTTGCCCATCATGTGTATGGATTGGAATCCTGAACTAAGCGTTTAGTTGACTTTGAATCATTATGCAGATCAGCCGTGCTGTTAAACGGGGAGAAATCTTAGCAGACCATCCATTTCACAGCTCAGAAGACGACTACAGCACAACATTAAAAACATTTACAACTAAACCTAGTTATCCACTTAGACAAGAATCAACATCAACAGACTGATGAGATTCTCACTGACTGAAAGGTAAATGCCACCTCATGCAGAAGAATCTTTGCTCAAAAGATTTAATGTTTTCCAGTATACAGAAAACAGCTAAATAATTTCTGGCTACCCACCCAATACTACCAGGTTAACTGGGTCAACTCAACATTAGATCCAGGGGTGCCGCTTGAGATTTTGGGCCCCATGAAAGCATGCGATATTGGGCCTACAACCCAGACCAATCCAATTATATTCTAAGTTTTGTAAAGCCACAGGAATCATCTTAACCCCTCACCCCTCCTCCCCACGGCCACCCTGATTAGACTCAAGTGAGACCAACCATGTAATTTTAATGATTTATAAAGTTTGATTCAAAAGAGGACACCCAGGAACAACAGCTGAACCAAAGATGTTTGAGGCATAATGATTCTTCGTTAAACACAGCGGAGGTTCAACATAATCATTCTGTTCTGTTTCCTTGCTGAAGTGTGTCTCTATGAGGCCATAGGACTTTAACCCCAAATTAGAACATCCTACGACTTCAGGAGTGTCTTAAAAGAAGAACATTAGATACCAGCTTGTGTGATTATCGTCTGCCTCCCAGGTGTATCTGCTCTAATTATATGGTGCCATTTCCCCAGCTTGTATGACCTTTCGCAGTTTAGAATCCACAAATTGTCTTTCTTTGTTCGCAGGTTCGCTCCCTTCCTTCTCTCACTGTGTCATCCTCAGGCTTCTTTCTGCCCAGGTTGAGCCCGGCTTCTCTCACTGCAGCCCGCTGACTTTGATATCCGCTGGCCATTTTGCTCTGTCAGCGCCCGCGACTACTTCCCTCCTTTACAGAAATCAATCACAACCTCAGTCAATTTTAAAGACGGACACTTCTGAACTTGCCTATTCATTAATGGTCATCTTACGATTGCACGCAGAGGCAACGCCGCGGTAAGACTTTCATGAGTTTCCTTGGCTAATGACTTAATTTCGATTTTGTTTTTCGATAATTACATAAACATAATTGCTGCAGTTTAGTCAACTTGCACACACATGCATGATCACAGACATGCAAGAGCATACAGAAATGGTTGGTGGACACACACACACACACACACTCCATACAGGGCTGAAGAACATGCTTACTATAGCCCGCCATACTGTGTAAGAACACCCCCTAGAGTCAGTTCCAGGAATGTCATGCATTGTTATGACTTTAACTGGTGTGACAGTCTGCACAGACTGTAGGCGGAGGTGCCTTAAGTAGACCCCTCTCTCCCAGCACCTCCTTCTTTCTGTCTCAGCAAACCTACATAATGATCAGTCTGTCATAGCTGAAGCTGTATGAGGGCAAAAAAAAACACTGAAGGTCTCTGATTCTTGAAATCACGTAATTATGGGCAGCCAGAGGAGCACAAACTCCAGGCCCCCCAAACCAGCGGCCCTACATCTTACCCCTGTACAACATCTGTATGACAGCTGGGCTCTCATCCATGCTCTGTCTCAAGTAAGAATAAAATGACTGAACACCTTAGGGGGACAATTAAAATATAAGGGTGAAAACTTAGTATTGCATGAATGCATCGATTCCATTAAACAGATTTTGAAAATGAGTTAAAGACAGGCCCGGCTTTATAGTGGGGGGGGGGGGGGGTCTGGCCCATTCAATCACAAACGTGACCCACCCTGGGGGCCTTCTGGTTTTCCCCTGGCCCCTTTGGATTATTCTTTGGCCCACCCAACATTTCAAAGGCTTCATCAAAGGTGCTGTTGAGAGCTGTGACTACTTTAAGATCCAAGTGACAAAGGCAGATGTCCTACTGATGTGTTTTATTATGGGCCAAGTTGATGTGACCATGTTTTACTCCCTATGCCTTAGGACCATTCCATGACTTCTGTCTACTTTGGTCATTATGGGGAAGCGCTGCCTGGTGTCCCCTTGCAGCTTTACCACAGTTTATGAGCTGCATGAGGAAGACTAATCGCCTTCAGGGTCTCGAGAGGGTGGTTCCTTAACAAATGTCAGAGATGAGCCTGGCAGAAAATTGCTCTCCCAAAGGCAACTGTGCTTCGCAGGAAACATGCCAAGGCTAATTCTTACCCCTCAATGAGCACTGTACCTTTTGCAGGCTCCTGCGCACTGGTCTCCTTCCAGTCAGGAGCAGCAATGCAAGAGAGCGGTATCCTCTATCAGAATATAATTGGGTCCCATAGGTTTTGGAAGTATGCAACGGGAGCGGGCCCTGCATTGAGGGAACATCAGGACGGAAAGCTGGAGTAAAGAAACCGGCTATTTTTCCCGACTCACTCAACTAGTCACTGGTTTCCGGCCTGGTGTACCAGTGCTTAAAAAGGACAGCGGCGTTCAGAAGAGCTGAAGCATCGGTATAATTTCAGAATATGTACGAAAATACCTAGAATGGAGGAGTTCACATATTTTTACATGACAGGGCACTGCTGTATCGACAAGCTGGGCCCAGGTGCTATCAGATTGAGATGCTGAGCTTGTTTGCAAAGGCCTGAGCTTCCTTCCCCCTTTATTATGCTGTAGCCGGAGAACAGGTAGCAGATTCTGGTCCATATTGACACTGGTGACCTGAATTCGGGAAACCGGGCAACTGTTTCCAGGCTAAAGAGACGGAAAGAGGTCTGACTGTCAACCGGCCCAACTTTTACAGAAACCAGGCAACTGTAGAGAGTTACGTCTTATTGATCAGAAAACGATGACACCCTCCCCAGTTAGTGATATGCTCCAAGTCAAATGATTACATCCTACAACCCTGTTCTGAGTCTCATCCTGGCTGTAGATCAGGGGTAGGCGACCCAGACCCTGGAGTGCCAGTAAGCAGCAGGATTTCCACACATGGTCTCTGACTCCCCGGCCAAGGGCATAAATTTGGGTAGAACATTTGGGGGTTGAGGCCTCCATCCATTTCAAGGGGCCCTGGGGGTTGTATTGGATGGTTTTGATTGTTTAATTTACACCCCTGTCTCAGGCAGATCAACTCATTAGGTAGGGTGGATGAACACCAGCACCCGAGGAACAGGGCCGCCTACCCTTGCCGTAGAACATGTTGCACATTCTTAACGATTCAGGGCCTTTTTATTTTTCCCCAGCATCTCTAAGCTGAGGCTTTAGGTGATGCTGACAGACACATCAGGTTACTTTGTGTGCGAGTGAAGATCATACAGGAATTCCTCCCCATTATGAGGGCAGTGTGTTACATTCAAATATTCGTAGAAGGTGGCGGAACATCACCCTCATTAGCCTCGAACTGCTGCTGGAACGTGAGCTCGGTCTTCCCATGGTATTCCAGTGCTCTCTTTAGCAGAAATCCCTCCTTCATCTCGTGGGGGATGAAAAATGTTAGAATCTAAATGAAAACTATGGTCTACTGCTGTATCTGCACAAAGGATGATCAAAGACACCAATAAATACTGTTACGGGATGCCGTTAATCTTATTATTAAATACTATTTTTAATTAGTCTCCTTCCAAGCCTTAGAAACTTGCAGAATTGCTAATATTAAATTTGTCAGCTCAGAAACCAAAAGCAAAAATAAATGGGCAAAACAAAAGGGAACATGAAAACAAGGGCTCATGGGAAATCCACATATCAGCAGTAACCGTGAATGCGCATAAATGTGGGATGGGGATTCAAATAAAGCCTCGCATTTCCTTTAATTTCTACTACCATATCCCTGGAGCAGAAACTGATTGCAGCCAGAAAACTGCAGCATAATCACCCTCAATGAGCATCAAAGTTATCTTAATTTGCACAAATGCTTTCAAACACCTTGACTCTGATGATTTCTTAGGACAAACCTGAATGCTATAGGTAGATTTCTGAAATTACTAAGAATTTGGCAGCCTTACTTAAAGGTAACTTGAAAAATTTAAACACAGCACTGAAATTATTTGGTTAGGTTTATATGTAGCTTAACTGGAAGGCCTGTGTATAATGCAAGGCTCAGCCTTAACATCCATGTGTATAAAGCAAGGCTCAGCCTTAACATCCATGTGTATAATGCAAGGCTCAGCCATTGGGCGTAACGTCCATTCATGTCTGCCTATCCAGAACACACAATCACACACTATGGGCAATTGAGAGACCGTAATTCACCTAAGCAATGGATTTTGGGTTGTGAGAGGAAACCAGAGCAAACTCATGCAATCATGAAAACTCCAAAGATTGTAACAGTAGGCATTCAATGACCACACACACCACTCTACGATAGATATATATATAAATTCATAGATAGATAGATCAATGGTCTCCAGCCTATTTACAGTGAGAGCTATATTTAGAAAGAAAATACGATGGGGGTGGGGGGGTGGTAGATTTTGTCAACTGACGATGGGGTGCCCGGGGGGTGCAGGTCGGCATATTTTACTGATCGAGGACTTGGAAGTTGCATTGTGAACAATTCAAAATAGTTCTATAGATTAGATAGATAGATAGATTGATAGATAGAATATCAACAGTATAAGCCAACAGTATGGGTCTAGCAAGTTACAGCCGTACAGTTTATGTTTCCAGTATAATTTCCAGCTCTTAAACCATGCGGAGGCACAATGCTGTCTTCCTCCTTCGTTAAAGCTTGAAATGATGTCGTCCCCGAACTGTTCGCCGAAGGTCAAGGATGATGGAACCATTGAGTTCTGAGGCTGCGTTTTGATGTCACTGACATGAGCGATGGATGGTGTGGTCTGTGTTCAGGGTGTGATACTTCCTATGGCCCCTCCTGCAATCACTGCATGAGACAAAGCAGGTCCCCCTGCAGAGCACCTTCCGTATCAAAGCCCCTTCGAGGGAACGGCGAATAATGAACGCAAATCTGCTTCATTAAAGAGGCAACCTGTCGCTGCCACGCACGATTATGCTTCCGCACTCGTAATGGAGGTGTTTGAATATTCATGTGCCGGAACAGCATGAGCAGGAAGAATGCCACTGTTTTAGATCTGGCTTCCCTCATGCCGCGTGAGCCGGTGTGGGGGTGGACATCCATGATAGCAGCCTCCTGACGCCGTCGCTGCTCTCTAGGCCTCTCTGCAAAGCCTCCTGACTCCGTCGCTGCTCTCTAGGCCTCTCTGCAAAGCCTCCTGACGCCGTCGCTGCTCTCTA
>JAABNY020000034.1:14335849-14346312 GCA_015164015.2 Brevimyrus niger
CGCTGCTCTCTATGCCTCTCTGCAAAGCCTCCTGACTCCGTCGCTGCTCTCTAGGCCTCTCTGCAAAGCCTCCTGACTCCGTCGCTGCTCTCTAGGCCTCGCTGTAAAGCCTCCTGACTCCGCCGCTGCTCTCTAGGCCTCTCTGCAAAGCCTCCTGACGCCATCGCTGCTCTCTAGGCCTCTCGGCAAAGCCTCCTGACTCCACCATTGCTTGCTAGGTCTCTCTGCAAAGCCTCCCCCCCAGTTGCGGGGGAGGCCAGGGGATCACACTGTCCCCTTAGCATCATGATGGATATTTCGCAGCGTTTTCCATTTCAAGATTAAATGCAGCTATGCTCAACGCAAAGCTGAAAACAAATGCTAACTCAAACAATTACAATAACACCTTATGATTAAAAGGGCACCTGTGTAAAGCAAGAACATCACTTCATCTTCAGACCAAGGAGGTTCAAGCTAACTTTTCATGATGAAAGACGTACTTTAATGTTAAGTACATAGCATCACTCAGATGATACACTTTCTCTCCCTTTATTGCAATGTCTTCTATATAAACTTAATTAACTCCCAATTGCAGGCATGATTTATTTCCAGGAGATCATTACACTACTGTTTTTTTCTAATTATCCACCTCACTGATGAAGCCCTTAAACGTTGTGCAATGCCCCATCTGAGTTCCTCTGGTCTTAAAGAGTCCTCCAGGGAAGTCCTGGAGACTGCATGAGGAACCTGCTTAATATACCTGCATAATTCTTTTTCGGAGTATTTTGGCCTGACGCCGGCACATTTTCTAAAACTGCAGGAGAGATCTTATTATCTGCAACGTATTATAAGTTCTGGGCAATTTTAGGAAACGTTTAGGCGATGCTGAATTATCTGATGTAGAAAAAGGGCTGCAATTTTAATACAGTAGCCTATGAACTTCATTGTTAAGAAAAACAAAATGATATTACATGTGAGCTTTGAGAAATACTACATCAGGTTCTTTTCATGCTTGGGGGCTCCAGTAAATGTCAATTCTAATTACTGACGACACTGGAACTGCTAATGCCTTAGAAACACTCTCTCAGTGCTGCTATAAATAGATCATAAAACATGTTGACTGCATTAATGTGATGATTTAAAAAAAAACAAAAAAAGGTTGTTTATATCACTCAGGGCAGACAGATCCACGTGATGTGCGTATGGGGTAATACAAAGTGGAGTCAAACTGAAAGTGGAGTCTAACCTGATGGTTATTTTTGTTCGTCGAATGTTCTGATCGTGTATTCTAGACTTTCAATAGGCTTACAGTGTTATGTTCTTGCTTTGCTCAAAGTTGTCATGTAGTTGGTGTGTAGTTGTCGTGTAGTTGTTGTGTAGTTGTCGTGTAGTTGTCGTGTATTTCCTCTTCGAGTTGCCCACTTACGCCTAGTTGACTCCCTGACAGCCAAATGTTCGTAATGTGCTATTTGCCTCACTTGCACGGTGCCTTTGGACAAAAACGTCTGTTAAATATGTAAATGTAAACGGTGGGGAGGAATGAATGAATGATCAGTGCAAAGGAAAATTCCGGGTGGCCCGTCCATCCTGCTGCCCTGCAGAGAAATATCTGGATGACAGAACTGCAACATTTAAAGAACTCTTGTTACATGTCTATTTAACAGTCGCTTCTATCCGAAGTGATAAACAATTGAGAGAGTGGGGTCAGCCAGTTCCTGGAGTAATTGGGGGTTAGGGCTTTGCTCAAGGGCCCAACGGTAAGATCACTCTGCCAACTCTGAAATTTGAATGAGCGACCTTCTGTTCACAAGTACAGAGTCCGAACCCACTAGGTCACACACCACCCCCAAGATGTGTCCAGTCAGAGTGTGTAATTCACTGCCGTGAAAGAGTTTCGGGGAAAGCTATGGACTGTAGTGTTCCACTGGGGCTGAAATCACACATGTTCCAAAGCTACTCGTCATACCATGAAAATCTACTAAGGGTATTCAAGGATACTATTTACAGGACATGCATTTGGTAATGAATGAATATGGACATACTTCTCTGTATGAGTGGCAGGATAATTATTGTGAGCTGACAAGCGTGGCCAAACTGCAGCACATGATTGCTGTGTTGTGCGCCACCATGCATCAAGACAGAAGGAACCATACAGAATACGAGGGGGGGGGGGTCACGCTGGATAGGCGTAAAACTTGCATTCTTTTCATTTAAACTTTATGCATTCTTTCTATAGGTTGGAGAAGCAGAGTCGAAGAAAAGTCTTCCAAATCGGAACATAATTGCTATCACGGATCTTCTGCAGCTCTCCTTCAGGACCAGAGGTGTGGAACAGCGGGGACGCGGCAGACGGGGGGGCTGGGACAGAGCAGCACTGGGCCTGCTGGGAAACATTACCCACAAGCCCACTGTCACCTGCCGCAATCCGCAGGGGGGCCGTGCAGAAGCGGCAAGAGCTGAAGCAGAGCCAGAAAGTGCCAACCTATTCCTCTCTCTCTCTCTCTCTCTCTCTCTCTTTCACCCTGTCCTCCTCTTCCTTTTTCACCCCCTTCCTCACCCTTTCCAGTGGCTGGCCACCACAAAGCTAATCGCTGAACCTCACATGACAGACGTGTGCACGTCAGGCATCTCACATGTCAAACCTTGGACAGAAATAGCAACAGACATGCAAAGAAATAGCAGAACTGGAAAAAAAATAAAGCAATTTTCTTCCCACATTTCTATTTCATGCGATACAAGCAGGAGTCAGAAGGGCCTGGGGGAGCCAAGACAGGTGTGACACCTGCGGACCGCTGCCCCCCCCCTCCGGCTTCCTTCGCCGCCATCCATAAACGGACAAGAAAAGATCTCAGAACCAGAACTCAGGCTTCCAGCAGAGGTGCCGATTACCGCCAAAGACCTGTAGAAAGAGCCGAGCCCATAACCCGACACCTCAGCGAATACAACAGCACCCGACTTCACACCGATTTTGTTTGCGTTGCTCACGTTTATTCTGATCTGGATAAATATGAAACCAGAAGATTGTATACAATATCAAATTGGATTCCTTACAGAAAACAGGCTTCCAATATAGTGGAAGAGAGAGAACAGTGACCCGCTTTCACGGCACTGAAGTCCAGAGAGTCCACGGGTGGAATCTGCTTCTCGTACCAAATCATACCCAAGCTTTTCCTGCTGATCTTCTCAACTGATGCATGCTGCCATTTAAAAAATGGGTTCTACAGTGATTACATCAACCTCATCAAGGCAGAAAGTGTAGCAGAGTAACTGCTGGTGTCTCCATCTGCATTCAGGAGATGCACAGAAGAACAACACATAGATGTTGAGTTTAGTCCATCTATTTTCTATACAGGGTTATAGAGGTCCAGAAGCTGTGGCTATAAGGAAGGGAATTATCTGGACTGGAACGCCAACCCATCACACATGCATCATTCACGCTTTGGGATAATTAGGCAGCTTCACTTCAATTTAGTATGGAGAACACAGGGGAAACACTCATGATAAATCAGGGAAATCATACACATTTCACACACAGAGCCGTGGTGGAGACTTGAACCCTGGTTCCAGAGGTGTGAAGCATATGCGACCCCCACAACTTCATTTCTGTGGATGCAAACTTATTTTCCCCCAAATATTATCATTTATTTCTCCATATTTGCTTCATATTCGTCCACATCTGTTTAGAGGGTTCCCTGGAAAATGGGAACTGCTGGACTAAAATAGATGTTGGGCTACGTGAGTCCGAGTAGCAGCCCACACACCCTGAGGCATGTGACCCAACACGCAGGCTGGAACCGGGACTGAAGCTAACATTCCCGATATCTAATCTTAAAAAAAGCAGCCATTCCAGTTACATCCTCCCAGATACGAGCGCACACAAGCACACAACCTTGTTCTTGGAATAAATTACCCAGCAGGCACCGGTCTCGGCAAAAGTGGGGCCGGCCCAGTGTCGGTGTGACCGCTGAAGAGGAGCCGCTCGTTTGTGAGAGAAAGGACTAGACGCTGCGATCCGGACTCGAAAAAAAGAAGTGCCCTCCATTAGAGGAGTTAGGTCAGGACGGGC
This sequence comes from Brevimyrus niger, assembly GCA_015164015.2. Lineage (NCBI taxonomy): Eukaryota > Metazoa > Chordata > Actinopteri > Osteoglossiformes > Mormyridae > Brevimyrus > Brevimyrus niger. The sequence goes on from JAABNY020000034.1 coordinate 14,339,895, forward strand.
ATGTGAAGCCTCTCGCTCACAAGGTTAAGGCACTTCAGCGGGGGCTCAGAAATGGATGTAAACCCCAATGTCATGGGGGTGGAATTTTATCTGGGGGAAAAAAAAAAGTGTGCATAAAATTAGGGAGCCCAAGCACGTGATTGGACAAAGCGGTCCAGCCCAAGCACGTGATTGGACGAAGCGGTCCAGCAAGTATTGAAATGAAAATGAAACGATGCTGTACTTGCTCAAATATGGTGGAATCTTGTTATTTGTCTGCATATCCCATCTTGGTCTCATTTGAGACAGACACACATGAGGGGGGGGGGGATGTTTCTAGGTGCCTCTTTTTAATAATGGTGGGAATTTCACCTGATCAAAATCCCGGTATAGATGTGAAAATTTTGCGAAGGGCAAAGGCTTGGACTGGCGAAGAAGCCCAGAGGCTAAACCCAGCCCAACACGCCGCACGCCGTCCCCAGAGGCTAAACCCAGCCCAACACGCCGCACGCCGTCCCCAGAGGCTAAACCCAGCCCAACACGCCGCACGCCGTCCCCAGAGGCTGAACCCAGCCCAACACGCCGCACGCCGTCTCCAGAGGCTGAACCCAGCCCAACACGCCACACGCCGTCCCCAGGAACCATGCTGTATTTCTGTCAGTCCAATGAGGTGCTGCTGCTGCAGTAATATCTGCCTCTACTGCCTCTAACAAACCTTTGACGTTACTAATGACGGAGCTCATTAGGAACGATTTAAATGCTAGCTTCTGCTGAATATTTTCCGATAACCCGTAACTGTACAATCACAAATGTACAAAGCCAACATAAATTCTCTGCCACTGAATAAAAGGAAAAAAATTTACCTTATATATTTTTGAGAAAATGGGTGTTCTAAAAAAATCTTGTGGGTTTACCATGAAGCCTCTAGCAGTCAGGAAACACACTCGCACTTTGCTAACTTGAGGCCAATTCTGTTTCATGTTGCCTGATTTATAAGGATACAGCACATTCTGGAAAAGAGCTTGGCGTCTTACACTGTCGTCAATTGCGCAGTGAACTTATTGCTACTCAAGGAAGAATGAAAATCAAAAATAAAACACTTTGGAATCATGACACAAACCAAGTACTGATAGGTGTCGCTTGAAAGCCATGAAGAATGTCTTCAGTACATATTATCCATAACATATTCTGCAATTTATATAAAAATCTGTTTATTAAATTACCAGTTCATCCTTAAACACCATATATGGTACATAAGGTATCATGTCTGGCCTTATTCAGGCTTAAGGCATGTAAGGGAATCTCAATTCTCAGCATTGTGAGATTAAACTAATTACAGTCGCATTGTGCCGACCTTCTTCATGTAATGGCAATTATTCCTCCCATGAGGGGCAGCAGTACAGCTTGGCCTCAAGTTCATGCTGAGTCTAATGGCCACCCATGTGGGAAACACGCAACTTGCACGCATGCACACACACACACACACACACACACACACACACACACACACACACACACACACACACACACACACACACACACACACATGCACACACACACATGCACACACACACGTTTCTATTCATAGCTTTATGGGGACTATCTATTCATTTCTACAGAAAAACCCCTATTCCATATCCAGGAAAACCCCTACCTATGATAATCCTAACTTCTACCCCGCCCTATCCTTAACAATAAATACCCAAACAAAATAAAAGACATTTGGCTATTTTTGATTCTATGACAGACTTTTAAATAAAATTTAGGTATATATTGCGAGTACCTGAACAATGTTATCCCCAGTTAATAAGTAACAGGGTTTTACCACATTGTGGGGACAGGTACAGATGAAAGAGAGGAAGAGAAAAACAAAATAAAGTGAAAGAGGAAGAAAATAAGCTCAGGTGTATTCGCAGACAAACAAATAAACACTGTATGTTTAAACATGCTGGCAGCAGAAATACGTAAACACTACAAACATAAGAGAAGTTCCCATTCCAACACCAGTGTCTTCAGATCAAACATAATAATGATGTTTTATTTAAACATCACCTTAATGATAACCAAGGATGTTTTGCAAAGTCAAAACAAGAACCGATACAGATCACATGACAGCATGCGGCTATACAAAACTGCATATATGCACACAGGGGTATAGCTACACAGGGGTATAGCTACACAGGGGTATAGATACACAGGGTAAACAACATCAAAAGACAAAACGGGAAATGAGACAGAAAGCGAAACACATTGAGGTAACGTGAAAACAACAGCTGCAGAAGTAACACTGTGAGAAAATATGTGATTTTAGCAGGGAAAAGATTAAAATAGAAGAGACAAGCCTTGGTTCCTCAGAGGAAGTGCATAAATGTATAAATCACAGTGCAGACGTGTGCCTCGTCCCTTTGTTTTTCCCAGCTAATCCTGTTGGAAGATGTGCTTGTTTTCATACACCATCAACCTCGTTATGCAGCTGGATGCATCATACAGATGTTGGAACCACCGCTTGACGAGACAGTACCTCCTCAAAGGTTCAACCAAAGGTTCCCTTTCTGGACTGGCTTCTGCTGCATGGGTGTTGGGGAGTTACTGTTTAGGGATCCATGAAAAGGACTGAATGCCTGTTTTGCTCATATTTATATGCCTGTCTGGCAGTATATCTCGTCTCTACAGGGGTGTAAGAGCACAGAGCACATTTAATGCATTTACAAACATCTTACGGAGCCCCCGCTGGGGAACACCACCAGGTTCTGTCGAAAATGAAATAATCTCCCGTTTTTAATTACTCATTATTGATAATGACATCAGGGTGCTAAATCGCACTGGTCCAAAAGCAGCTCATTCTGAGGCCAGGTGGTAAGCTTCTTAATACCGGTCTGCTCTTCCTAATGAAAGACAGGAAGAGGACTGTCATGTGACCTGTGCAGAAACTGAAAATGGATGATAGAGTGAGATGAAGTGCGTTTCATCACAGAGGGAAACGCTGAGGATCTGGTTTCTGGTATATTCCTTATCCATCTGTCTTTTGTGATGACATATCCAATACAGGGTCTCCATGCACACACTCACCGTGCAGCACGCCATTTAGACACATGGAGGTTCACCTGAGGTACCTGTATCTGAACTGTGGGAAGGAAGCTCACCTAAAGACGAGGATATTGTGCAAAGTCCTGGATGTGCAAGGCCTGTGCTAACCATAACACACCCACCATACACATCCTGCTAAAATCACTGAAGAATTAAATATATTTATTTTTTATATCCGAGAGTTCAGAAATCTCATCTAAAGCTCTATGTAAAATACTCACACATGTCTTTTGTTGGGGGGGGACTAATTTCAACTTATTGATCTTGAGTTCTCTGTGCCATTGCCAGGTGCTCTCACTCCTACCTTTCCCAGAGAGCAAGAGAGAGACAGACAGACACACAGGCCGAGGAGAGAGACAGACAGACATACACACACAGACTGAGGAGAGAGACAGACAGACATACACACACAGACTGAGGAGAAAGACAGACAAGCATAGACACACACAGACTGAGGAGAGAGACAGACAGACATACACACACAGACTGAGGAGAGAGACAGACAGACATACACACACAGACTGAGGGGAGAGACAGACAGACATAGACACACACAGACTGAGGAGAGAGACAGACAGACATACACGGACAGACTGAGGAGAGAGACAGACAAGCATAGACACACACAGACTGAGGGGAGAGACAGACAGACATAGACACACACAGACTGAGGGGAGAGACAGACAGACATAGACACACACAGACTGAGGAGAGAGACAGACAGACATACACACACAGACTGAGGAGAGAGACAGACAGACATAGACACGATCAGGTGTTTATGTCAGTGCAGGCTGTTGGTCACCTGAGGAGCAGAATGACGGGAGTCTGGCAGCTGTCCATCCCTCAGCACCATAGACACTGCCCTGCCTGACTCGTTACCCAGTTACATCTATTTCAGCAAAAATCTCCATCATCTCTCAGTTGCAGAAGCTGGTCCATAGATAACTGACCCACAATGGTGCTTCTTCAGGTTTGGTTAGATATCAGCGTTTCCCCACAGGTGGTTAGACTAAAGACCAGCTGGCCATTAAATGTGAATTCTCCCCCGTCTGAATCCACACCTGCACCGTCCTGTGAACATGACAGAGAGACATTACACTCCTACTGGGAAAATCTACTTTGGGATACAGGCGATTCATGGTTACGGTTCTGGCCAAGCAGCTGAGGTAATCAGAGAGCACTTTGCTCTAGGGTAAAACAACTGCGTTCTCGCCTGTGTAGCAGACCAGCTCCGATTCACAGAGACATTTGTAACCCAAGGACAGCTGGTCTGATTTTTATTTTCAAAAAGCATCGGAAAAAAAGCATGTACCGTGTAAAAATAAGACCTAGCAGGATTCCGATGTCTTCGTGAAATATAAGCCCTACCCCGATAATAAGACCTAGTCATTTTCACTAAGAATGTTCCCGGAGTCTTTTGGCAAAGATCGTTGGCGGAGCCGTTCACTGAGCCAATCACTGAGCGGTTCACACATGAGGGGGCGTGGTAACCGTGATCGCAAGCAACCATTTTGTGTGAAAGCGGAAAGCTGTGGCTGCTACTTAACTGTTTTTGAATAAATGTACCGTAGATTGTGGTACCATGTTATACAGGTAATTGGCGTAATAAAAATAAAACATCCCCTGAAAATAAGCCCTAGTGTGTCTTCTAGAGAAAAAAATATATATAAGACAGTGTCTTATTTTCGGGGTAGCACTTCATTCTTCCAGGACTGAAGTCCTTCTCCCAAATCTGAGTGTAGTCAGCACATCCTCCGCATGCTGTCCTACAGGCACTAACCCGTCCATCTGCGTTTCAGCCTTCCATAGTATTGTGATCTGGTGCCTCTAAATTTTCCAATTGTGTGATTGTGCAAGTCTTGAACCCTGGATTCCTGAAGCTATTGTATTTGCTTTTGGGAGCTGGTGTGTGGCTCAGTACCTGGGACTGGAGGGTCACCCAGGGCTGGCAAACTGATGGCACCATTGTACCCCTGAGCAAAGGCCCTTAACTCCCCGCTGGTCCTGGGACAGTGCGTGCTGGCCAACCCTGTGCTGAGACCCCCAGACCTCTTCTGTGTTAGTCCCACAAGGAACAAGGGTGCAGAGGCAAAAAGAGAATATCTATGTGCATCATTATGATATTCATAACATTTGTTTTGAAAACAACTCCATTCACAGTCCTTTTTAAATCAGATTCATACAGTATAAAAAAACACAGACACACCAAGATGAGTGTGTGATAGAGAGATAGATAGATAAAGAACATACAGGCATGTGTTTCAGTAAATTCCCACAGTAAATTCTCACAGTAAATCCTCACAACAGACCCTACGGGTTCTCAGAAGGCTGATCCGTTCTCTTTTTTTCCAGGAGAAAATGCACTTTGCTTGTTCTGCTTATTGGAGCCTTAAGAGGCTGTCATGTTACCGGCAGAACGATGACCCTTGAAAACCACAAATCAACCTGCAATTATAACTTCACCGGAGCCCAATCGGCAGGCAGCTGGGACCCCCAGCGACAGACTCTGCCGGAGACACTGTAGAAAGCAATTATTCCACCCTGAAAGCAGACAGAAGCAAAAACAACATTTTTCTTCCTCTGACACCGTTTTTGGTCCAAAGCTGCCAATCGCATTTCTCCGTAAATAACTCGGTGTACGGGGCAGAAAACGAGCCCGGAGTCGCTGTTTAGTACAGCCTCTTACGCCCTGATCCCACTCCCAGCTGGGTCGATCCACTAACTCTAACCCTTACCCTAACCATAACCATAACCATAACCCGTCCCGTCCCATACAGAAAATCCGTCATGACAGAGAGGCTCCTGAAACCACAGGGTCATCTCTCCGTATTTTTTTTTTAGTCTCGTCTTTTTATTGTATTTTCATATAAACAAACAAACATCACACCGGCATCACATCCAACCGCATCGCACTGCAGTGATATATAATTAATAATGATGAGATGATGAGAAAAAGGGAATGACATAAATTTACAGCAGATTAGCAGCAGCCAGATTTCTGTCCATCTTGAGTGAAACAGGGTGGGGGGGCAGGACACAGGCCAGCAAAAGTTAAACAGAGCAGTTAGACATGATCCAGCACGGTGCGACAACTGGCCAACTGGTCATCGGCGTCAGCTAATGAAACCCGTTACACGCCAGAGGCTGAAGCCCTGCAGAAACACGTTACACGCCAGAGGCTGGCTGGAGCCCTGCAGAAACACGTTACACGCCAGAGGCTGGAGCCCTGCAGAAACACGTTACACGCCAGAGGCTGGAGCCCTGCAGAAACACGTTACACGCCAGAGGCTGAAGCCCTGCAGAAACACGTTACACGCCAGAGGCTGGCTGGAGCCCTGCAGAAACACGT
>JAABNY020000034.1:14433959-14445776 GCA_015164015.2 Brevimyrus niger
ACTTCCACCCTCAAGCAGCGTTTCCCAGGGTGATCATCGGGGACCTGCGGACAGTCCACATTTTGCCAGGAGCTGGGAGGCTGCAAGAATGTGGAATATCTGGGACGGAGCCGGACCGGATCGAAAACGCTGCTTTGGAATAACCTTAATGCCGGTCTGGCACACTTTCCCCAGTAAGATATTCTGTCTGGTTTATCTTGTGTCCAGTATAGTTTTTTTTGTGATTATCTTTTTGTAATAAATATTGTGATATTTATAAAGCAAAAAGGGAGATCGGAATAAGTAAGTTTCTCTCAAACCTATCTATGTGTGATTTAAACAGCTGAAAAGAATACGATTGGCTTGGAGAGTGTATGCAGGGCTCAGGGAAAAGCAGCGTCAGTACACTTTAAACTGATTTTCAAACATATGATAGATAATCTTGAAAAGAAATGGCCATTAAAATTGCAAAGCTTGGTAAGCCCAGAGAGCTGCCCAGCAAGGCAAGATACACTTTACTCATCACATAAACAGCATAAAGTTAGAAATCTTTAGAAATCTTTGGGGGTTTCTTTTATTCATTTGGAATGAGCTAAAATCGTACCTGCTTCATATTCTGAGACCATTATGACCATGATTGGTAACATATTGTCACTGTATCTTCCCAAATCCCTTATTTCTGAAGCATTATTAGCAATATTAAGTAATACACAGACATTTATCATGAATACAAATCATAACTAGTACAAACATAAATTCTAGTTAAATAGACAACTGCATAAAACATCTTTTCATTGGTCAATTATATGTTAAACACTATCAGCAGACATAGAACAATGGGAGATTTACATTTATAGTAAAAAGTCATAATCGTCAAAAAGAGGACATACACAATTTTCATCGGGCAACTAAAATATGTACCATTAAGTGGATGTGCACAGATCAAGCGGCCAGGGATAAGAATTGGCTAATTTTCAGCATGCACGTCCCAGGCCTAGGAGCAGCCGATCAGTGTCATGTATTTCCATTACCGAACCGGTTCGTTTTATGCATGCACCACACATCATACACACCGCAGTGCAGGCAATATCCTCAGATTTGCGTGCACACTCACAGCCACATGTTAACATGTAATTAGCTTGGAAGTTCTTCACTGCGAGTGAAGACGGCAAAAAGCTCGCGATTCGTAATACACGAAAAAGCCAAAGTATACCATGGGGGAACCACCACGAAAATGTGGTGAAACGTCAAAGGTAAACTTTAAACTGATTATTAAATACATACTAGATAATCTTGAAAAGGAATAATCATTAAAATTTCAAAGCTAGCCAAGGTTTTTTTTCCTATGACAGAGTAAAAATGTTTTAGTAAAACTTTAACCCCCAGCACCATAATGTCCGTATAGTTAAAAGTATAAAAAAGACTGATATTAATCTAACTTACTAGGGATGTAAAAATTATATGTGCAAAACATGTGATGTTAGTATTAATAATAATAATAACCTTCACTAGAGGTGCAACGAGATCTCGCGACATTACAACATGACGAGATTTCTCGTCAAAGTTAGAAGCGGTATTGCATACAGTAGGTGCTGCGAATCAGCTGCTGTAAGCATGTCAGCGTCTGACATAATTACCATACACATAAATACCATACACCATGCTCCAAACACTTTTGAAATCTTTTGTGTAGCAGCATTTTGGGTACCCGGCGGAAAATATAAACAGTGAAAGGGTGACAGACAAAACACGAACCATCTGTAAGCACTGTAGGAAGAAAATGCCGTACACAGCGGGTAACGCTACTACTATACAAAGCCATTTGTAGGACCATCATCGCTCTTTACTTAAATCCACTGCACTGGTGAAGAAAACATTAAGAGGCCAGAAAACGCTTACAAATGTGTTTGCACCCCAGTTTTTACAGTCAAGTGCTAGAGCCACGTCAGTAACAAAGGATATCGGCATTTTAATTGCACCGACATGAGACCATTTTCTGTACTAGAAAATCCGGGGTTTCGGCGACTCCACAACACATTACAACCAAAGCATTTTTTGTCTTTCAGGCAAATGAATGGAAATAAATGGTTGCATCCCAGTAAATTATTTCCTTTATTAAGTTTTCCTTAAAATATTGTCTAATCTCGTAGTCGTGAACCCAGTATATGGTTACACCCCTACCCTCTTATTATTTGGAAGAGCATAGTACACTTCAGTGTTATTTGGAGGTTTATAAAATATGCTTAACGGATAACTGCTGATGAGCTTGCTTCACATTTCTGGGTTTTTGTTCACATACTGTTTGGTCATAGACCATTTTATGATTAAGTCGTTAAATAAATTGGTTGCATTGTGGTGCAAACACAGCTTTGAAAAATATTCTGCAAATTATTTGTTGTTGTTCTTGGTCCGATTCGTTAAAACCAAAATGATTCCAAATAACTGATTTGCGTTTACGTCTTTTGTTGACCAAAGGTGCCCGGCCTGACGTTTCGACCGTGAACGTGTTTTTATTGCTGTGCTGTAGGGAATTCGCTAACAGCGTTTAGGTAGGGGCAAAGTGCACCACTGAAAAATTAGTGCACCGATCTTAATTTTTTGCTCATTCTTTGATTATGAAAATAACATTTTGCATTTGTATACGCCGTCAATTATAGTACTTAGAAAGAAAATCTGAATGGGCAAAAATCCTTATCGGCAGATCACACTTGCAAAAAACGAAAAACAGAATCTGAAAATTGCAATTGGTTCATCTCTACGATTCAGATCCACTTGACACCTAACACAGAACAAAAGATGGCATACAAACAACCCCAAACCGTATATATGTCCAGACTACCGAGATGCACAGAAGGTGTGCAGTGGTAAGTGAAGGCAGCGAGAATCCTGTATAACTCTGATCAAAAAATAACTATCCTGTACTGCATCTGTGACTGTCATGGTGTCAAGGCCAGGTGTGTAACTAGTCATTCAATGATAAGAGAGAGTAAACTCAAGTCATTAATTATACCACCACAGCAGTAATTTGCATCCTATTTCAGGACAACAATTATCCAATAGATGGGGCACTTCAATTGCCTTGCTGAGAGACTGAAAAGGACAGCCCATGAACATAACTGTCATCAAACAATGCGTTCTGGTTCTACAAGGCCTGATGAACTCCTTACAGAAATGGAAAAATTCATTTAATTACAGTCCATTTTAGATCAATAAAGGCATCAATACTTTGCACTATAACCTGTCTACGGTTTAAGGTTCTGCATTGACTGTATGTCTCTTTTTTGGAATCTATTCAGTTTCATACAAAATTAAAACATTGCAAAATATCTGGTGCTATTTCGGAAATATTTCTATTAGTTTGTGGGACATTGCTTTTCCTGTATTTTAGAAAGCCTTTATTCAACGTAATGTTGATTACTGACACTGACTGACAAGCTATTCATTATATCTTGTGGAACCAGAATACAAATAAAGTATATCCAACTGAAAGACAATTTTGTTAGTAAAATTAATTTCCTATTGAATTTCATATCATGGCATATTTTCACAAAGCCTATGCAATGAATTTGACAATGGTGAAGTTGTATTATGGACAAACAATATTAAGATTTATACAGGTAGTTATCACTTTCTGAGCTCCCAATTTATAATCTTTACAAGAATATATCTGTCAATTTTTTTTTGTTTTTCATATATATATATATATATATATGCAAAACTTTAAGTTTTGGTTAGAACCAAAGTACTAATTTTTCTACATATATTTTAATATTTTTATATAGTTCCTATGGAAAAATACATCTCATTTTACAAGTTCTCAATTATCAAACGGTAATTTGGCACAGAACTTGTAAAGTCAAGAACTACCTGTATAAACATTATCTTCTACATTTTGGTGTTTTTGTGTAACAAGCGTAGTTTACAAGTGTCCCTTAAACTGAAACCAATGTATCCAGGTGAAATTTTACAATGAGTTCAACGGAGATGATCAAACATTTAAGTTCAATCTTGGCTAATCAGCCATTGAAGTAGTAGGTTAGGGCTTAATGGTTTAAAATGAATATTGTACAGATAACACTAATGAACTCCGGATGAGTGTGATGGGCTCCGGGACAATGACATATCAGTCTTGGAAAGCTGCATTTCACATGTGACACTTTCAGGATTGTGACACAGGAGTGTGAAATGTTCTGAATCACATAAAAAGGAAAGTCACGCGATGCCCATATAAATACATACATAATTAACTGGCAAACTACAGTTTAAGCTGAGCTTACGTCAGAGGGCCTTACGTATTCAAACATTGTTTTTCTTGAACAACTGGACTCTAAGTTGAGCCAGGTGTTGAAGTTTTAGATATCAAGATATGTCTATTGAAGTCCATTGGCCCCATATATATATATATAAAACATTCTCGTTATGATTACAAAGGAGCCTTTTGCTGATTAAGCAGATTCAGACTATGCTTTTCCATCACAATTCCCCCATTCTAATAAAATACAACACTGTGAAACTATATGTTTATCTAATCATTTTAGAAACTACAATAGTCTCTGAGTAGACGTTTTCATGAGAAATAATATGTCCGAGCTGAAGCCCTATAAGTTTATAATGCCAAATAAACTCCCCCCCCCTCTCTCTCTCTGCCTCTGTCTCTGTCACACACACAAATTAGCTTATACTTTATAAGAACTTGTGATTTCCTTGAGGAAATAAAGGAAAGGGAAACGGCTGCTGAAAGGAGTTTTGTCTTCTGTTCTAGGATTTTCTAGGCCTCATCAGGGTCTGCGCACAACGTCTTTGTTCTACTGTTCCAACAGCAATGGAAGAGCATGATGTGTTGGCCATCCATGTTTACAGCTGCAAGTTAGACAGAACATCCGCTATACGTATTGCGAGAGGAGATTCCAGTCTTCCAGTGTTCCAGTCTTGACAAAACTTAATGTCAGGTCTCCCAGCCAGCCTTTATCGCACTTTACGCTGACTGTACCTCATTAGTTTCACCCTGTCATTTCAAGCCCCGATGACATACGGTTTAACTGTTAACCTTACCATGAATGTGTAAATATCAGGTCTCATAAAATGTAAAGGACATGGCACTGGGGAAATCCAAACAGACTTCACTTACACCAAACGATTTCGCCAAGGATAATGGGCAGTGACATGGCAGATTCAGAAGTTGTATCCAGGTGTAAAGCCTAACAAAATAAGGGAATATGTGCAATTTGTGCAATACGTCCTTTAAAGCTGAATGACACCCACAATGCACTGCTTTTTTCCAACATTATCAGCTGTGACATCATACACATTTTTGTGTAGCAAGTGCACACTGATAGTTGCCTGCATGTCATTTTCTGATCACCAACACCATCCAGGACTTGTTCAGCCCCTTGAATGGGAAGGTTATGACAGGTGCATTTATATACAGGGATGTCATTTATTTCACAGATCTTCTGTTTTAACACCTGTAAGTGCTTGCAGTTACATATCAGTGTCATCGCTCAGTAAAATACTCCTCTCTTGACTAACAAAGTGTTGCTTTAAAACCTCCAGGACTGGATATTTTAATCCTACTGTGGATATTTTACATCCTAATGTTACTACTGTGTGTGTATCTGTGTGTGTGTGTCTGTTTGTGTGTGTATGTGTGTGTGTGTGTCTGTCTGTCTGTCTGTGTCTGTCTGTCTGTCTGTGTGTGTGTGTCTGTCTGTGTGTGTCTGTGTGTGTGTGTCTGTGTATGTCTGTCTGTCTGTGTGTGTCTGTGTATGTCTGACTGTCAGTGTCTGTCTGTGTGTGTCTGTCTGTCTGTCTGTGTGTGTCTGTGTGTGTGGGTCTGTGTGTCTGTGTATGTCTGTCTGTCTGTCTGTGTGTGTCTGTGTATGTCTGTCTGTCTGTGTCTGTCTGTGTGTGTCTGTGTATGTCTGTGTGTGTGGGTCTGTGTGTGTCTGTCTGTCTGTGTGTGTGTGTCTGTCTGTGTGTGTGTGTCTGTGTCTGTCTGTGTGTGTCTGTGTGTGTCTGTCTGTCTGTGTGTGTCTGTCTGTCTGTGTCTGTCTGTGTGTGTCTGTGTGTGTGTGGACTCTGCGTGTCCTTCCACAGTCCAAAGGCATGCAAATAGGGTGACTGGCAGCTATAAATTGCCCATAGTGTGCGAGTCTGTGCCCTGAAAAGGAGTGGAATCCCATCCAGGATGTCTCCCTGCCTCGTGTCCTCTGCTGCCTGGGATTGGCTCCAGGCTTCCCCACAACCTTGACCAGGATAGGTAGCTGGACGATGGATGGACAGCTTAACTCAGATAACTGCATTTAAAAAGTTCATTGCAACATATTCAGGTCAGCAGCCCTCAGTTTTAACACAAGTCCAAAGAGAATGTTTGTGTCCTACATCAGTACCCAAGGGGCTTCATATACAAATCCCATCAAATTTGTTCTTATAAATAAACATACATGGTTCAGTTATTTAGAACAGCACTGATTCACTATGATCTAAACCCACATATATATATCACTTTCTATAGCCTGTAAAGTTCAATATCTAAACTGCTCATAGTATGTGATTTATTGTCCAGGGTATCCCCTGCAGGAATTTAAGGTCCTGCACTGGTCAGACATGTAGGAATGCTTTAGAATTAGAAACTTTAAAATTTCTGAACAGAGAAAGCATTGAAATATATTGTAACTACACTGGATAAACTACCATTCAAGGCCTCCTCTAAACGACTCATTTAATTAGAAATTAAAATGAGGCACATTAAGTAGGCACTTCATAAGAGTTTAAATACAGTTAACCTAAGGGCAATAATAATTACATCATTAACATTATTACCATTAACAGAGGTAAATATACATTCAGCTTATACAAATTTGTAGTGGTCGTAGGCAAATGGGTAATTCTTATTCTGTTTGTTTCAAGCAAATGTATAACAGTTCAGAAAATGCAAAACGTACACAGAGAAAACGGGAACATTAATACGATAAATCTACAACAGGTCACAATAATGGTGTACACAACGAAATTCATACATAATTGAATACATACAGATCAAAGAATTTTTCTGGATTCATACGACGTTGCATGGCTACTTTCTGGGGACTCCTGCAGTCCAAATACATGCAGGCATGACTGCCATTGCTAACTTGCCGGTCGTACATCCCATCTCCCACAGGGTTTGACCCCCCCCCCCCCCCACCCTAATTGGCCGGTCATACATCCCATCGCACACAGGGTAAGCCCTATGTTGCAGGCGATAGGCTACAGTTACCCCTCTTACCCTTTGCAGAATAAGTGGTTTTAAGTTTGCTGGAAATTCTATAATGAATTCTATAGTTCTATATATCCATTCTGTTATGTAAGTGTGATCTATTTGATTTGCATGTAACTGTTGGGTTGTAGGGAACATTTGGGTGGAACATTTTTGTCATCCCCTGCACATATTAGTGGCCTCTTAAACACCGAAGGACCACACCAGGGAACAGTAAACCTGAGATAAATTATCATAAAATGGTTATTAAACATGGTTCCACTGATATCTGAAGCTAATTTCATTAGCGGTTGTTCTTGTGTAATATGCTTCCTGTCAGTAACACTGGGACGGGGGTGGCTCTGAATCACCCTCTGTAAGATATCATGATTATCTTCTACCACCACAGAAGCTCACTCGTCTTTTCTGCATATGCTAATTGAGTGTCTTTTGATTGTTCATTCTGTCTAGCTTTACAGCAACGTATTTGAGTGAACGTGGGTATATTTGCCAGCTGAATGAAAAGAGGGAATTGCAGAACACAAACAAAAGCTTACAGCTGACATTTGTGACTTTAAGCAGGTTTACTCCAAGTTAGCACCGTTTGGCTTTCTCCACCAACATTTTCGAAGCACTGTCAGATCTTAAAATGCAATATAAATACATTCACCAGAGGATTCCACAGTGACCTCCTGACCATACTCACGAACATACTAAGATACTGTAATTATTAATTCTATACATTCAATGTTTAGAATTCATCACCGTGAGAATGACTTCATTCATCCACTAGCACTTTAACTTGCATATTTAGTTTAAATCAAATGGAAAATAAACAACTTTTTGTCAGAGCCCCGTTTTACATTTGTTTCATAACCTTAATGAAGCTTAAACATATACAGTATTCACTCCGCTAAGTGTTTTCTAATTGAGTATAAAATATAGCAATCTAATGATGAAGAGACATAATCAAATCTGATCATTTACAATTAGAGGTACTGTAACTCTCTTCTTTCTCATGTTTTTTTTTTTATATTTTATAAACAAATTATAGATATCCAGACTCTTTAAACAAATCCCCAATAAATACAGTTAAATGATGCACTCTAATCAGACATTATGGACACCAAACTGAAGCTTGAGCAAGTTACAATTCATCATCACAAATATTTCACAAATACATTAATGGAGTTATTTCAGAACATCTGTGGCACAAAGTAATATTTCCTATCATTTGCTTTAAATTACTTTGAATAAATTACTTAAAAATGTAAATAACAGAAGTTAAAAAATTAGTTTTAAAAACTGATCCAGGGATCTTATAATTCTTACTTATTACCTAATTATCAGCAGCATTCCATGAGAAACATAAACACAGCAAAAATTAACCACTAAGCAACAGTTCCAGCGGAAATAGAGCTGTTGTGACTTTTATAAAACACGACGGTTTCTCCTGTTCACCAAAAAGTCTTTTGAAGGCCCTTGTGGTGACAGGTCTAGCATGTCATAGAGGTGTCTGGATGTGATGCAGCGGTCGTCACGGTGACATTACAGCGTCATTCTTCAAGCAATGTAAAAAAAATGTCTTGGCCTTTTTTGCCTGAAAGTAGGCCACGCTACCATTTGAGGGTTCGAAGGCCCTAGAGGACAACGACTTCCCCGGATGCCCCTTTTTGTCACAGAAGTCTATGCATTTAATTGGTTCAGAGCTTCTAGCTGCACAGCGGCTGTCAGGCCTAGAGGAAAGACTCAAGCTATGTTCTTTTATTCTGTATCTTGGTAACAGTGTAATTGCTGCAGAAAATCGGAACAAAAACACAAAGGCCACAAATTTGTAGAATGCAAAGGAATTTGTGGGAATAACATTGTGTATTTCGAGCCTGTAATGAAAATGTAGGTGTGACACTGGGAAATGGATTCAGTATAATGAGCTGCAGTGTTATATATCTGCCTGGAAATATCTAAAAAAAAAACAATCACGCTAACATTTTTCTGTGACTGAATTATCAGGAAAGATGTATACACCAGGACTTATACCTCAGCGGTTTGGGACTGCTGAGTGATAACATACCGAGACCATGTCTCCTGCCGGGACGGTTCTGAAGTGGCCTGCCACCCTGTGAGATCTGAATCGGTGCAGAGCCGCCGTCGGACGGGTTCAGATCTGCTTAGATCGACGGGGAACGAGAATACCGGCCTCAACCCACCGCCCTGTGGCTGCGGCATGAGTTGGTCCAGTGGGGGCGATATGGGGCTCAGGCTGTGAGGAAACACTCAAGGAGCCGCCGCTGAAGGACGGCGGAGCGGGAATTAGAGCGACTCTCCTTAGGAGGACAAGCAGTCCCCAGTGAGAAGCCCTGTCACACTGACAGAAAGCGGCGGGGGCTGTAGCCATTGATAAAGGCATCCAAACGCAGCGATTCAAAGGTTACCCAAGACTAACCGACCAACAGACGTGATGCAATGTAGCGCTAATTAATGGGATGACTATTAAACACCAGACCAGCTACACAAATAATAAATAAATCACGTTGCGCCTTCCTTCTAAAATTAAAAAAAGTCTAAATTAATTATTGAGAGGCTATGGGAAACGAATTATGAATTATTTGGGTCTGTAAACAAAAAAGAAAAAAAAAAACAATCTCTAATGTTACCTTTAACTGTTTTTTCTATAATGAGTCTCCTCATTATCTTGGGATACCTCCTGCATTAATGGTGAAAATCTGTACTAAAGGCTCTGCGATCACATCCTCCCCCACCAAGACACGGCAAGAGGGATGAGGGAGGAACATCAAGCTGTTTGAGCACCAGATTCTTACAGGCTAGAGGCAAGTCCCAAGCACTCAGCTAATGACAGGAGACGGACTGCGAGATATGGATGGATATCCCTCGCCTACCCGCACTAACCCAAATCTAGGAACTGCGACATTGTAGCATGCATCAGTTATCAGGCGTCAGTTATTTCTAATATTCAGAAAGGTCTGAAGATGACAGGAGTCGAGAGACTCGGGTTGAGATAATTGAATCTTGATTAACGGCATATGATGCACCATTTACGTGCAACAGCCACATTTCACAGCTTGATCGGTATTTGTCCTTATTTATGACTTAACAAGTGATATTACTATGAGAGCCTTTTCTGCATTGTTAAATTTTAAGCAACATTAGATGAAGCACACAGCGATATAATAATATAAAGGATTGGAGTGGCTTCACATGTAGCGAGAAAGAAATGCCAGAAGACATACTTGGTCTGTGAATTACAAGTAGAGCTTTAATCCGCGTCAGCAAAACCAGCCAGGAGCTCTGTCATCGCAAAGCCTGTAACCCAGGCAACATCAATGGAAGCAGGTCGATATTAAATTCAATTAGGAAATGTAACAGAGCTAAATACAACGCTCAGCTCTTTTTAGTGTCAAAGAGTGGAATCTCTAAATGATAGTCAGCCTTGATCGTGATGTTTTAAGCAGAAAAGAAATGTAAGGAGCAAGTTATGACCATCAAACAAGACCACAGCACAATATGTCCATTAGTTTACTCATGATTTTAATATACTTCTAACCTTCTATAAATAAACTCCTAGTGATCAGCAGTCCATACCAGAGGGCAACTTACTGTTTACTGATACACAGTATACAGTGAAACATTATGAAAAATTTGTAGACTAAATATGTGGAGAATGTAGATCTAATTATAAATTGTTGTGATTATCTATAATAGTTGCTATCTATACTAATTATGCACGCAAATTTACAAATACAACCTGCATCTTTGTAAAAAAAAATAACTGCATTATGGGTAAACAATTTAGTAAAAAAATATGTATATTACAAATGAACCAATTAAAGAGCAGCCAAATTAAAAGCCAGCCTTTCTACACCAGGTCCATGTCTGAATGAGGCTAAAAGTCTCTTTTATGCATACTAGCTTTATCTTAGCTGGCCAGATTTCCAGGCTCCGGAAAATAGCACCAGAAGCCTCCTTGTGATCCGACCCGCAGGCCACCTGAATACCTGCTCAACCAGCACCTGCAGCAGGTGTTAGACATGAGAAGCATTCCAGACATTCACCATAGCACAGCCACACCTGCAAAGGTCTACTTTCAGGTCCTCTGAGAATGATCCTGCTTATAATATTCAAATTTAAATTTGACTGGTCATGTGACCGTCTTTTCCCAGGGATTTCTAGGAATTATGGGTAGCGTTCCCTAAGGCTGTGAAGGATCCATTTTGCTGGGCCTCCTATCACAGTTTCATCACATTCATATATAATTTACAGGCAGAACACAATAAATAAAAAGCACAGGTGGTTCCAGTCCTTCCGCAACATTTTAGCATTTATTGCATAATATAAAATAATTACTTCTACTGTCAAACCCCTTTTGTAACTAACCTTTAACAAGAGTTTATGGTACCAGACAGAAGTGAGAAGACAGATACAGTAAAAAATGCTTTATAGCAACATTATAAATGAATTGTTCTTTGCTATGTATTATTGATAATTCCAGGAATGTGATTTTTACCATTGCCTCACACCTCTGAGACCCGGGTTCGAGTCTCCGCCTGGGTTACATGTGTGTGGAGTTTGCATGTTCTCCCTGT
>JAABNY020000034.1:14516434-14527897 GCA_015164015.2 Brevimyrus niger
ATTTTTTTAATTTATTTATTTTTTTTTTTTTTTTTATCAATTGTGCGAAGATTTGTTTTCATAAAAAAAAAGGGAAACCTTGCCGCGGGGGAAGTGACAAAAAAGGGGGGGGGGGGGGGGGTGTTGGGGTTGAGAAAAACCCGCAGGAGCATTTTTAATGTTTTATGTAACTTATCTTTATCTTTTTCTTTTAATATCTCGATCCCGAGCAAAGGAACGACCGTTGACCGCATCACTGGCCTTCACATCACTAGGAGAAGTTATACAAGCAATTTGACTTATTTCTCTGAGATCTATCAGACTGACTACCACGGATTTCAGCACCGTAAAGGGGGGGGTTAGAATGACTCCAAGAACCTCTAAGTGACAGGGGCCCTAAAAATGTGCAACATAAATTGATTGGTCTGGGTTGTTGGCTCAGTATGGTGGTTCCATGGGACCCATAACGTGTATCAGTACCCCAATATCAGTGTTTCATTATATAAAACATATATAATACATATATGAGTATAATCACATTCATCCAGTCCTGTAATAAACACTCTATGGATCCGTTGTGCTCGCCTCCTTTTTGTAGTTCATTAGTAATAAGAATACCCTCGGTATATTGGAAGGCTTAGGAGTATGAAAAGTGCCTGGTGCAGGATTTATGCAGTGTGTATTTTGGGAAAAGAAAATGCTTAAGCCTGTTAGCGATAGGTACTCTCAACACAGTTTGAGAAGTGACATTACAGAGGGCAGCTGGGAAAACTCTGAGCAGCTCACTGGGGTACAACCAGCACCCGTTGACCTATCCAGAGGGTCCTGAGATCAGGCTTGGGTATATTTGGGATGGACAGCTGGCGGGGGTCCAATCACACGCTGACAGCCGTGCAGGATGCCACGCCAAGTCTGCCCGCAGCGCCCCCCCGGCTCCCTCTGTGTCTCATCGCAGTTCGCGCTCTCATGTCGCCCCCCCCTCTTGTGTTCAGCCACCCTTCAGTCAAGTCGCTGATGCAGCTGCAGAAACATCTGCCAACATCTGCATCCCTCCGCTCACAGAGGCTCGGACTGGAAGGTGGGACTTAAATCAGCTGTAATGTCTGGATTCCGGGATTTTCATTTTTAGCCCCATTATTAATATAAGAGATGCTACAGCAGCAATTTCATGGTTTTTTTTCATTCAGCTGCTCTGGTATTTATTTAAGGGAGAAAAGAGTCAGTTTTAAACTCAACAGCATGCAGAGATGTTGGCGTCACGTCAACCTTTTTAGCCGACATCCACATAACCTCCATAACTTGCTCATCAGGAAAACAGGAATTGCAGTAAATTGTTTGCATGATCTCAGTGTTTGTTGCCAATTTGGTCCATGATATCCGTACCCACTTCAATCAGGAGTTAATGTTATTGCAGAATATGCAATCAAGTTCTTTGGGAAAACAGGAATGAAGTCTGTTGTTGGAAATATAAAAGCAATATCATTATACATTCTTTCTCTGGCCTCTCAAATTCACATCAGCCCACTATCTGATTAGCAAATATGAATGCAAGAGAATCCAGATTAAATATACAGTGTGATTGCTGAAAAAATAAAGGCATAAAATGTCTGTGAAGAGCTCTATGTGGTGAATCAAAGACAAATATGACTTTTTGTGAGACTGGCCACAGGATGGACTGTTCACAATAAAAATAATAGAATGTTCACTTCTTTTAAGATTTGCTATGAAGTAGATAATTGTCTTTTCATCATGGAGCATTTCCATTGAACCTTTCGCATGTTAGTGTATTACCCCTTAATTATTAATTGGCAGAAATGTCGATCCAAGAATGGTACACTGCGTGTGGTTTTTCTTTTTGCTCTTCAGCCCCGGGATCACAAACCAGGGATCACAGCCCCGGGATCACAGCCCTGGGATCACAGACCAGGGATCACAGCCCCGGGATCACAGCCATGGGATCACAGACCCGGGATCACAGCCATGGGATCACAGCCCCGGGATCACAGCCCGGGATTACAGCCATGGGATCACAGCCCCGGGATCACAGCCCCGCACAAGGCTGCACTTGTGATATTTCTGTTTGACTGTATTGGCTTCATCTGGCTAGCGAGGCTCTGATTCACCTAATGATTCAAAGACTTGTATCTGATTATCTCTCCTTGGAAGGGCGGGCAGACAGATGTGATGCAGGGCTTGTCAGGGAATAGAATATTTGGGGGAAGAAAGCGTAGATGAAGCCAGGAAAGGAGTGGCAGTGCACAGAAAAGAGAAGTACAAAGAAAATGGGGGGCTGCTGAAATGGAACAAACGTGGGGGGGCAGAGACAGCTAAAGGTTTACAGGGATCGTGAGTGTAAGGTTATGGGTCACAGCTTCTTCCAGCTTCTTTGGCGAACAAATAAAAACGTTAGACGGCAATTTATACCCATTACAGGGATCAAGATACAGGTGGTTTAATGGGGTCATTTAAAGAGCCCGACCTGGACGGCTGGTTCACCCTGCTAACAAAGCCGTCCAGCCTGAAAAGCCAGCTGGCAGTTACAAGGTACGTGGCCATTAACGTGCCCCGTCACGGACTGGTGCCGCACCCCATCACGGACTGGTGAAGCACCCCGTCAAGGACTGGTGAAGCACCCCGTCACGGACTGGTGCCGCACCCAAGCCATGCCTTACACTCTCTGCTTTCTGCATCGGGCTTTAATGCCCCACAAAACCAGCCTGGAAAACAGTTTGGTAAATGGAAGACAAACTTCTCCAAGATAACATGCTGCTTTGAAATATTTGCACCACTCATAAGACTAAAGCAGGATTCTTGGAAGAACTACAAGGGCACCACATTTCTCACAGTCGGTCCCGCGTCATTTGCGACATTCACCAAATCTCTTCTTTTCAAACAATGTCTAATCAAGTTTCAGAAGTTGGGTCGTGGATAATGGAAACATTACAGGCAAAACATATTGTACATTCTTTCGTTCCATTAGACCCTGCAGGTCATTTGCTGTTTTTTGTAACATTCCTTGTGATTTCTCACATGCATCTGGCTTCCTGTAGACCTGATCCTAGGAGAACAAAGTACGCGAAGAGTCCTGATGACCTTGAGCTTGTGATCCAAAATGTGAAAGGGAGGATTATAGTTCAGAAGCCTCCGTAGAATTAATTTATGCTAATAAAGAACACAGTTATAGCTGAGTTCCAGCATTTAATTATAGAAGTGAAGGGAAAAAATCTCTTACTGAAAAGTTTGTGCAAAGGGACTCCAGATCACTGACCCGTCCATCTCCTCGCCAATGGGCGATGCACTTGCAGCAATCACAGCGTGATGCTCCACAGAGCCGACTCGTCCTCAACAGATGCTGCCAATTATATTTTAATTGATAAAGAGAGGCAGCGCGCTTTGCAATTGCGATGAGATGCGACAGCCTGAGGTATCGGAGGAGAGAGACCCGTCGCGCAGGGGGGGGCGTCTTGACGCGGGCTGGGGGTGACATCCGCCATTCGAGCTTGTTTGTTGAAAGACGTTTCGGGGGTCTTACTGGAATTTTCATCTGCGTTTTTAAATTTTCTTTTAAATTTTTTTTTTATTGCCAAAGATCGGCATCAAATGACAAACGAAAAAAGGTAATGCCTTAAAAGTATCTGTCACATAATAAAGCTAGATGTCGTGTTGGGCAGCACGGCCACGCGAGGGTACTTGAAATACTGTGCAGGCGCTGTTGCTCCTTGTGATTCAGAAAGTATTACAGAAAACATCAGTTATCTCCCAAAGCGCCGAAAACCCATCAGACGGTGGGTGACGCTTTCTCACAAACTAGAGTAGGGAGGTCAAGTCTAACTTGATTGCTTTATTTAAAAAAAAAAATACAGATAATGGACGGGGAGATACGAAGTGCATTTAGATATGCACTTCATTTGGGTTTTATGAGTGGAAAAACTGTAAGCTTTGTCCTAAATGGAAGTGGTGCTTCCGACACCATCAGACAATTAGAAAAACACACCGCAAGTTTTCATCTAGACAGGGTGCGTCTAATCTTATTGACACCCGCAAGCAAATTCATAAAGAAATCACGCCGTTTATGCTCCATGCGGTTTTAAAAGTCACAGTTTTTTCCTTACGATTTTCTCTTGTAGGCTATAAACCAGTTATTTAAAAATGTTGCGAACTTTTCAGCAATTACCAATCATTTACTTGTAATGGGCTACTAAATATATTAGTTGTCTATATTAGATAGATAGATTGATTTTTAGCCGGTAAAAGGCAGTAGTCGCTTTACATGATGAGTCATTTGTTTAAATTAAGTATTAATCTCCCACCAAATGCCGAGCATACATAAAATGCGTCGTCATTCTTTTTTTTTTTAATACAACAACGCATTCCACTCCCGTTAGTATTATTTATATTAATAAATGAATACTGATTGTGATGACGCTAGTGTTGAAAGATGTAAAACATCAATATACACGAATTGATCTACATTATCATGAATCTACAAAGAGGCAGAAGAGAAGCACATTTTAATTATTAAATAATAAAAATAAAATATATGTCATTTATTTACAAGTTACAATGTGACTAGTAAATTTGCAAAATTTAGTTCATATTAATCACCTATGGAAACCCACTATTTTCATATAGAAAATAAATAAAATACATATTTTAAAATGCCTCAAATCGCATGAAGAACCACAATGACATGCATATTATGTTATGTGAAATAAAAAAGTAAAACAAATCATATTAAGGTGAATCCGGTAGTCAAAATAAACTGAACTATTGTTAAATATTTTCTTAGTTGCGTTTAAATGATTTGCCTGATGATTGAAGGCATTGTCATCAGTACAACTAAATAAAGATATGTAGCCAATTGGAGAGGCTTAATGGAAAATGAAATTGCATTAGTGGGTGTGAGATATCATTGTCATTGTTTTCATTGTCAGCTTGGGCCGACAATGAAACGAAACCAATTCAAAATCTTTTACTCAGTCAACATGAACATTGAGGCCGGCCTGTTGAGTCCTTTCAAATATTGACCGTCAAACGTTATCTTAGGTAAATAGCAACTTTACTCAAAGAGGAGGGGATTTGGAGAATAGTAACAAAAGATTGCAGATATAGATATATATGGTGTATGAGTATGTAAATTCCCATGCTGATTTGTGGACTGGAAAATAACATGCAGGCCCTGTGAGAACAGAGGAAAATAAATTGCAGTTACTAGACATTTGCTTCCTAACAATTTACCATTAATCAAGGGTGTTTTATTAAGCCATTTAACCACTAGTCAAATTAGCCATCCATCTTCTGTAACTACCTATCCAGTACAGAGTGAGGTTGAAACCCACACGCTATGGGCCGATGGGCAGGGGGTGCCCTTGATACAAGGACAGTGTGCTAAACTGAGAAAAATTGAAAATAATGTGAAATTCTTTTGTGGGAGAGGGTTGGGGAGATTGGCTTGTGATGGGTTGGTGCCCTGTGATGGGTCAGTACCCTGTGACGGGTCAGTAACCTGTGACGAGTCGGTGCCCTCTGATGGGCTGGTACCTCGTGACGGGTCGGTACCCTGTGACGGGTCGGTACCCTGTGACAGGTCGGTACCTCGTGACGGGTCGGTACCCTGTGACGGGTCGGTACCCTGTGACAGGTCGGTACCTTGTGATGGGTCGGTGCCCTCTGATGGGCTGGTACCCTGTGACGGGTCTGTACCTCGTGGCGGGTCGGTACATGTGACAGGTCGGTACCTTGTGACGGGTCGGTGCCCTGTGACGGGTCGGTGCCCTGTGACGGGTCGGTACCCTGTGACAGGTCGGTACCTTGTGACGGGTCGGTGCTCTCTGATGGGCTGGTACCCTGTGACGGGTCGGTACTCTGTGACGGGTCTGTACCTCGTGACGGGTCTGTACCTCGTGACGGGTCGGTACCATGTGATGGGTCGGTACCTCATGACGGGTCGGTACCTTGTGACGGGTCGGTACCTTGTGACGGGTCGGTGCCCTGTGACGGGTCAGTGCCCTGTGACAGGTCGGTACCCTGTGACGGGTCGGTACCCTGTGACAGGTCGGTACCTTGTGACGGGTCGGTGCCCTCTGATGGGCTGGTACCCTGTGACGGGTCGGTACTCTGTGACGGGTCTGTACCTCGTGACGGGTCTGTACCTCGTGACGGGTCGGTACCATGTGATGGGTCGGTACCTCATGACGGGTCGGTACCTTGTGACGGGTCGGTGCCCTGTGACGGGTCGGTGCCCTGTGACGGGTCGGTAACCTGTGACGGGTCGGTGCAACTACAAACAAACCAAATACACTAACAAGTCTGGTAAAAATCTCATATTGCATGCTGGGATACTGTTTACGGTCATGATATAGTCTTCTCTAAATGTAACACATGCAATTACATTTCTTAATACATTTAACAAAACAAAAATGTTTTAAATATTTATCAAATAAATATTAATATGGCTATATAATTATTAATAAAATATGGCTGTGTAAGGCTCCATGTTGAAATGACGACAGGGAAATCTCAGACAAGAAGATTCTCTCTGACATCAACATGAGAAAAGAGGCATGATTCTGACAGGAAGTGACTTTTTTCATTAAGTTTTTATCCTACATTGGACTCGGAGAAAGGTAATCGAATACAGGATACCCATTATTTTTTTTTACCTTCTGGGGACCATTT
This sequence comes from Brevimyrus niger, assembly GCA_015164015.2. NCBI lineage: Eukaryota > Metazoa > Chordata > Actinopteri > Osteoglossiformes > Mormyridae > Brevimyrus > Brevimyrus niger. The sequence continues at coordinate 14,523,092 of JAABNY020000034.1, forward strand.
TCCTGTTTCCCATGCATAAAGGAAAATTCAATTTTCTAAAAATGCTAGACTGCAATCAAAACAATAAAAATGTAAAAACTCCTGTATTTTGTTTGATTGCTTAAGGTTATGGTCAGGGCTGGGTAGGGGTTAAGGCTGTCATTGCTAGCATTAGCATTTTTCCCATAGAAATGCATGAGCGGTCCCCACAAAGATATGCTTATAGGTCTGTGTGTTGGGGTGTGTGTGCCCGGTGGTGGGTGGTCTGGACCCCCACAACCCTGAGCAGGGCCATGAAAGTAGGTATGGAAGATGGAGAAAGCAGTGGTGGTCTGTCAGTTAATAAAGACAGGGGCCAGATCACTTGGAAAAATGTCAGGTGTAAATTAATTATCTGGTTGACCAATAACTTCGGCAGCATTGAAGGAACAACATGACACAAACCTACTACTAGTATAATATACTCAAAATATGGGTAGCGACGGCTTCTCGCTTATCCACCAATTTGATTAACGACCTAGTAGTTGTAACAGATCCCAGTCTTTAAAGTCAGGATTGTCTGTGTAATAGTTTCATAAAGTTTCAAGAACATTAATTCTTGTATATGTGTGTTTTTATGTCTGGTGTGTGGTTTTGAAATGGGGCCCTTCCTCATAAATCTGCTTTGCCCTGGGTTCAAGCAGCAATACTCGGCCTATAACTGTTGCAGCATAATATACTTCAAGGCCATGATTTTAGATGGATGCTAATTATTCATTTCTTTGTCAATGTATATTAGCATAAAAAAAAATCAGGGCGTAATTATTATGTGTGACAGATGCTTACATGCAGAGGAACATTTGCATTGTGTGTTTCTTCGTAGGGTAGGGAGTGTGAGGGAGACGCGGTCGAAATTCAACGGGAGGAGTCATGTGACGTGCTGAACTCCCAGACAGGCGTGTCATACAGGAGAAACGCAGGAGCCTGAGAACAACACAGAACCTACTGTTAGCACTACTGATACTGCGGAAGCTTACATTCAGAAACACTTGACAGAATCTGCTGTCCCCACCGAACCAAGGTACGGAAAAACAGACGATGATACTTAAATGGCGTAAAACTCCCTTCAATACTTTTAACTCATCAATTACTTCAATTCATTGGAACGTTGTTAAGGACGAGGATAATGATTACAGGGAGACTCATTAAATAATTACATTTGCTTGAAAGTGGGAACTGAAAGACAGGCAAAATGGTACTATGATTATGATAATATGAGCCCTCAAGTTTATAGGAACTGATTATTGAATGACAAGTAATGTTTAATCACCCTTTAATGCGTTATTTTTAAAAGTAGTTATAAAATGGAGCTTTAAGAAATTTAGGTAAAATGATAGAATCAACTGTTAATGTATTAATGCAATTATACTGATTCTGTAGGTTGTGCCTGTGATGAAAAGGTCGCAGCCAGTTTGAACCCCAGGACAGGCAGAATGATGTCACCATTGGCCCCTGAATGATGTCATCGTTGGCCCCTAAATGATGTCACCGTTGGGCCCCTGAAGAAGGCCCTTAACCCCAATTGCTCCAGGGGTGTTGGACCACACTGCAACACCCAGTCTTGCTCTGTCCTGCATTTGTATCTATATAATTTAACTGCATATATAATTCTTATAAAATACAATGTATAATTTCAATTTTATCAAATACCCATAGCAACAGCACTGTAAGATACAGTTATAATACAAATTAAAAATTAAAAAATTATTCTTATTGCAGTTTCTTCAGCAAGACATCGGCAAGATGTCAGGAAACATCAGTTGTTATTTTTCTGTAATTATCTTTTGTTCATACTTTTTATCTAGTTTATTTCTTAAACATTTTGCTTTTATAAACATTTCAAACAAATGCAGATAACTCAAACATTAAACAATGATAGCTAAAAGGTCTCCCTGGAGCTCATTCTTCTTTTACCCAGTAAAGAACAACACAGGAATAAACCTAAAATCTGGTTCCTGTTTGGGGAGTTTCTCTGGTCATAAACCATTACACCGTAATAACTGTATGGAGAATATGGGAAACCTTACACAGACTTATTTACTTCACATCTATTCTTAAAATAAATCTTAATTATGTATGTAACTATTCTATTCATAATCACTCCACATTATGGCTTTTACAATGTCGCGTATTTATCCCAGATACCATAACGTGATTTCTAATTTCAAATAAAATGTGAGAAGAAAACCCATTGACTAAATAATTTGTCCTGTCCATGTATCTAATATCCTAACACATTTTAATGATATGGATTCATTTTATACTAATAATATTTATGACCTTTCAGCCAAAATCATCCTCTGTGGAATTGTAACCAGAAAACAAGTGATTACATTACTCCATAAAAATACATTAGATTTAAACAAATGAACTGACCTGGTATCTACAATATATGTCCAAAGATCGTATAGAGCTGCCGTGTAATTCAGCAAAAAGCAACTAAAATTTTTTACAGGCACTTTGTCATTTCATTTAGTTTATAATTCTAATTTAGGTTTGTAACATATATTACTAACACGTTATAGATCACTGCATACTGCATCTATAGCTCCAGTGAGGTACCCTGAAAGTAATCTCATTAAAGACCAAGCAGATATATTGTTTTCATTCAGATATATTGTCTCATATGGTCAATATATTATGCTATGAAATTCTCCTGTTTAGAACTTCTGGGTTTCCGTAGTTTAGCTGTTACAGAAGAATGACTACATATAATTGATAGAAATTGGAAAACGTATCATAAACACCTTGCCGGATTATTTTCCATGTATTTGAGACTAAATTACTGCCTCGAATTCGTATTCCATCAGTTTTTTCTTGACTCGGTGATGCATTGTGGGAAATGTTTTTATTAGTTTTTTTATGTTGAGTCACTGGGAGAAGACCACCCTTTGTGATTTTTTTTGACTACCACCCTTTTGTGATTTGTTTGAAGACCACCCTTTTGTGATTTGTATGAAGACCACCCTTTTGTGATTTGTTTGAAGACCACCCTTTTGTGATTTGTTTGAAGACCACCCTTTTGTGATTTGTTTGAAGACCACCCTTTTGTGATTTGTTTGGTGCCACAACCGATTATCTGACCCTTACAGCTTGTAGCAAATATTCACCCTTGATGTCAAGTTTAATTCTCCCCGGGGCTTTTGGCACCAGCTTATTTTACTCACATCTCCAGACTTACCACTCATAATGGCTTTTAGATCCAAAAATAAAGATGAAGGTTTATGGTGGCGAGAGTCTGCAGCTCCAGTTTCTTCTTTGAAGCTGACATTCACCCTGGGTGTTCATTAAGCATCTTTAGAAATATCTGAGCAAAATCACTCAAACTTAAAGCTCATTTTTTCAAATAACATTTTAAACATTTCATCTTACTGTGCATAATATTTTTGCTGGAGGATAAAATTTAGATGACTGGAAGCTATCAAACCCTAACCTTAACCCTATCTAACCCTATCTTTTGTTAAAACGACTAAAATAAAGACACAAAAGTAAACAACTAGCAGAACTAACTCAAACATTTATGCGAAAATTAAATAGAACATAGACCAAGGACAGCGTTCTGGGCAGGATGAAGTTCTTGGCAGGATGAAGTTCTTGGCCTCCAGGGACGCAACGCTAGCATGGATCCAGCATTGGGCATTAAGAGGGATGGCAGAGGGGAAGGTGACAGTTGGTATAGGTCAGAAAGTCCAAAGTAAAAATCAAAAATATTGGCTACGGTTTGAGCTGATAAAGAGTGGGAACAATCTGAAGAGTTTATCATTGCTGCTGTTTTGAACTGCTTGCCAGATAGATGCTGAGAAGTGAAGGTGCTGTTGTTTATGACCTCCCCAGGCTCTGCAGAAAGGGTTCTGCAGAAAGGGTTCTGCAGAAAGGGTTCTGCAAGGCAAATATGCATTACAATACATTTGTAGGTATGGGAATTTTGTTAAGTTGTACGTAAATCTTTTTATTCCATTTAAAGTTAAAACTTAGCTCAGATTAGCTGCACAACTTCTGATAACTTTTTTAACCAGATGCTCCTTTAAAAAAAAAAAAGTTCTGCCATGAAATCCAATAAAAAAAATAAAAACGCTCTATTGACAACCATACACTGATTTTCCCTCTTAAGTATTATGCTAAGATATACAGTGAATTACAATGAAAGTATTCATTAAAACCAAAAAAGTCTATGAAAAAAATTGCTTACACTATTAGAAAATAACAATAATAGCAGCAACCAGAATAAAACAATGACAATAATAATAATAAGAAGAAGAAGAAGATGATGAAGAAATAAATACTTCAGAAGGTATAACAAGACAGGAAGTAGGCATACAGTAACTGACAGGAAGAGGCATAAATCAAATTATTTATATTTATATATATATTTATATAACTCAAACAGTGAACATTAAATTGACACTATAGTTTCAATAAACAAAGGATGTTTACAATGATAATTACATTTATTGCAGTGGCTTACATTAATAGTAGATCCTTTTGTGTAGTGTAATGCACTGGATTTTCTATCTCAATTAACTGGGTAATATTATACAAATCACTTCTGTTCAATGATAAATTATGATCATGACAGCGTCCTGTGTCAGTTATTATAAATCCTTTCCCCTCTCTCCTTCTCTTTCTCACACACATTGGTGCACACACACACACACACACACACACACACACACACACACACACACACACACATGTACACACACACACACACACACACACAAACACACACACATACACACACACACATACACACACATACACACACACACACACACACACACACACACA
>JAABNY020000034.1:14532183-14547651 GCA_015164015.2 Brevimyrus niger
GAGACCTGACAGAGGAGACCTGACAGAAGAGACCTGACAGAGGAGCCAAACTGGCCTGAGCTTCTCTCCATAAAACCAAATCAGAAATATTTCGTTAAGAATCTTTGCCCTTTTCAGTTGCTTTTTAGTTGCATTTCAGATTTGTTTTAAGGTTATTATTGCTGGTGTGTGCAGTACAGTTTTATTAACATTTTATTAAATACTTTTGTTAAAACTGAAAACAGGGACATATAAGAATACATTACTGTTACCCTTGACTAAAATCCTTTCATGTAGTACTTCTGCCTCATGATGTCGGGATTTTAATCACTCGGCTGCCGTGTCCTTCCTGCACTGCAGGGTTTCCACTGATGCTGCCTCTTTCCATGTCTTGCAGTATATGCTGCTTAAATGTTCTGGGAGTCTGTACCTGCATGACCTTCACCAGGAGAAGCAAGACACACTCTGTTTTGCCAGATAAGTGAAATATGTCACTCATTGGGTAAAATACAATATATCTTAAATATCATAAATGTTAGATGTAAGATCCTTGCTTTTAACTGATATTTGAATAATGATGGAATCATTACCCTATTCAGCACAACTTATATGAAATAATTAAAGTCCGTACTATTTATGATTTTGGCTAAATCAGTTATGACTTTGGACTTCTGCCTGAACGACTGTAGCTCTGTTATGATCGATCTGTGTTTGATGATGTATGAAAGTGCTCAGTGTTTAAGGAGACACAGTGTTTTTTAAAACTGGCATCGTGTCCAGGGTATGTCCTTACGTGTGCTGATTGGAATAGAGTCCAGACGGTACTGAGCAACAGAAGGGAAATGTTGGAATATGTTTCCATAAACATCAGAAACACAACATCAGATAAATACTTTTAATTTTTATCTTTCAATATACAAATATACCAAATATATAACACAAATATATAACACAATATACCAAATATTTGCCATGTATTTATGCAAACATTTGTTTTAACTCAAGCTAAATAAATTAAATCTTACTGAAATTGCAGTTCAATGAATGAAAACAAGAGATTCTTTCTCTGTAGCTACACATTATACCAACACATTTAAATATATCGAAACATACAGTATGATCTTATGTATGTGTGACAAGGAAAGAAATGTATTATGTGCGTTTTGATTAAATATTGTCCCACGTGGCACAACATCTTCTTAATATTGAAGTGTTTAGACTAAAGTTGCCTAGTCCTGTCACTCAAGGTACAAAGTCACACTGAGTATATAAAACACTTTAATCAGTGGCTGATTGTTACGTGTAACACCAGGCAAGTAAATTCAATATCCAAAGAAATGCAAAAAAAAAAAACTCTTACCTATCACTTATGTATAGATTATGTACAGCTGAACATGTCATATATTTTTTATCTTATTATTTTTCTTTTTTCTTTATATTTTGTTACTCTCTTATCATGCAAAATTACGGAGAGTGACCAGGGTTACATTCCACCAGATTGAGGCGGCATGCAAAAAATTAGCTGCATTTAGAATTTTAAAATGAAAAAGGAATTTACGAGATTTTGAGACGCATATTGTTGCCTTTGTAACGTTTCTAAAATGTTACAATTCTTAAAATATCGTAAGACCGCTGATAAAGTGAATTAATTTGCCCATTGCCCTGCTTAGCTTCAGTGAGGTATAGAGACTCCTTCAATGAAGAAAAAAAAATCCCCCTCTCTCTCTCTCCCTTCAGGGAATTGGTTTTTGCTGAGAGACCATAATAAACTGTGAGCCAGCTTTCCATAATCTACATGCAGTGGTTAAGGTCAGAGATCTACTTGCAGAGCTCCAGCAATCATCAAGACAAAGACTGAGGTGAGTCACAGTTAAGGGCCGAACGCGGACCCCCTTCAGGGCCTGAGGATGACGCTGGTTCTTCAGTGGTGAGGCATCTCCAATATTTCCCTAACAAGGGATGTGCTGTAGGTGCCTGCAGTACTGAGGAGAGGCAGGATGTGGTCTGGTTGGGTGCGGTTGATGGAGATGCTGATCGAAGCCACATTATTACACAGAAGGCTAATAGGAAATATCTGAATGCTTCTACAGGGAAAAGATATTAAGTCCGTATCAAACTGCATTATCGGAATCCCAACGGGCCCCCCTGCTGTTATTGTATGAACAAGGTTTCTTTAGCCCTAATTTCTTCAGGTCCACAGTATTGTAAGGAAGGGTGAACCCTGGATGCCATTTTTGGTCAAATAACCTGCTAAACAAACGCAATGTATTATAAAAAGAATACTGAATTGGGAACCAAGGGATATGTCCTAGAATCTCAGAATAATCATTCAAAACAACTAGAACACAATGAAATTTAACCTCTAAATTTATCTCACCCCCCTCCCCCCCAGCCCCCAACTTCATGTTGCACCCGACTGATCTCAGGTAAACAGCTTAATGAGATAAATTGTCATACTCTATAATCCTCAATAATTATTTAATCCGTTTCATATGGATTTCAGATGGTACAGGTAATAACAATAAACAATAACCAACCAACAATAAATATTTTTTACAGATCATTATTGAATTTAATAATCATAATGGAATCAAGTTGTACAATATTAGAATAAAGATTGAAAGGAAATGCCTTGCTAGGTGTTACAGATATGAATACCATCATCATTCTCTCCAGGTGAGCGGTGGTGGCAAATATTAATATTTTAAACCACAGTGTTATTAATTTTATTACTTCCTAAAAAAAATATTGTTATGTGTATTGCAGAAAGGTGGACAATGCACTCCACTGCGAATATATATTTTTATAAAACAGAACAGATCTTTTCTCAGGGCCCTACCTGCTTTATCTAAACGGTCGCTTACCGGATGCTCGCTGCTGAAACTAACCAGGAAGTACAAACGTGGGACAGTAATTCTGTAATTGTGCTCTCCTGTTGTCTTTGATTGAAGCCACTTTCCATCCGACACAGTCTTCACTGTAACACCCTTTAGGCCCAAGGAGCCACTGAGAGTACAGATGTCACTCGGCAGGGCTGGGTTCAATTATTCTGTCACATCTGTGGGACTCGATTCCAGCAGCACAGTGGCAATCCATGACTGAAGGAATATACTACATAGTATTTAATTCATGCAGGATATACATCCAATACCACACTAACGGGATATTTTAAAATAATAACATTGCACAAGAATAAGGACAAAGCAAAACAGATACTGCTTAATGCAGCATAAATATTGTGTGTAAAATAAAGCATGTATTTGAACCTCTGTAGTTAAATTGTTGAAAATATACCATGGAATATCACTTGATTCTTGATTTAAAACAGCATGTTTTGATTCTGCTATTCTTAAAAAACACATTGCCGAATTTGCCTGCATTAAATAGAAACGTAATTCTGCAGTGTTCGTTCAGCTCTGCAGTTACCGTGCTTCTTATTTCTGACTGGTTTCCTTGGCAATTCTGATCTTTAGTAGATACACAGTCAGGCTACACTCAATTGATATTATAATGAGTGTTGACAACATGTGATGACATTCAGAACAGCGGTAGATCTTCAGAGGCGATCCAGGATTCACTGCTCAAGATTATTTGTGTTTTGTTGGAGCTGATTTTTCAGATGATATTTGACAGGAAAATAATAAAGACCCTAACACTCCCTGGCTGCAGAACTGATTGCTAAATTGTTGCATTTTTTTAACATGAAAAATTAGGATTAATTAATTAATTAAAAGCAATAGTCTTTCATGGTTTTGAATGTGTTCTTCCTACTATTGACAAGATTTGCAGAGGACACTCAATCAATGTCATGACAGGCACATAAGTCGCACTTATAGAATTATACAGAAGGTGTCAATTTTCATTAAATGTGGCTGCAAATTACATTTTGTGACGAATGACTCCATATTTATTACAACTTAAAAAAAATAAATCACGAAATATGGTAATTTTCCATAATCAATGTTATTGCACTGTTTATATCAATCATGATTATGATTCCACTGTCAGTAGGTTGAGTGAAGATCATTTGCTAGTTACTCAGAAGTTGGCTCATATTTAAGCTGAAAGTATCTCATGTATATTTTCCTTCCATAAATCAAGTATGGTGACAAAAAACAGGCAATGTTTCTGCCATAACCCTGACAAATACCACACAAAAAGGGATATTTGTTTGCCGCATCATATCTGTTATCCAGATAATTTACAAGATGTAATGTTGTGATCCAGTGATTTTTTAAATCTCCTTTAATCAGTCTTCCACCTACCTTCCAAAACTATTTATCCACTATTTATTTATCAATAGCCTGAAGACTCTCAGGAAGCCCACAGGACACAACAGCCTGTATGGGATGTCAATTCAGAGACGCTAAGTCATTTAAATTGCCTATATCTTTGAACCATGAGAGGAAGCAAGAATGGGAGGTGAGGCATGCTCCACACAGAGGATGGTTATGGAGATGAAGGGAGGTGAGGCTTGCTCTACACAGAGGATGGTTATGGAGATGAAGGGAGGTGAGGCATGTTCTACACAGAGGATGGTTATGGAGATGAAGGGAGGTGAGGCATGCTCCACAGGACCCAGGACATGCTGGTGAGATTATATTTCCTAACTAGCCTGGGAATGCCTTGGCGTCCTCCCAGAGGAGCTGGAGGAGGTGGCTGGGGAAAGGCAGGTCTGGGAATCCCTGCTTAGTCTGCTGCCCCGGTGACCCGGACCCAGGAAAACGAGTGAAAGTGAATGAATCGATGAATCAATGATTTTTAAACTCCTGCTTGAGTGACTTGGCTTGCTTATTGATGCTAGCCATTTAAAAGACAGACTGTGTGGGCAGTGTATGAGATACACCTGTGCGTTGTTCTTCCAAATGATGCCTGTTCTTCCAAAGAGTATTCGGGATCTCAAGGGCTTCAATCGAAGGCAACTGGACATATTTTTTCTTCAATTTCTTGAAAACATTTCACCTCTCATTGGAAAGGCCTCGATTCAGAACTGAAGATGAGGTGAAATGTTTCCAAGTTGCCTTCAAATGAAGCCCTAAAGATTTTCACGGGCGACCGAGGAGCTACACAGACAGACTGAACACACAGCACACACAGAGAGGCATGCAGTACTCCACTAATCCCTAAAGGTAGACATTCAAGCCCATGACACTGGACAGAGACTGCAGAGCCTGTGGTGAGGATAGAATGAGGGTGAAGCCCGCTAATCGCTTCAGAGGGGGGTGGCATGGACTCCCCAGTCGCTGCACAGAGGGTGACTGCGGAGGGATCTGCCTGTCGTTTCATGCTTTCTAATCACAGAGAGCCTGCAGGAAGACCACCCAGAAGGAACTACAGTACCCTCACTGTGTGTTCAGCCAGCAAACTGCAAAACTGAGGTCCGCCGTGTGTGGAATGGAGCTGATAACACGCCGGATGCCCCTTTGCTGAGTGCCACCCTTGTTATGGGTTTTATTTATTATGCAGAAACGTTTTTATGAAGCTACATGCAACTAAGAAAGCCGAGTGTGAGAGTCCCAGAAGCAGGGGTGTGCTTAGGGCCTGACTGTGAAATGACTCTGCTGACCCCAGGATGTGAACTGGTGACCTTCTGATCGTAAGTACAGGCCTCCAAACATACATAACCACAGACCACTTTCAATGGACTGAAGAAGACCCACATACTTTTACAACTGATCTGAGGTACTGCTCGGATTTGAAATCAAAATCACCTAGTTACTAGACAAACATTTTAACCGACTAAGCGACAATGTCTTCGCCTTAGGCTGCACTGCACCACCATCTCCTAAGGCTGCACTGCACCACCATCTCCTAAGGCTGCACTGCACCATCTCCTAAGGCTGCACTGCACCACCACCTCCTAAGGCTGCACTGCACCATCTCCTAAGGCTGCGCTGCACCACCACCTCCTAAGGCTGCACTGCACCATCTCCTAAGGCTGCACAGCACCACCATCTCCTAAGGCTGCACTGCACCATCTCCTAAGGCTGCACTGCACCACCATCTCCTAAGGCTGCACTGCACCACCACGTGGTAAGGCTGCACTGCACCACCACCTCCTAAGGCTGCACTGCACCACCACCTCGTAAGGCTGCACTGCACCATCTCCTAAGGCTGCACTGCACCACCACCCCGTAAGGCTGCACTGCACCACCACCTCCTAAGGCTGCACTGCACCACCACCTCCTAAGGCTGCACTGCACCACCACCCAGGACACTCACTGTTTGATGAAGTGTTAGAACGGCAAAGGCACCTCATCTAATCATGTAATGGTTCTAGCATCTTAGAATCAGCCACCCTCCTGGGTGTTTTTTTTTACACTACAGTCCCTAGAGTTTACTGAGAATCTTATAATGAACAGAAACATCGAGTCAATGGTATTTCTGGGCCTGAAAACACCTTGTTAATGAAGGAGGTCAGGGGAGACTCATTAAAGCTAACAGGAAGGCCACAAGTACAAAAATAACAGCTTAGTACAACACTGGTGTGTGGAAAGGCTTCTCTCAATAAACCCTTGACGAGTCACAGAAGGCAAAAGTGGGCCATTCTCAGTAATAGTGAGGTATGTATAATAAAGTGGCTACTTTATTTTGGGAGAAAGTATAAGTTAAATGAAAGTGAATCAAGTCAACTCATCAAGTAGTTATGGATTTAAGGGCAGGTGTGCACAGACAGACGTGGCAAATTTTAATAATGGGTGACATAAATTCAAAGTTTTTAGTCCATACAGAGACATTTCTTATTCTCGAAAAGTAAGGATCATCTGATGAGATCTGGGCAGGGCTGGTTTTAGGTCATGAAAATAACAGGATATTCTGAAGATGCTTTTAAATAATGCTGAACATGGTAATGGAGTACTGTGACTGACTTACAGTTTATGACAGTCAGGCAGGAAGTTTCTGTTTATGCATAATAATTAGCTCATCCTCATTTGGCTTGAATATCACCTGTTTTCAGAAGACAGCTCTAGCAGTCTGGGAGCTGATCATTGGTAGCAACACGGGCAGGTTGAAAAAGTTGGTCCCAGGTCTGGGTAAGGGGGGGGGGCTGGAGAGGGCTCAGCTGGGAGGGGAATTATATGGCCCAGGAATTATGTGTGGTGGGCCTGAACACAGAGAAATCTTTTTGCGATAACTTGACATCATTTACTGAGTTGCAGCAAACTGCAAAATATTCTGCAAAGGTACATTTATAAGAGTGGATCAAGGCCGATGTGCATGGTGCTTACACCAATTCATCACCACAGTTCAAGCTAACTGTGTTCTGGTGAAATTCATTTTGACGGGAAAAGCAACACCTTAAGGAAACCTTAAGAAAAGGAATTGGTGGAGGGTGACAGGCTTGCGGCATGAAAGAAACACCGATCAGAGTTTATTAACAAAACTGTGATACTACCTACAGTAGCCATTAAAACTCGGTTTATACAGCATGTAACACTTCTTGCTGGGGATGATCAATAAGAAACTCCCCGTTAGTCTAGTGGGGAATGTTCCCACTTGTCATGGAAGTGAGAGCAGCGCCACTTTGGTGATGGTGGGCGGCTTGCGAAGTGAGCATCAGAAGGTTGCTGGTTTAAGTTCCATTCTCAGCAGAATTGTCACATCTGCCCAAATGCTCCAAAAGCAATAGATAAGCGGCCAATCAGCTCTACATTTGGATATAGATAAACGACCAATCAGCTCTACATTTGGATATAGATAGGCGGCCAATCAGCTCTACATTTGGATATAGATAAACGACCAATCAGCTCTACATTTGGATATAGATAAACGACCAATCAGCTCTACATTTGGATATAGATAAGCGGCCAATCAGCTCTACATTTCGATCCCATTGTTTCACCGCCAACTGAGCTCTGGAAAAAAATCAGAGACCATGTTTTTTTTGTTTTAAGTCTGCATTGTTTAATCCTGGTTTAATCCAGGTTCCTCAAGGTTTCTGAGACCTCAGTACACAAGAACAAGGTGAAGCAGGAGACACTGGGAATGACCAGATACCAGCCAGGCAAAGGTCAGAAGAGACCTTCTAATGTCAGAGATGACAGTCAACGTGTCCAATGGTGCATCATGAATTGGAGGATGACAACAAGTGACATATAAAAAAATGGGGAACATTTAGAGCTGTGAAGAGCGTCGCTAAGACAAGTTCGTAACAGGGCCCTAGAAGCCGGTCAGAAGTCTCATAAAGTATGGATGAAGCCCTTCGCTAATGAAAACAGAGAAGGTTGGAATTTACAAAAACACGTATGTTTTACATAGATCATACCCATAAGTTGAGAAAGAAACATTCCAATGTATCTGAACTGAAATGCAAAAGGCAATCAAGCTTCATTTCACTTTTTTAAACTGTATTGGTGCAATTCTCCTCATTTAATTTCCATGTAATTCCGACAGTCAAATTGATCCACTTCTTACATATTTACATGGTTGAATTTGGAAAAGCAGCTGTCAGTCCATAACCCTGAGTTTGAGCCCACATATTCTATCTTCTAATTACTATTGCAGGGGAAGGTCACAGGTCCTGGAGCCAAACCCAAGCAAGATGGGGCGGAATGCCAGTATGTTGAGGGACAGGGACACAAACAGTATGGGCAGCTTAGAGATGCCAGCTGACCTAATGTGTAATAGTGAAAACAAGCCCAAAAAACACACAGGAGAGAACATGCAACTTCACATAGACAATGTGGGGGGGGGGGGCTTCAAACCCGAATTTGAGAGGCACAAGGCAACGATGCGACCCAGTGGGCTATCAGTGGGCTATCATGCAGCCCGAAAGCCCTTGTAGCTGCTTGTAAATTTATTCAAACGGAAATGGAAAGGTTGTGAGTCATTTTGTTGGTGCTGCATGGCGCGTATGTCAAGCCCGGTTCGGAGTTGTCATGACCAGCCGCGGACATGTGGAGTCGGGAAGCGCGGGAGGCCAGGATATGGGGAAACTCGGGGTTTATTCAGGTGAAAACAGCGAGCGGGGGAAACATAAGCAGCAACAGCGAAGGACGTCGGGGACAGGATTAGGGAAACGTACCCGAACGAGGACTGAAACACACGGGACTCAATGGAAATGACGAGAGAAGCAGATAACGATGGGGATTTCACACGGGGTTAACGAGGGGGCGTGGCACACAGGACGACAGGAAGGGCAGGGCGACAAGAGCAGAGATGGAACATTGAGTCACCTGGTCAGAAAGGTGGAGAGACATACAGTAGTGAATTGATTCATACCCAAAGGAGGTAGGAATTAAACAATGTGGAAACCAACAAAATAGATAAAATTGTTTACATGCATGTGGGATTCAGGTAGGTAGGCAGATTAGATAGATAGATAGATAGATAGATAGATAGATAGATAGATAGATAGATAGATAGATAGATAGATAGATAGATAGATCTATGACTTATATGATTGTTATTCTTTTATCTTTCAGATTTAGTAACCCATGGTGCGAGTTCATCATCATCATGTAATCATTTTGTTTTTAATTACAATATGCTTCTTGACTTGCTCGAATAAACCATACGTGACAACAGCTTGCCAAATGCAATAATTCTCTCATGTTAAAATTACCGAGATAAAAGCCACACTCAACATTCAAGTGCTGCAGATTTCCAAATCAACTTGCGTTACCATGGCAGCTGAAAATTTCTTATATCTTAAATAACAGTTCCACTATTAAAATTAAATATATATGACACTAACCAAAAGAAAATCATATTTCTATTTTTGTACTATATTTTAAATCATTTTATACAATATATCCATGTACACAATATAATTCTACATACACGTATAATGCGATATATTTAAACACATACAGCACATCCACCTTTCTCAGTACTTTATCAACAAGGTTTAGAATTAGTTGTATTTTAACAAAATATTACCTACATTTACATTCAGAAACTAGATGAGATCAGTGGTTTACCTCCTGTGAGAACATGCGGCAGGAGGGACAGCAAACACGACTTTTTCTTTTAGGGTAGAAATGGGTGTTTTTGAGAGGTATCTGAACTAAGCAGCCATTGTGGTAAGAGCACAGGAGGAAATGAGGTCAATAATCACAGGGCTATCATTGTGGAGTGCGTCAGGGATCAGTGTCCAGGGGCAATTACCCTGGGTTGAGAGAAGAATCACATTCATCCAGGGGTGTGCATAGAAATTCTGGGTATGCTGTCGTAAGCTGATTATGCCACAATAAAAGCGATTTTATTTCTTTAATATTTCCGTTTCAAGGTAGCAGCATTCAATGAATTGCATTATTATCTGCAAAATGTTCTCAATCAATGATTAACTCAATAGGCCTGTACATATACTGAATACCATGTGACAGGCAGTATATGGTTCTGTGATGGGGGGCAGAGGAACATTTTTCTCAATGGTAATAAACCCCCAGGACAGAGGGCCATCAATATGCCCACATGAAAAAATGATCTGTCCCAGGGCCCCTTCTACAGGACGCCAAGCCCTTCGAGCCCCACAAGCAGGATTTCTGAACACTGTGCAATGACTGAGCTGAATTGGACTCATCATTAATTCAAATACTTAACCCACATTCGACTTGAGCCGTTTGTTCTTTTCCAAAAGCGGAGATTCAAAATCTCTGCATGTTATACAAATTATGTGGTGACTGTGGCAATAAGCTTGGAGAACATTGTGCTAACTTACCGTACGTCTGTTTGCCTCTCGCTGGGAAAAAGCAAGTCTAATTTCATCATTGTAACTTTCCTTTCCTGCAATCTGAAAAACATTCGGCTTTCCCAAACACATAACAGATTTTAGGTGGGTTTTAATGTTTTGCAAGTAGGGGCATCTATATGTTGTTGGCTACAGAGATACGTAAAAGTGTGCTTGACAGTAATCAGGTATCAGGTTTAGATTTTAAAATCAAAAGCTGGTTGGTATTTATCATTGGTTCAGTGAGCATCTAGGTAAATAAATATTAACAACATAAGAACGAAGTTATATTCTGGATTATATTAACTGCTAAGCAAGAAGACGACGCAGGGAGATACAAACTATTAATCATACAAACTATTAATTGATGGATTCCACCAGAAACATCTAGGAATGATAATGCTGTCATGGCTATTGGTTCTGACAGTCAGGGCTGCAGTTTTTAGAGGGAAATTTATTAGACAATCTCTGAATTGTGGGGAGTAACCCGGACAGCTGATACTGCTAAAAATATTGGACTTGGTAAATGAATAGGTTGATAGGTAATAAATTAATAAATGAATAGTTAGATTAATAAAGAGAAAGGATGAAGTCGTGCGTGGCTGAAGCTCTGAGCAGGAGCGGACACTCCAAACAGCAAGGCGTCGAAACCACAAAAAACAAGAGGCCCCATGAAGACAGATTTTCCACAAGATACATTTTTGAATATTAGATAACTGAACATTTGAGTTATAGAAAATATTTTTTATTGGCATTTTTAGTGACAGTTGTCAGGATAGATACAGTTGCCCCCATCTCAGTTCTAATGGGCTATTCCAAGACTTCAGGGTGCCTTAGCTTTCTGCTAACGCTGGAGTCCACAGCTTTATCTCTGCCAAGTGAACTGGCACAAAGTAGCCAACGAAGGAAATGGCACACAGATACAAGACCGACATTACATCTCGCCTGTCGGATGCCATCTCGCTAGAGTGGTAGAAAACTTGCGAACAGACATGGCAAGAACACCATTAAGTGAGTGAATGCAAAAATTGAAGAGTAACCTTGGCAAACCCCTCTCCCCCCATCAGCAAATATCACCGACAGAGTCCATACCCCCCCACCCTGATTGGTAAGTTTTTCCACTGTCATCCTGCACTTTGTCTAAAATAGTATTGATGTTCCATTGTTTTTAATTCCCTCTAGCTTCTCTTTCGGCTCCAAAAACATCTCCAGTGGCCCCCTACCCATGTCAGTCCAGGGCCCCCTACCCATGTCAGCCCAGGGCCCCCTACCCATGTCAGCCCAGGGCCCCCTACCCATGTCAGCCCAGGGCCCCCTACACATGTCAGTCCAGGGCCCCCTACCCATGTCAGCCCAGGGCCCCTTACTCATGTCAGCCCAGGGCCCCCAGAGAGGTTAGTCAGGCCCTGGCTCAGAAGTAACACTAAGGGTCCCCACGATGCCAGTGAGTGCTCTTAAGTCATGCTACATGATAACAATAACATTTTTTTTAACAACCATGGCAACTGAGTGCTTATGCAACCTCTTTCCATAAAGGTATTGTTACGAAGGAGTACTAAACTGCTTCTAGCATATGAAACGCGGTGGTTCCTCTGAATGCATTATTTAAAGCATTTTAGTAGACTCAGCATCCTAAAGTTTACAAAATAAAACAAAGTGCATAAAAAAATAAGACATCGCTGCCTTCACTACAACAAGCATCTTTCCACCTTCCATTACTCTTTACCCTGTACAGTCATGTTGGTTCAGCCTGAACTAGGAAACACTGCGCAGCTCTTAAGGTGAACAGAGACAATCACACACCTTGGGCAATTCAGGGACACCAATTCGCCTAATTGCATGCTTTTGGACTGTGGGAGGAAGTTCGGAATAAGAACGAGTGCATCTCTCTGCTTCACCAGATAGTTGGGTAAAAGGACACATCACTGAACTGTCTCGCAGTATCCAATGTGAAAGTTCAACATCGCAGTCCAACACTCCAGCAATAATTCCTCTTCTTCGATGTCTCCTGTCCAGATCAGAATAACATTCCTACCGGCCTAACATCCATGCACTGACCAAAAAGTTTTTAACGAAGTGTGTAGTTTTATTGGGGAACTTGGCTGGCAGTGAAAACTTGCTAACGGTCATCCAGGTGCCCTATTAAATAACACACAGATGGCTCGTCAAATCATTACTCAGTGTTTTTTTTTCTTGTTCAGCGGGTTTTTTTTCCCCTTTATGATTTCCAAATTTTGTTTGTCACTTGATAGCTAATTTTGACAGATAACTTTAATTAGCTCACAGCAGAGAACAAACATGCGCGACCCATAAACATGCTGGTTAATCAGTCCATTCTAACAGCGGTACCTGCTGCAGTTATACGGCCTGACGATGGCATGTGCTGAAGTTCAAAGCCCGTTGTTTTCCCCACCCTCTTCAGACACTATTTCCATGCTTTATGTGAGCCGGTGACTGGCTGATGGAGGCCGTAATGATTCCTTTAACAAACATACCAACAGCAACAGGCCGGGGGTATGAAATCACTTATCCGGTTTCACTGATTAGAGACAGTACTGGGGAGGAAAATCACGAGAGGAGTGATTGTGAAATGTGTTGGAATCAGTTACGGCTGCAATAACACAGGCATAGTGGCATGTGGCGTGAATGTGAACGGGGCCCCCATACACATACCATGTTTACAACAGAGTCATCTCAATGATAAGGGTGCCCACGGGGTTGGCTGCTTTTAGGTCAGCTTCAGTTACTTAATTGCTTTGCTGGAGTATTTCTTTAGATTGTAAGTTACCTCACCTGGGATTTCAGCTCTTTGGAGCTAATTAAAATAGAATCTACGGCAGTTTGGCCCTTAAGAGTCAAGGAAAGGAAGCCTTGCTCTCCGCTCAGCTCATAAGACATACATTAAGAGATGAGCTGAGTAAATGAGAGCAGATTAGCATAAAATGAAATGTGTAAATATTATGCTTTCATTATAAAAAAAAACCTGGAATGGCAAGAAATAGACCAACTAATAACCTTTACTAATGTGACGGCTACTTCGCCAGAATCTCAGTCCAGGTTTGTATTTTTTGTTAGACCTGCAGTTCCGTCTCAGACCACCGGGGGCTGCCATATACATCAGGCCAAGTCTTTCCCACTGAGAAAATATCGCGGGTTGAAAATCGCTCGCTGCCCGCAGAGAGGTATTTGTTTATGTCTTAGGCATTTGAGCAAGTATGAAGTGTTGCTTTTGACTCTGCCTTCGCATGAATTGACAACAAAGCTGACTGTCCTTATGCGTTAAGCAGTATCAGCATGCAGGAATCTCATGCTGTTTTTCATTTTGACTAATCCGACATGAGGCTGACATAACTGGCTCCCGGTTTCATATTCTCAGTATTTGCTGGATTGCTATCAGTGGATGACACCCTTCAGGAAATGTCCAAATCGCCAATGTACTCTCACGCAGAAATGACTGCACAGCTGTGATGAATTTAATAATATATACTGCATATATATATATATATATATATATTTTGCATCATTCCCTATGAAGAGTCTTTTAGTTCTAACGGCAAAATATAAGGGGTGTTGTGCAGTTCCGTATTATGGGCTGCAGTCCATTTGACCACATGTTACTTGGATGAGATGAACACTGTCCACGTATTGATGTTTCTACAGAGGTGAAACATCAATTGATATTAAGCAGCTATTTTCAGAACTTAAATTGGACTGAATACAGGGTGTTGGATTCCAGTCAAAACCCTTCTGGGTTTAAGGGCTTATAAGCTTATGAGTCAGGAGAATCATCTCCATGCTGTAAACATCAGCAGAAATAGTCATCGGTTGCTAGAGTATTTTGTATTACCTGCTTAGCTGATTTCCCAGAATGCAAAGCTGCTGCATGCTTCCTGCATAACACCTGAAATTGGTCAGGGTGTGATGAACATAGGCTTCAACTTGCATCCCCCAGCCAATTATCCTGCTCAGGATCACACAAGTGTCCGAGAGATTATCCGGTGAAAGGAAGAACACAGTGCACTGTTACACCTTTGAAAAGACAGCAGCATATCACAGGACATGCATACATCATAGAGCATGAGCAATTTCGAGATGCTAATTAACCTAAATGCATATCGCTGGATTGCAGGAGGAAACCCATTCAGGATTTGGTTCCTATTTTTTGTCTCAACCCTCATAAAATAATTTTTCAAAAAGCATTTAGTGCTTTGTCCTGTATTTTAACATGCATTTCATAGTACCCCAGCTCACCAGACTGGACCCCCATCCCCACTTGGAGAACTTAATGGTGGAGATCAAGTTCTAGAATCACCCCAGTTTAACACTAAGAAAACATGCTTGACACAGAGCATAGGAGGGGGCCTAAGGCCGAGTCATGGAGGTGTGAGGTAACAGAGTAACTCACTGCACTGTGAGGTAACAGGTTAACTCACTGCACTGCTCACATCGCAACCCCATGCTAAGGCAGAGTCATGGGGGTGTAAGGTAACAGAGTAACTCACTGCACTGTGAGGTAACAGAGTAACTCACTGCACTGCTCACATCGCAACCCCATGCTAAGGCAGAGTCATGGGGGTGTAAGGTAACAGAGTAACTCACTGCACTGTGAGGTAACAGAGTAACTCACTGCACTGCTCACATCGCAACCCCATGCTAAGGCAGAGTCATGGGGGTGTGAGGTAACAGAGTAACTCACTGCACTGTGAGGTAACAGAGTAACTCACTGCACTGCTCACATCACAACCCCATGCTAAGGCAGAGTCATGGGGGTGTGAGGTAACAGAGTAACTCACTGCACTGTGAGGTAACAGAGTAAC
>JAABNY020000034.1:14582609-14592708 GCA_015164015.2 Brevimyrus niger
TATTTATTCTGATCATAAACGTAATAATTCAGACTTTTAGCTCAATTTTTAAATCATCAAAGTAGAAATAGATTTTGTACTTGCTTGCTTTTGTGCTGTGTTTACACACACACACGCACACATGCACACATATATTTGCTTATCTAGGAAAATACAAGGTGGGAAGGTGGGAGTGATTCATTGTTTCCATTCTATATAACAACTTATGTATTTTAATATAGCTCCACCTGAATGTCACCTTGGGTTACATGGACCAGTGTTCTGAAATGGCGTGACTTGTGGGATTTATTCGATTGCCATGAGTTGGAAACACACAAGAATCATCAGAGAGACGCCAGTGTGGATGGCAGACAGTGTACAGTAGTTCAGCTAAGGATATATCCTGAGCCTGACTGTAAATGGCAACTGTGCTAACCTGTGTTAATGAGCTCTGCTCATGTCTCATATCTAAAGTGTGCCGTATGATTTTAGTCAGCATTGGTGATTCTTTTATTTCTTTATTTTCTAGCTTTGGCGCCTCCTGCCCACAGCTTCTCCCCAGCATCTGCTGAAATTCCAGTCAAGTTTGATAGGCGGTCCTTTCAGGGCAGATCCCGGTCCGGGGTGAAAAGTGTACAAACAATATACACACACATTTTCATATATATATGAAAATCTAGCCTCATTTTAATGACCTACAATACGCTCTGTGAACTCACACATAAAGCTCTTTCTTCATTTATTCTCCACACTATACTTAGGATCGCGGAATGACTTCATTCCTTTAAGGCTGCGTGACATTTCTGCATGGTGACCATGGGAGCATGGATCTGACGGCTCCCAGGAAAGGCTCCCCATTCTTTTTCTCCAGTGCGGTACTTAGTTATTCTTTTGATAGTGAATTAGTGACGGCCACACACTGCCAGAAATCTTGCAGGAGCATTAAATTTTTACTGTATAGTAATAAGGGACTGTTAAATGGGGTCAGTAATGAATTCAGTAATTACCTGTCATATCACCTTGGACCCCACTGCTATCAAATACTGCAGAGAAGAAGGGCACGACTGCAAATGAATTCTGAGAATGACTCTGGCCTGTTGAAGCCCAAAGTGTAATTAGTGTGGTCAGATTGTATTGTCAGCTCACCTTTGATTTTCTCAGAATTCCTGATTTCGAGCTGAAGGCATCTGAAGCTATCTTCTCATCATCTTGGAATACCTACCCATCTGTGGTTTGGAGCTTGACCTTCTGTCAGCCCTTCGATATGGCGCGAGGTTTTGGGTTACGATCGAGTCACGGTAGCTTCTCGATTAGAACCACACGGACCAGAAGCATAACGTGTTCAACTGAGAGCTCGTTTCTCTCATGTAGAGACAGAGGGTGACATGGACTAGGGTAACAGGAATGTTAAAAACAAATGACTCAGGGTGTTTGGAGTAGCTGGCGTCACGCCATATTCAGATGGATCTTGTAACACTGTCATGTAAATGTGCTCTACGGGCATGAATGGGGTGAAGAGATGTTGTGGAGCAATCTTGACATGACATGCAGCTCAATAATCTATTTCGCCTGGAGAGAAGACCGAACAGCTTTGGAATCTGAAGTGTGTTGAGCAGAAAAAAACTAAAGTCAAGGATCGAACGACAGGTACTTTACTACTGAAACATTAACCATTTCATTCAACCAACTAATAATATCATAGTTTGAGTTGTATACAAGATATACTATGCATCCTAACATCATAATCATAACAGAACATAATGCATAAAAGATGCATTATAAATTATTCATAGACGTAGCAGACATATTTATTGGTTAAGCAGACACACAAATTTGGTACAGGGTTTTTTTCAATATCTCTTGTACAGCATGAGTCAAAAGTTTGGACACACAAGCTAGAAAGTAGGATCAGCCAGTCCCCTAACCCTAACGTAGAGGAGAGAGTAGGGTCAGCCAGTCCCTAACCCTAACTTAGAGGAAAGAGTAGGGTCAGCCAGTCCCTAACCCTAACGTAGAGGAGAGAGTAGGGTCAGCCAGTCCCTAACCCTAACGTAGAGGAGAGAGTAGGGTCAGCCAGTCCCTGGATCAATCGGCATTAAGCACCTTGCTCAAGGGTCAAATTGTGAGATCACTTTGCCGACCCAGGGATTTGAACTGGCAACCTTCTGAATCCCAACCCACAGAACTGCCCCCCAAACAAATGAGTTTTTTTTTTGTTTCTTTTTTGTTTTCTTATGTTCTTATTAAATACTAGAACTGGTGGCCATAAGTGGAAATTAGCGGGAGAACATTTTAAAACAAATTTGAGGAAGCACTTCTTTACACAGCGTGTAGTTAGAGTATGGAATAGTCTTCCTGCTAGTGTAGCAGAAGTTCTGGGTTCCTTTAAATCAGAGATAGATCAATTTTAACAGCTCTGAGCTATTAGTTAAGTTCTCCCCAAACGAGCTTGATGAGCCGAATGGTCCCCTCTCCTTTTTAATTTTCTAATGTTCTTATGTTTAATACCTTTTTGGTTAATGCATAATTCCATGAATGTTATTTTATAGTTACATTTCCTTAAAATCATTGAAAAATTAGGGAGTACAGTTTTATATTGGTAGGTACTTTTGACTGGTACCGTATATAATGTACACTATAAAGACATGATACACTCATACAATGCATCATATGATATAATGCATAAAGGATACAGCGTAACATTGTTGATAAATACAGCAGACATATTTACAGGTTATACAGACACACACATGTGATATGTGGTTTCTACAATTGAATAAAAAAACTTTTTAATACAAATACAAAAAAACACTGACACAGATGGTAGAGTTCCAAGATGTGAATAAGCTGTTGAGTCGGATAGCACAATGACCACAGCTGTCTTATTTAGCTGCTGTTACCTGTTCTATAATTTACTCCATTGTCACAAGTGTTTAATAGTGCTTAATAGTGCTTAATTCTGTGATGGTGCCATTATTAATTACTGCAACCCATAAATTACCGAGTTAATAATTAACACCATATGTATCCACAAAATTATTTAATTAAAATAGATAAATTAATAGATTAATAGATTTTTTGGTTAATTTAGTTTTTTGTTAAATTACAGCCATCCGCAGAGATTTCTCTGTAGTGTGCAGTGACCCGTGACAAGGACAAAGCTCTGGAATGTCATCACGGAAACTTTAATCAGATGCTTTTCCAGATATTCAGAATTCTGCAGGAATGTAAATAAATGAAAGAGCTATAAGTAGGTTTCATGTCACACGGTGTGGCTAGAAGACCACTGCTGCCTTATGGAGTTTACAGGCTGCATTTGGGTAAACAATAGAATACAGCAGGTATTTATTTGGGTGCATACTTGTTATTTCTACAAATACTAAGAAGAAGAACAATAGCACATTCTATCGTGCCTTTGCCATGTACTGTAGCACGAGCCCATCTGTTTGTACATACATTGTGAGGTGGTGTAGTGAAGAATATCTGCTCTGTGCTGCCCACAGAATGGCTTTTTATCTACAGGGAAGCAAAGAACTGGCCCACTGATCTTTTACAGCATCATGGGGTGATTATGAATGAAAAAAATACAAGAAATATAAACAACAAGCAATTAACCGAACCACCCCTTCATCAACAGTTTTGAGTATTTTTTTTTTTTAGTCCTCCCACCACTAGATGTCACCCTGAAACAAAAGTAATGATCTACTGTTGGTATAGAAACACTGAGTTTTTGGCAAAAGGGAAACTTCACAATGACTGAATGAAATTCTGACTACCGCAGAATTTCATGTTTTCTTCATCAAGTTCATGCACTAAGTGGGAATACCATTCAGACTTCTCATAAGAGATGCCCTCCACATGATTTTGGAAGCAGCAAACTGATACGAGATACAGAACTCTGAGCAAAGTGAAATTAAACAGCAACTGTCACCTGTGCATACAGGTAAATGTAAAAGTGACTCTGACATTCATATCTAAATTTCAGTTTATTTATTTACTTATTTTTGATGTCACATGGTTCTACTGCTCTCAGAAAAGCACCCCATTAAGACATAGTGATAATAAGCCTGTTTCTATAGATTTGAGAGTCCCCATTAGCAGACATTGTTAGCTAAGATGACTATGCGTGCTGGAAATTGGGCTGTCATGTGACGGCTGCACACAGCAGGGATTGGCTCCTCCCCCGCCTCCCTCTTTGCTCCAATAAGAGGATAATCACCCAAATCTTTGGAGATGAAGTGTCTCCGGGATAAAACAACACAGACTTTCAGGCTTGTCCGTAATCCTCCTGTTTGATCATTCTCCCTGCTAGTGGGAGCAGCCTCAGTGACAGTTATTTTACGACGGAAGCAGAACCTCCCCAGAATCATCTGCTTTGTCGTCTGCCTTTTCAGGTACTTAAGGGAGTCGCAGTAACAAGACAGCCGTTAGCAATCAACCATTTTTTTTTATGTTTATGTCCTGTGTTTCCTAACCCGGTCCTCCGGGACACCCAGCAGCCCACGTCTTGCTAACCTCCCAGCTTCCAGTAGGGAGCAAAAAAAGTGGACTATCTGGCAGGGAGCAGAAACACGGGCTGGGGGGACCCGAGGGCTGTGTTGGGAAACCCTGCCTTTAAATTTACCTATAGTGTAAACCTAAATTTGCCTCTCCGTATAGCCAACATTAATTTGCCACTTCTTATAAGGAATATATATTTGCAAGGTTTCCAGAGTGCAAATGATCTACAGAATCTGGAATCAGGCATCTTTTCAGGCTTGAAAGATGCTTTTTTATGAAGTATTGTATTTTCATTTAGTATTGGCTGATTACATGTCTTCTGGCTGTATGTGCTGGGCATTATTTTGTGCTGTCATGAATATGGCAGTAAGTGAGACCTGAATAGATTATCGACCTGACTCACTGTGAGACACCCTCCAGTCAGCTCAACAAACAGAAACGCGCGGCTCCTCACTGGGCCGGATTCATTTTCGGGAATAATAAGGCCTGGGCAGAGAATATCAGCACAGCGCAACCTGGAACAAAGATGAGCTGTTTGTGGTCCAGCTTACGGGGGGTGAAATGAAATACAGTGATCTATACCTTAAACAGGCAAAGATGGGAACGTGAAATTAATCAGTTGCACAAAACTTTGAAATCTGACTCTCACCCATCCTCCTTCCCAATATGTCCAATTGTCTTCTTGAATTTGGTGTAATTTTACTGTGATAACTTTACTAATTTTACTGCGCTTCTCTGTTATTTTTCAGATACCCGATCATTCGAAGTACAAGTGAAATGTGTGTCAAGAAATTATTGCCCGCTGTCCTTTATAATCAAATACAGACACGCACATGCAAAAAATATGCAAACAAAATGTGATTAATTGCTCATTGCTTGATTAATTGCTAATTTCTTGATTAATTGCCTTAAAGTTTTAATAAGTTTCCTCACACACAACATAGATATATAGTCAAGCTAACTGGTGTCTAAGTTACCCATAGCGTACAATTCTGTGTATAATGGGCCGGTGTCCCATCCAAGCTCAATCGCAAATTGTGGTGCCTGGGATAGATTCCAGGTCCCTCCTAATACTGTAACCAGCTGCTCAGTTATGGAGTGAAGTCCCCACGGTGTCCATTTTTCTGCAGGTTGTGCTGATACCGTGAAGGATATCATCTGCAAATTTGTCCCCCCAAACATTCATACCAAGCCTCTAGGCAGAGCCAGTGAGATACACATTCAGACACACGTCAGAGGATAATAACAGCAGACTAAGCATTTCTGATCAGAAAAAAAAAGCTGCAGTCTCATTTTTACAAAACATCGTGCTTCCGCTGCGTCCCACTCGGGCTCTCATGTAATGCTGAAATAAAAAAGACGTTAGGAGCAAAAAAAAACAAAACAATAAATAAGTTTCATATAGTTTCTGAAATACCGGAAAAATAAGAATAAGGCGCATTCCTGGAGTAATTGGCACTCTTCCCGGCAGCTCAGCAATGAAAGATTACTAATCTGATTAGTGGCAAACATCTGCAGTAGCACTGAGTCACAAACTCCCCAGCGTAGGGGCCATTTAACTGAAAAAAGGGAATAAGGACTCACTATTATGCCCATTAGCTAAACAGGATTCTTGTCAGCCTGGGTCATCCGATGCTCTTAATGCAGGTGCTTATTCATTAGAGCAGTGTTTCCCAATCCAGTTCTCATGGGACCTGCAGACAGTCCAGGTTTTTGCTCCTACCGGGAGCTGGGAGGCAGCAAAAATGTGGAGTGTCTGTGAGTCCCTGGCTGGGACACATCGCATCGGGGTTTGCGAGCAGCAACGATGCATATTCTCTGTGAAATGCAGTCAGGCTATTTCCACACCCAAAGTCAATTTAAGACTGGATTACTAAGCAAACATATCACTGGACATTAGTCACTGGTAATGAAAATTAAATTTGCTGGATAATTGTGTTTTACAATGTTTAATGGCGAATGAAACTGCCTACAATGTAACAAGTTTATTTAATATTAGTGTTGACCGCTACACTGACATGCTGCAAGAAACTGACCATATACACCCCCTTTGCACCCTGACCCCAGAACTTAATTAACCTTTCCTAATTTTTACATAACTGAAATGAGCTTTTACAATAATATCCCATGGCTGACTTGTAGGTCGTGACCTAATGAAGAACACGAGTGGAAAATATCCTATTAAGGAAAAATCCTCTGGGATATCAAACCAATTTGGCTTTGCCCTCTGTTCCTGAGAAGCAATTAAAATATTAGTTTAAAATGTAACAGTGTTCACACATATTGACATATATGGAAAATTGCTTTGAATGAAATGGTGAAAAAAAGCACTTCAAGCTTAACTTTTAATAATACCCAAGGCTACAATATCACGTTAAGAACAATTACCAAGCAAACTCTGACTGAATGGTGAAGATGTAAACTTTCTTAAATTCGTGTTATAACTCAAAGCATTGTCACTAGTTGGGGGGAAAAAAATGATATATATATATATATATACTGTATCTTCTTCAAATGTTTCATGTTCCTATTGTTTGTTGTTGCCACTGGCCTTTCAAAACCTGCAGTACTGCAACGAAAATGAACTGTTTTATGATAAATATGATTACAAGACCGATAAGGAATCTAGTTTTAATAGAAAACCACTGCCGGATAGAGGCATGCAGTTGATAGTATACAAATATACATAGAGGGGCCATGGATGTGGACTTAATAGAGAGGATAGTTGCTGTGAACATGAGTTCTACTGATAACATTGTGACTAGGAACATGAACTCAGCTAATAGCGTAGTGGTTGAAATCAGCGGGCAGCACAGTGGATTCGACAGATAGCGTAGGCTCAACAGAAACACGGTGGCTTAAAATGCGTTTCTCCTGTTGAGAAAATTGCAAGTAGTTTGGTATAATCTGCAGAAGCAAATACCAAATTACACTGTGAACGTGTCTTTATGCCACTAAGGATGTGTCACCTCTAGAATCCTTTTGGAAGCCTTCAATCTACAGATGGGATTCCGATCATATCTCTCCCAACTGAAATGATTTTAGTTGCATGTGAAATCTGCAGAGTGAGCAGCTTTTCAGGCCCAGAACATGTAGAGAGCAGCTTAAATCGGACACCTGCAAGGCCTCTCTCTCTGACTCAAGCCATTACATAAGACCCCCAATGAAATTTGTGCATCATTGTCAAAGTACACTGTGCTCTTTCAGACATATTGTAATGCCACATATTTTATCCAAGTTCCGAAGAAGCACTCAAGGGAGCCAACCGGCTAAGGGAATTCACCTGTGACAAAATAGCACAAATGGCACCATACCAAAGACTTTCTGCGAAGTCTTGACCCATCAATGGAATGTTTTTTTTCTCTTTTTTATTCTATGCACCCTTTTACATTCAAACACGTAGCACAGCCTGCATTTCCGTTGACCAATCAGCAAAGTGATTTCTTAAGGGCATCACTCCCAAAGTACGAGTTACACCTTAGTGGATTGCCCACTTAATTTAGAAAGCTTTTTACAAAGCATATTAGAGCAGTCACACAAAGCAGCAAAAAGCATTTTTTGAAGAAAAGAAATAAAAAAAAAGCCTTTTACCATTTTTTAGGTAACTGCATTTTCTGTTTTAACAATGCAATAACAAATGTTCCTAATGGTTATTTATGAATAATTAATTCCAGTATTTTACTTCTATTGTATATTTAACCTTTTTGGTTTCTGTTGTAGCTTAAAATAGTGCAGGATGTCCCCACATTTTCTGTAATTGCTATATTTTATAATCATTGATTGGTTTTGGACAAACTATCCAATCCTCGGTATGCAAAACTCAGCTTTCAGATGCTTTTATGGATTTTGAACAAACCTGCCTATTTGCATTAGAGTGAAGGGGATTTTAACAGTTGATATAAAACTATACAAAAACATAATTTATAAAAAAAAGTTAGAAACTTGGATCTCATTTGGACAAGTATACCAGTTTTATTCAGTTACAACAGGTTAGTTACATCTTTAAGAATTTACACATTGTATAACGGGGGATCACTGATATCTCACTCATACACACAACTGTTTGCATGTATATCTTTGTGTGGACTATTCATGCATTTATATGGGCAAAACCCAAAAATGGCATTAACCCCTTCCCAACCTTAACCATATGTAACCAAACAAAATACAAGACTTTTGGTGTTTTAAGTTTTTTTATTGCAGTCATGGATTTTCATAAAATTGAGCTTATCCAAATGAGGACCTGAAAAATAGCAATATATATAAGTGAGGAAGTTTCAGGTTTTACCACATTTTGGGGACATTTTGGTCTCCAAATGTAATTTATGCAAACCCCCCCTCCCATGACAGCCAATGTCTGTTCGATGTCTGTTTTTGAATTATTGGGAACTCTTAGAAACTAACCGTTCCCTGTGACTATTTGTGAATACAGTAGTTATCTGTATTACATTGTCATTTCCCAGAAACTCCTATATTAAGGCATTCATCACAATTAAGCTGATGTTAGTGCTATTGTGTGCCAGTTATTACTGGTATCACTGGTAATTTGTCATTCTCATACATTATTCCAATCTGGTGCTGATAAGCAGACAAAGTGAGGCTCCATGTTTTTGTTTAAGAATTCTGAAATGCTATCATCAATAATTAACCCATTAACCCTATAAGTGACCTGTACAACACATAGCCACACTAAAACTCTTTTAAACTATTCAATAAATGTGCTTAAGAGTTTGAAAAATGAATATAAATAAACATATTTTATTACGAACTCCTGAAGTCCTGCTGGCCATAATCTGGTCCCACACTCTGGCCACTTAACAATAATTGGATCCGCACTTTTGATATTACTCTGGTAGAATAGAATCACATCTCGCACTTACAGGCATAAATATTATAACAACAGAGGACTCTTTCGGTTGTAAAGCCAAAAAAAAAAAAAAAACTTTTCTGAATTTTGGCCAGAAGATAAATTGTTCTCAATAATTCAACGTGCCCATTGGACCAGACAAACCCAATCAACTAAAACAATTCTAGAACTTCCCTGGCTTGTTTTGTCTTTACAGGTATAAATAATTCACAATGTCAGGCTATTGCCTGATGATGGGAAGAGAATCACTTACTGGACTTGGTGTTATTTAGGATCATTATGCCACTTCGGTGAGGAATTCCATCCTATTTACAACATTGCTGGAGGATCTCTGCAGCCCTGAAAAATCTGTATCATTAAATCATCTATTTCTATTCTTTCCTTCCTGGCTATACCTTATGTTTTTCCTGCCAGACTTTAATAATGTTGTGTTTTTCTATACATAGCCAGCTACTGAAGCAGTATTATAAGCAGTATTATAAATGCATTGTGTTAGAAAAATATTCAAAACTTCTTTTCGCCATGCTAAAGCATGGCTACACTTCACCTCTGCAGGAAATCATATTCAGATCGACAATAAAGTACTATTGATATTTTTGTGCAGTTCTTGTTGCTGATGCAGTAGTATATTTGTTGAGTAAATCATGTGCAGCTGACAGCAGTGCCACTGTCTGTAACACGCAGGCAGTAAAGCATGCGCAGCTGATGGCAGTGCAGCTGTATGTGACACGCAGGCAGTAAAGCATGCGCAGC
>JAABNY020000034.1:14619259-14629466 GCA_015164015.2 Brevimyrus niger
CTCCTTTCGCGTCATTTAAATCACAAACAGTAAATACATTTGTCTATTGAATAGGCGTGTGCTCGGGGCGGGAGGGGGGGGGGGGGGGGGGGGGGTAAACGAAAGCCACGGGAGATAAATGCGTTCACTGTTCAGTCACATATTGCAGTGCAACTCCACAAAAGACAAGCACCGTAATGTCTGCTACACTGCATTTCAACTCTGCACATTCTGCCTATAAACTCCTTTATGCACTTTTCAATAAAACGTTGCTGTTTTCTCATTAATCCATTCTTTCTTTTTGTTGGTTTCCTGGATAAGCTCGAAAACGACAGAGAAACGTTCTCAAAATACAAACCCTTCCTTCAACATAGAGAATAGTAAGAGACTAATCTTAAGCAAGATAATGGAATCTTCTAGAAAAAAACCCTCATAACATATGGGGAAGGACTCAAAGTTTACCCATTGAGAACAGGGGTTTGATTCTCCTACCCAATGAACCAGTAGTTATTACATATCCTATAATAAATGGTAGGGATCAGTTATATTTTCAGTTTATTTTCAAGAGCCAAAACTCAAGTTAAAAAATTACAGTTTATTAAACAGGCTAAAGCTGATCTAAGAAATTAAATTAATTTATATACTATTTAGTTTCCTTTACACAGTGCACTGGCATTGTTTAATAACTGGATTTTAAAATTGAATATAGGAAGTGTCTATTCTGTAGAAAAAAAATAAATTTTAGGTTTTACATTTCATTGTAAACCTGAGCTTGCTGTTGTTGCTCTGGTAGCAGGGAAGTAGGAATGTGGACTGAAATTGTGGCTGAGATATAGAATGTAATCTTCAGGAGGATGGTTCTGCAAGATCAGCATCAGACCCTCTGGAATGTCATCATTTTTGCTGCACCATGAGATTTAATTATTCATTCCATCTTTAGGTAGAATTGCTCCCTCTCATTAAATTTTAAAATGATCAAATAAAGCTTAGGCACAATGTTATGGACAAGAATTTTGTTGTGGGTGCTCTGCAGACCATTTCTCTCTATGTTGCCTGACACGAGTAACATAGAATGATGGGTGGATGGATGGACGTTTTGGAACACCTCTGAAGCAATTAAGTTAAAACAGGGTCACACATACGGACGTTAAAGAAATTACAACAAGCAACATTTATCACTAGTATCACTTACTAACTTTTGCCGTGACTAGTCATGTAATTGGTCTTTTGATCACTTTTTACGGCAGTGTGACATGTGGCACAATCCATGTTACGGCTTTACAACACAATGGACTTTGCAAGAAGTAGAAGGAAACCTGAGGGCTCTAAAAAAAAGCAGGAAGAACACAAGAACTAAAGCAGAGAGCAGCAGGTGGAACAAACATGGCGAAACAGGGAGCAAAGCACAAAGCAACACCTACGTATGACAACAGCAACCACTGGAACAGCCACAATGACTGACTGGAGACTGAGGCAAAGGTAGGCACTTAAATACAGACATGACAAGGATTAACGAGAGACAGGTGAGGGCAATAAAGAAAAGAGGAATTAAGCATTTTCTGAAGACTGGGTACTTGATCTTTCAGGGGAAGCTTGCTGTAGTAGACAATGGCCTCACCAGTGATGGTGACAAGGCTGCCTATAGGAAGGAGGTAAAAGAATTGACTGTATGATGCCATGGCAGCAACATCTCCCTGAACATCGACCAGATAATGGAGATCATCCTTGACTTCAAAAAGACCAGTGGTCTCCACTCCCCAATATTGATTGATGGGTCGATTCAGTTGAGACTGTCAACGGCTTCTTCCCTAAGAAGACTCAGTAGAGGCGGTTCCTCCTGAGGAGGCCAAAGAGCTTTGGGTTGGCAACCAAAACTCTGGGTAACTTCTACTGCTGCCTCTCACTGAGAGCATCCAGGCTGGATCACAGTGTAGGTGGATAATCTAACAGCTCAGGACCTCGAATTACTGCCAAAACCAGGGGGGCGCAGAAGCAAAATATTTGAGCCCATACAGTGTGTTGAAACCTCCTGAATCCCAGCTGATGCAAGACTAATTCTGTAAAATTTCTAGATCTATGTGACTACCCTAGAGAACAATATTGGTCAAAAAGCTCATCTTTAAACTCCATTCAGGTAACGAATGGAGGGATCCTGCGTGACGTGTTGTGCTGTAACACTGATCACAAATGACTGTCATTTCCTATATTTAACAGTCTAATCTAACTGAACTGGACCCTGCATCGGGCAATAGGCAGATAAGCAGCTCTATCAGTCTTGCAGACTATCAAAAGATGTAAAGACATCCGCATGGATGACACACAGACTGTAACTCGGTACCAACGGTAACAATTTGCATTTAAATATGTACTTTCTACATCTGCCTGCTAAATGGACCCAAATTATTTTTCAAAAGGTCTAGGTAACCAGACAGCTACATTTATATGCTAATGATTTTTGACTATATGTATGTATTAATGTACGTTATTGTAATCTAACATCTAAAAAGCAACAGTCAATGGACAAAATTCTTGTAAATTCTACATAAAAATAGTGTATTAGTCCTGTGGGTAAAATATTGTCTGTGCTATTCCACATCATTTGGACCTATCTTACATCTCCAGGTAGTTTATATACGGCAAATCCATCGTGGTTCCTGATATATTTTCATGAATTGCCTCCGAATATCTAACAACACTGCAGCCCATCCGATGGAAAATCACAGCTCACCCTAACTTTTGAGTGGTCAGACTGTTATTGAAAATGGATTGATGGAATATAATATACATCATGCTGTGAGAGAGGGGTTCCAGACTCCTGCTGCTGTGTCTTTAGCCAAAACGAACCAAAGCTGTAAATGACTCAGCAATTCTGATGATTGATGGTAAAAAGTGCCAGATGGAGGGAGGAATATGAGACCAAAGGGACCAACCACATGACCTGAGGTGGCAAGAACAAACCATCTAGCAGGTGTGTTGGCATCTGAACATTTTTTCCCAGGTACTGTTGACAAACAGCAGAGGGTAACGCAGAGAAAAATGTTTAAGGATTTTCCAATATAAGGATATTCCCGTTTAAGGATATTCCCATTTAAGGATATAACCGTTTAAGGATATTCCCGTTTAAGGATATTCCCTTTTAAAGATATTCCCATTTAAGGATATTCCCGTTTAAGGATATTCCCATTTAACGATATTTATGACTGGACAGGGTTACATAAAAAATCCATATAATTATCAGAGTCAGAATCAGAATCTTTTTTATTAGCCAAGTATGTCTCCATGCAAGAAATCTGCCTTGGTGGTGGTTTTACAAGAAGAACATTCCAAGTACATTTTTACATGTACATATTTTTTTTTTACATATTTTTCATGTTGGCTGTCCTGTGTTCCCCAGTCCGGTGATTATCCCCCGTTCATGTTGGCTGTCCTGTGTTCCCCAGTCCGGTGATTATCCCCTGTTCATGCTGACTGTCTTCCATCCTGTACTTTTGCCTGATCCCTAAATAAAGTTTCCCCATGGGAGTGAATTGCAAAGAGCTAAGTCTCTTCTTGCTGTTCTCGCCCGCTGACATACCATACAGAGAAAAGCTATGCTATATAACACAATTAAAGTAACAGATAAAGCAAAAACCATCAATATTGTGACAAACAGTTGTTGTGTGGGTGTGAATTAGCAAACACAATGCTGTAAAAAATATAAATGTACATCGCATGCCTAAAAACCAAATATGGAATGAGTAAGGATTAGAAGTTTATTTATATGCAGGATATACATATCAGGCTCAGCTGGAGATTTTACAGGTGTGACAATTTTACGGGCGTGACATGCAAATAGTTTTTACTGCCATCTAGTGATGGCTCACAGTGGTGTGTAAAATGATTCATGACGGCATAACATTGCGACCCAGAAAAAATAAGGTCCGGGCAATTACAAAGTATATGCATGAGATACACCAAGACTTTAATACAACACAAATGGCAGATTTAGTGTATAATAATCAGACAAAATCTGGCATCGATGTCACCCTGTAAATGCTAAAGGCTAATAGCTGGTTGCAGGCTTTACCTGCTGTGTGTAGTGAGTGAGTAACACGGTACGTCAATCATAAAATGCAGGCTGCAGCTGGCTTAGAGAGATATTTCAAATTTCTATGAAATATTTGCCATTATATGCTGACATTATCACAAGCTCGAATCATGAATTAATATTTTTTTTTATGTTAAATGTTAGATAGTATATACCGTAGTCTGCATAGCAAATACTTCCAAATGAAAAGGTGAAAAAATACTGTATGCAGTGCAGATAAATTCTGCAGAGCAAATGGTATATATGTACAGTGGATTTTTATTGCTATTTTATTTATTGGTTGCACAAAGCAAGGGCATAGCTTAGGGTTCAGCAGTGGTTGAGACCAATTCAACCCCGAACATCCTGTCCCCCTAAACGCACTGTACTCCTACAGTACCGCTTGTACGTGTCCCTACCATAAATATTCAGTCTACACTCTTGGCTCAAAGTTTTGTTTTTATGTTTTCTCTTTACCAAAATGACTTACTTGGGGAAGCCACTTAGAAGGATCACTGGCGTCTGAGCGTTTGACACACAATGACGGCATGAAAATGTGTAAATATGAAAAAATATGAATATTTCTTCAGTGCTATCAGTACATGCAGCTGGTTTAAAATCAACAGCAACAAACAAACCTGACACAGGCACAGCCTCTGAAGGTGATCTGAAGAGTACGAATACTTATTTTGATACCCTTCAGTGTTATGTAGCGCATATGAGGGGGGTGTGTGGGGGGGGGGGGGGTTATGCATACCCTGGCAGATGCACACAGGAAACTGGGAATAGGGCAAAGTGGCATTTTGTCAGGTTGGGCAGGATTTCTAGACATAGTGCATATATTTCAATATTATTTCATTAAATAAATAA
This sequence comes from Brevimyrus niger, assembly GCA_015164015.2. Classification (NCBI taxonomy): domain Eukaryota; kingdom Metazoa; phylum Chordata; class Actinopteri; order Osteoglossiformes; family Mormyridae; genus Brevimyrus; species Brevimyrus niger. Next base: position 14,624,175 of record JAABNY020000034.1, read on the forward strand.
TTTGACCACATTTTATGTGCGTTAATGACTGAAGAACCTACTTTGGAAACAAGAATGCTCAGCCCCCACATACCACACACAGTACCGAGCTTTAATTTACATCGTGAACTTTTGGTGAGAATGAGGTAATACATAACAAGCCCCCTGTTGATTAGTCCCACGGATGACAAATGTTAATTTGCATGCTTAAGTTACCTATGTCAGATCTGGTTAAAATCACAGTGCAGGTGGCTCAGAAGAGATTTTCTAATTTACTTGTTAATTACCTCATTGCAGGTTCAGCGTTCAGGCTATGCTAATTTCCCTATTTATTCATTCATTCGTTCGTTCACTCATTGTCATACTTTACATTTAAATAAACTATCATGCTGGAAGATATATGATGTATATCTCTGTAAACAGAGCGCAGGAAACGATAATTTACTTATTAGGTGTAATTAGAACTGAACATGACATTTTGAGAGCTAATTATCGGAAGATGTCATGGCAATAACAATTTGGGCTGTCTTCTTAATCGTGTTTTTTCAGTAATTTGATTTGAAGAAAGCAGTTTTTTTTATGCAGTAGTTCTGTAGTTAAAAATCGTGTCTGTGCAAATCTCCACCATCGTTACATCGCAGGATAGGAAACTCAGAATTTATATTTGTATTAGTTTAATTGCAATAAATGTGGCTTCTTCCCTTCATGACTTTGATCATGAAGACCTGTAACAGAAATCCGCAAATTTCTATAGAAGATGTTGCAGTCCATAGTTTCAAAAGGATAACTAATGACTGTAAACATTTTTTTTTGAGTTATTAAGCAGTGATGGGGGTTCTGGGCATGGACTCCCAGATGAGCTTCCCTGCCGTGTATCAACTGAACGGCTTCAGCAGGATAATCAGTTATGTAAATAGTTAAAAATTCATCTGGATTTCAAGAAAATGTAAATTTGTAATATTATCCTCACCTTCTTTTACAATATCGGGTTCCATTTATTGCTATGTGTTAGCTGTAATTAGAACAATTTTGTGTTGCAAAGTTCGATTCGTGGAACAAACGCTAGGGAACATAATTTCAGTCTGACAATAAACATTTGAGTTCCCCCTGGTGTTCAACACTGTCACAATTCAATGCTGATTTAGCAGACTAAGACAGGAATAAGGAAAGAGGATATAAAACAAGGCTTGAATGGGCATTACTGTGACTACCATAGTCACTGTGTAGCATGATGGTTCAGTTCCCAGTGCTGTTGTCCCCCCCCCATCCCTAAGGTTGGGGGATCCTTTTGCCTTGTGTGTATGTGTCCGCCCCGCCATGTTGGGTTTCCTTACACCGGCTAGGTGACCACAAATTACCCATGATATACGTATGGAGTGATGTGATGTATTGGCGTGTTTTTCACGGTGTACCCCCCCCCCCCCCGCATGACCCTGACTGAGATAAGTAGTTAAAAGATGGATGGACTATTCCCAAGCTTCTTTTTCAACGTATAGCTTCCCCCTGTGAGTGGGCCGTGGCCATGAGGTGACTGTACCATACTAACTGAAAGCAATTTGTTCTGTGACTCGGAATAAAAAGTAGCTTTTATTTGTAAAGCAAATGGCATTCATTAAAACCTCCGTACTCAATGCAACTCATGCAATTTAAAACCCATTGTGTTAAATTGAATAATATATTGGGTACTTGCAAAGCTGCTATCATGAAATATAATTCATATATGAGTAACATTTGTGATAATGCACTCACCATAATGCATTATATATTATGAATAAAATACTATGACTCTTTATAGCAAAAAATAAAATTACTAATACCCCTAGTATTCATAAACATACTAGTAAAGTTACCATAAAATATTTAATTATAATTCAGCTATAATTTATAAGCATATTTGATGCAAAGTATAACAAACATGCTTGATTTATTATGGAGTATCTAGTAGTAAATTAGAGCACATTTTTTGTTTATTTTTTCTAAGCTGTAAAAATAACTTGCCAATTTATGCAACTGAATTAACCATCCATCCTTCCGTTTTCCATACCACCTTGTCCTGTGTAGAACTGTGGGGGTCCAGTGTCTGTTCTGGAAGCTATGGGTGCAAAGCAGGCAGCAGCCCAGAATGCGGCACCAATCCGTCATAGAAGCCGACTGAAACCCATGGAAGAGTAAAGATGATTAATTGTTCTAATTAATGTCGTGGTTTATTTATGACATATTTACATCAATGGAAGAAGATAATGATATAGCAATAGCCTTGAAAGAATCAGAGACACAAACCAGGTCCCCAAATAAATTGCCCCTAATACCCCCATCTTTCATTCAGTGCCCCTCACTGAACCAGCTGGCCTTATCTAAAACCAATAACTCCAACAGGGACCAGTTAGTCTTTATTAACTGGTGAATCTAAGCAGGCGATCATCTTATAGCAGTTCTTACTGAAGTTCAGCAATAGAAACACATCATTTCTATTTGATTAAGGTTATCAGGGGAAATTTCCACCACAGAGACAAAGAGGTTTGCCTGAAAATGCTTAAATTGTTGAAGCTTTGGGCACCAGCTAAGAGCACTGATGTTTCTTCAAAAGGAATATATCCCTAACCCTTAAGGCGTGCGTACCCCAAGGTTTAACTCATAAAACCCTAACCCCAAACCTTAAGGCAATCATAATCTTAACACTGACCCTAAACCTGTCCTAAACCCTAACAGCAACACCGTTCTTACCAGGCAAGCTATAGCGGAACTGCAGCTCACAACACCAAGACCACACAGAAGGTTACAGAGTCTGTATGGATCGCAGGAATTGACCAGCTCCATAGACCAGCTTTACCTTTACTGCCAATCTAAGGAGGTCCAGTCTATTCCTCGGGACCTTTGGTGGCCCAGCCACAAACTTGTCACCCCCCCTGCAGTCTGGAGGATGGTTTAACAGCAACAGAACTCAGCCAGATTCAAGGACAGCTTCATTTGCTAAGCCATTCACCTTTCCAGCATTTACATTTCCTGTACCAGTCGTGTCCATGGCACACACACCATATGACATTGTTACTGGTTTGTTTACCAGCCCCCAGCTGTATACCACCTCGTCTTCTATAGTTTTATATTCTCTTGTCTCGTCTTTAGTAACCAAGTATGGCAGAATGAACAAGGATTCCAAAGTACCTGCTGTAAATGGTCAATAAATATCTTGAATATAAAATATATCATTCAAATTTAGTGTGAAAGCATCTTTTTCTTCCATATTCGGAGAAGCCCTGCATAATGTAACTATACTTATATTGTATTTCATTACAATCTCCGGTAAATACTGCTTGTGTGCATCTTCTCCAGATTCATCCCTAGCAGTGTGCGATCTTGTGTCAGATGCACATTAAAGCTTCCGAATACGATTAATAAAAGAAAGAGGAAATAACCGAAAATAAGCCTTGTTTTAATTGTTTTGGGAGGGACGTTTTTAAATGTCACCCAAAAAAAAAAATAATAACAGACAAAAAACATAAATCTAAAACTATTTTTGTCTCCGTTCAGCTGTTTCTGACATTCAACCATCGCCTCACAATCACCAGAACACCAGAATTCGAACCCCCAACCCTGACAGTGTAGAATAACAGTGCAACTTATTGAGGAAATATCCATCCATCCCTCCATCCATCCATGTATTTTCTGTAACCACTTTCCCTATTCGGGGTCGCTGGAGGTCTGCAGTCTATCCTGGAGCCTGCGGGCAAAAGGCCGGGAACAACCCAGGATCGGGCTAATAGAAATATACAATTTGAAAATCACATCTGTTTCAGTAATGCAATCATCCACCCATTTCCATACCTCTTTCCTGGTCAAGGTCACGGACGGGCTTGAAGCCCCTCCCACGCAGCACGGGGCAGAAGGCTGGGGTACATCCTACATGTCCTACTGTTTGAAATTGTACAGTAATAATTTTATAGAATAAGAAATAAAAAATATGATAACTGCAGGGAAACTATAATGAAATCAACACAATGACACACAATTGCTAAAAGGACAGATTGAGAGCAGGGTTTATTGTCACTTAATGTCCGGGTTACATTCTGTCCAATAGGACGTTAGGGGCCTTGTAGGATGCTGTGTGAACACCGTACACCTGTATACAAAGCAGTACAGAATACTGCACCAATGCTGTAGCAGTACTCTATAAAAAGCCAAGGTACTTTAAAGAAAAGTGGGAGATCAAAACAGTACAGAATACTGCACCAATGCTGTAGCAGTACTCTATAAAAAGCCAAGGTACTTTAAAGAAAAGTAGGAGATGAAAATGCCAATGAAAAGTACAGTAAAGTAAAAACATAAGTCTGCAAGAAAGGTGTTCATTACTGAGGTAAGTGCCGCTGGATGTTGCATGGAGGGACATTAAGAAATGCATAACTGTATAACTCAGTACAGGGTTATTAGGTGTTGACATGTTACTCTTTGTGTATTGGGAAGTACACTGTAAAGTCATGTTACATCATGCAAACTCAGAAAGAAAAATGGAAGCCACGGAAGAACATTAGAGGAAAGTGAATTTAGTTCATCACGCTACTGGTTCATGTTTTATGTCTGAATAGACAAAATCAGAGGTAAATATCTTCTTTTCATCAAGGCCTCTCTGCTTCTTCATTCAGACTCGTGACAGATTCATCGCTCCTGACAAAATAGATACAGTATCTCTCTGCTGATGGCGAGCAGCAGTGGAAGCTGGCGGAGGGGGTGTCACTCTCATAACGACCATACTGGCACATCAATCAACACGCACCCCACGGGTCACCTTGGCATGGCTGCGGCGGAACGTCTCTTCAGCGTCGACTGTGGGCCAGAAAGACCCTTAATTCTTCCATGGCAAAGAAAGTCTTTCAGAATTAGCATTTAGATACTTTCTACTGTTGATTCATTCGATTTCAAGATTAGTAAGTGATTGTTCCTGCGACTGTTTCCATCTTAACCAGGAAAGATACTTTTGTTGAAAAATTTTGTCATGAATGAATCATTAATGATTAATCAGCGCCCATGTTTGTACTTGGCAGATATGTGTAGACAGATACATTCCACACACATTACAATAACATTAGATACCAAGTAAATTCATAAATTCTCATGCCTGGAAATAGCAAAATCACAGAGGAGTAGATAATGCAAATCACTGAGAGCTTTTTCCCAGTTTAAATCAGGAATTAATCATGATTATGTGAATTCTTTAGAACCTAGTTTAAATATAGAGGTGTGTGGTAGTTGTCATTAGAAAGATAAAATGTCTGTTTATTATAATTTATTCAGACTAAGGATAGATATGTTTCACTTCAT
>JAABNY020000034.1:14638626-14651770 GCA_015164015.2 Brevimyrus niger
GTGTGTGTGTGTGTGTGTGTGTGTGTGTGTGTGTGTGTGTGAGAGAGAGAGAGAGAGAGAGAGAGAGAGAGAGAGAAAAGGGAGAACTTATAAATGAAAGGGGTGAGGTCTGTATCTGTCTGTCTTTTTTAACATTTAATCTTACCATTCTACAATTTAGAAAATATGCTAATTAGGACATAGAACAAATATCCCGAAGATTCTGTTAAATAAATATTATGGTCATGCTGTACTTTTTTTTCTCATTTTGCGATATTAAATCTAAATGTCATAGACCGCCTGATTAGGTAAACAGTCACTGATGTAACGTTGAATATCAGGGTTCTGACGTTGCAGTTTCTCTGCCGATTTTCAAATAAACCACGAATGTCTCTTCATAGCTACGAAATGATAGGGTGTGGGAATGTACTGGTACTACTGACTGGAAACTAGCATGTGGATTTTACCGAACTGTGTTACCGAGCAACGAAGCAACACTCCTGCATCACCCTATCGTCTTGCACCCTGCTACTCCCCGCCCCATGACACAGTCCCAGCCCCCCCTGGCATCGCTCCCAGCTCACACAGCTGCCAGTGTCTCTTCTCTGCGCTGCCAGCTAATGACTGTAGCATTTCATGCTTTTGATGCGATCTGGGCTTTTAAGGTTGGGCTTCATATTTGGACCAGAGTTTTTTAAGACAGACCAAGCACCAAGCAAAAACTTTGTTTGCAAAGGTATAGTTTTTAAGTATGCAATCAACGCTTCTATTGGCGAGGTGGGGGGGGGGGGAATGAGAACAGAATCATCTTTATAATATTTGCCGCCTACCCTTCAGCGTTTGCCGAATCAGGCCCTGTGACTTTTGTGCAAAAATGCGAATCGTGTGCTGAGAACAGGAGGCGCGCAGGCGTACAAGATCAGCACTCTGCAAGATCGACATGCTGTTTAACCACACTGCAGCGGATCAGCCGCCACAGCCAGATATCAGGGCTATCGCTCGCTGAGGAGCGCAAGCTGCAGGGTGACTAACATGAAGTGCGGCAAAAACAGGAAACACTGTTTACGCCAGACTATGTTATAACTCCAGTAACAACTGATTATACCTGTAGTAATTCAGTAAACTCTAGGAAATTGGAAATTACTTTCAAACTACTAACACGGGCTGGGGGGAGGGGGCTGCTGCAATCTCAGGGTGTACTGTATGTAGTTTGTGTCTTTTTTCCGTGTTGCCCTGTAGGAGGAGAAAAGGCAGAACCTGTAAACGAAAGGGGTGAGGTCTGTATCTGTCTCTCTCTTTTTTTAACAGGACATGAGGAAATTTAATATTAAATTACACCCATGTGGTCTGCATTTACTGCTGCCGTTATTTATATTCCAATTTATTCCTCTGTCTCTGCTACGTCTGTCTCTGTGTCTCTCTATCTGAATTTGAGCTGCGGTAATGTCCTAATTTCCATTCAATAGAAAATCATCTCATCTAATCCCTTGCTCTTGCTCAGATGTTTACAGCTCTGTCAGCTTGAAATGTCATTTAATATTTAGGATTAGCCTGAACTGAAAACAATGTCAGTGTTCAGGTTGGTGTCCGTCTGTTCATCTCCTCTGGGTTGGTTAGTTTATGACGGGGAAACAGTCAAGATGGGGAATCGCCTGAATTGGATGCGATGCAACTAAACACAGTGTAATTCAGCACTTCTTCCTAGTCTGTAACTTTGTAATTACTGGAAACAAAAGTGAAGTGTAGTATTTAGGTATCATGACAGATTGATTTTGAGAACTCGGCTTCTCAGTTCTGACAATTTGCAAACGTCTGCAGTTCAGATTCTGACCAGGTGAACATGCTCTTTGTCTCAAAGCAGCATGTTTACTGGGAGATGATCCCCTGGACGTGTTAAGCAGCCATTTCGTTGGGCTGTAAGCATTTCTCTCACTGGGAGTGGCCTGAAGATAAGTCTGCAGCTCTGCACTGTCGCTATAGAAACTAAACACAGGGTTTGTTTTGGCCCTGGACGTGTAAGACACAAAAAAGCTTCCGGATCTTTTTTTAAATACGTAATCTGTTTCACATAAGCTCTGAAAGTTGATGCAGTTCCTTTCATTATGTTTGAAATAGAAGACAAAGCACTATTTGTATTTCAGAGCAATAAAATTATAGTCATCCTTTTTAAAAAGTGGCACAGCAGAACACAAGGGAAATTTAATGGCAGTACAGTGAGAGTTTATATTTTGTTGGTTGTGATAATGTATTACTGAAAATAACTGTAGGACTTTTTATGATCCTCTTTCAACACATTTTGCCATGTGAGACTGCTAGTCCTCACAAAATAATATGTTTACTGAAGTTTATTGGAAACTTCCTGCCTATTCAGTATGATGCCCGTTTAGGCCAAGGAATGAGTCACGTTTTTATATAAATAATTACTTAATAATGATGCAATTTTACCTCTACCTACCATTTGTAGTCTGAAGACAGACAAAGAAAACAGTGAAACATTATTCAGCCTTTGCTTTTTAATGATTAGAAAGGAATCATTCACAATTAAACACATATCATTTTGGCATTAAGCATATACAGTACGAGCACAACATGAGTTTACCCAGAGTAAAATGTTTTTTGGTTAGATGTCCTTCACAGTCTCTTCAGGCATTATTTAAAGATTTTACTAAAAATCATGTATGTTTCTTTGTAATACTTAATGATTTACCGCATATATAAGGATTATGTCATATGTGTTGTGTGTTAATTACAGCCTCTTTCATGTATCTCAAGTTTGCCACAGATAATATAGCAGTAGTCAAAAATCATGATCTTTTTGTTCAGATCTCATTGCTCATAAGTTATAATTCGAAGTATATAAATAAAAAAAATAGGGAAGAAGTGCTTAATTAGATATATAGAGGGATAGATTTTCTCTGTTCAGACTGCGGCTTCTGAGGGTGATTTGATGCATGTAGGAGAAGTGAGGTCAGTCTTACAGACTGCTAACTGTGATGTGTGGATGCCTCGATGTTGGGGAGGTGTTAGGTGTTATAGTGAGGCTACTAGTGATTTTGCTGTCACCTTTGGTGGCAGAGTTACCACTGAATATGCCTGAACTTCTGCGTCTTTGCTCGGACACATAGCATGGATTTGTGGGATGGGGTGTGTTATTCATTGCCTGAATGTAGGAGTTTCCTAAATGGATGTGGATTTTGTTGTCCTCTGTGGTGATGACACTAGGGGCAGAGCTGCTGGATCTCTCCAGCTGCCAAGTTTGCCTCTCCTGGGCCAGACGGAACACAGCGTGGCTTCCCACGACTTCCACAAATTCTGTGGACTGGGGACGATCTGGAGATCCGGTTGTAACTGACACAATCTGAATGGGTGACAGAGCCCTCTCTGGTGTCAGGCACACCGAAGAGTCAGGGCTCATCACTCTTGAGAACGCTCCCATGGAGGCAGGTGATGTTGGTCTGTCAGGGGCGCACAACCCATCAGGAGAGGATGGAGATTTGATTTTGGGAGGGTACACGTTAGCATTCTGGATGATGGTGATTTGTTGCTTAGGCGGCGCACCACTTGTGGGTATAACAGCTGTGCTGGTGTAGGAGTGAACATTTTCCGCACCAGGGCTGGTTATCTCCAACATGGCGGTGTTTTGCCCATGGTCGGGAGTCACTTTGATGTGGAGTGGCTGCCCTGGGGCTTGTCTCACCACCACATCCCCCTGTTGTACATAATTCCCATTCTGTCGAGTCATTGCCTTACTGCTTACTACTGGTTGTTGCCTTTCTTTAGTTATTGGGAAGGAGTGCCGCGTGGTTTTGTTTAGGGTGCTGCATTTGGTAAAGCACGGCTTGTGGTGATTTGAGTCATCCTCCACGCTGCCTTCTATGTAGACCTTTCCATTCAGCACTGGCCGTTCCAGCAAAGGTAAACTCTTGTATTCCATAGGCTGGCTGCTTGATGGAGTCGTTTGTACTTCCTTTGAGGAGACCGGCAAGTCTGTGGAGTACCTGCCATTCGGTCCTGGCCGAAGGTTTGTGCCGATGTGTCGATATCTCTCCAGCTCTGCGGCGAGCTTCTCCCTCTCTCTGCCTAACTCTCTGTTCTTCAGCTCCTCCTGTGTCAGTTTCTTCTGTAATATGGAGTGGTCTTTTTTCAAGCGACAAATGGACTCTTCCGTGCCAATGAATTCATTCAACTTTTCCTTCAGGACCTCTAGTTCTCTAATCAGGTGCTTGGACTTGGCTTCTTCCTCTTTCAAACACTTATACAGACGGTCTTCTTGGTTCTTGTCTTTTTTCTCTGCCATCTGATATTTGCACAGCTCATTTTTTGATATTTCTAACTCTTCCAGTAACTTTTTCGCCCGCTGCTGCTCATTATTGTATCTCTTTTGCAATGCTTGAAATTCATCCTCTGTTTTGAGCAGGCCGTCCTCAACCAACCTCATGTCTTTTATCTTTCGTTTGAGTCTTTCCACTTCCTGTGTCAGCTCCTTGACTTTGTTGTCTTCATGGTGGAACTGATTTGAAGACATTTTGATGTCCTCCTCTTTAGCCTTGTTTTTCAGGAATTCTCTCTCCACAACTTCCACTGATTGGAGCTTCTTCCTCATCATGTTGACTTTCATCTGAAGATCATTGCCTCTTTCCTCTTCTGCCTTTAGCTTTTCTTTAAGTTCTTCTCTATCCCTGGTCACGTTCTCTATTTTCTCTTCAAGCCTAGCCTGGGGTGTTAAACCTCTTTTGTTCTCCCCAGTAAGCTTTTCAGTCACTCTTGTAGATCTGTCTTGTTCAGCTAGTACCTTGCCTGGACTCCTTTGAAGCTTTTCTTCCATTTGTTTCATTTTCTCTGCCATTGTCTTCCTCTCCTCCACAAGAATTACTGTCAGCGCCTTCAGTTTTGTAAGGTCCTCTTTCAGAGTGTGCTCAGTCTTTTCCATTTGATTCTCCATAGCTTCTAGCTCTTTTATCTTTGTCTTCAGCATGTCAAGTTCATCAGAGAGATGTTTGCTCACGCTCTTCTCTTTCTCCAGGTTGCTTCTCAGCATGCTGCACTCTTGTTTGCTCTTGCTGAATGCATCCTCCAGTTTCTCAAGCTCTATTATTCTACAGTTCAGTGTGTCCACCTCTGCTCTCAAACTCTGTCCCTTGGTTGATTCGATCTCCAGCGTTCCTCTAAGGTCCTGCCAGTGGTTCTCCAGCTTGACCAACTCTTCATCTTTGCCCTCTATCTCCAAAACTCTATTTGTTAGTTCCTCTACTTCTGACATGAGGCTGGAGTTCCTGAAGTCACTGCGGCTGGTTTTGTCTCGCAGATCTAGCCGTTCCTCCTCATCTCTGTGGAAGATCTTGTTTGTATTCTCCTGTTCATCAAGCTTCCGGCTCAGGGCAGAGAGCTTCTGCTGGAGTTGTCGGTTATGAGTGACACTGGTGGTTAACTTAGCAGTCATCGCCGTATTCTTTCGATAAAAGTGAGAGGTTTGCTTGTGCAGCTTCCCTTCTGGCCCTTCTATGGCTCCTTTTCTGACTTGTTTTAGGCAGAATGGAGCATCTACTGGGCCCAGGTACCAACCACAGTGAGCATGAGTTCAGTCTTCCAGGTTAGTTACTTCATCAGGCACTTATCTGGAGTTTAGCCTCCCAGTTCTGTTTTTCATTGTGAATATTTTTGAGCGTTCAGAAATAAAAGCCTACAAGAAAACAAAAACATTTAATATTAATATTTATAGTAAAATGAACAGAAATCATATAGCTATATAATAATAATGAATATATTAAAAATATGTCTTTGGGCTAAAGAAAATAAAGTATAAAGCATTAATTACAATGTAGGAACGGCTAATGTTGTTTTGTTAAGATGTTAGGGTTATGAGGCAAACATTTGTGTGTTTGTGGTATTTCACAAGAAACATGATTTACTGTCTTCAAAACATGTTGGTTTCATAGCAACAGTTTATAGTCTTGCACATATTGCACAACATACTACATCCATCTATCTTCTAACCACTTATGTGGTTAGAGTCACAAGGGCCATGGACCTACAGTAACTCCCGTTTGCACAAGACACAAAGCTGGGGTACCCTGGTCCGGATGCCAGTTTATCACAGGACGTATGTTTAATTATGTAGACACCAGTTTCTTCAGTTCCTCATTCTGAAAGCAAGGGAATTATTGTTAAGATTGTTGGCCCATTGTTGTTATAATAGCCTTCTGGTCTTGGGAAAGCTTAGATGCTGGAACATTACTGGTGTTATTTACTGCCACCTAAGTTAGGTATTGATGTTGATCAGGTCTTTTTCTGTCACTTTGTCTGACCCACCACTTGCTCCCAGATGCTTTGACATTCCTCAGCCAGTTTTCCTGCCGTTGATGAAGAAATACGATGAACTGACTTATTGTAAAGGTGTCGTCCTATTATGGTGCCACACCGCTAAACTGCCCTTCTTCTGTTAATGTTTGATATGGTGTGACTATGCGCTTCGTTATAGACCCGTGTCAGCAATGGGCGTGGCCTAAATTGGAAATTCCTCCAGATACTTTCGGCCGCACAGTGTGCATACACACACTCTGGTAATTTAAAGATCCAAATCCCCAAACGTAGAGGTGTGAGGCAACAGCGCTACTGGCTGAGGCACACAGCACGCTCTAAACATAGAAAAATACAGCTATTTGGTAATGAATGTATTGCAACTGTTACTGATAGCCAACTACTACTGCCATCTAAAACACACAGACTTTTTGAATATTGTGATGTACAGTATCTCGTACCCAGTAATCCAGACGCATAGTTAAATGAATTAAATGTCAACAATGATTTTTCCTAAGTGAACTTTAAACATGAAGTGAAGAAAATAATCAGGCATGTAATTTCTCTCCACATAAAATTGATCGGATGCTTGTGTTGTGGGGACCTAGGTACAGTAACTGGGAAAAGCAGCGTGCGGCAATAAAATTCCTTGTTGCAGACACAACTTCCATCTGTTCTGTAATGTAAATGTGAGCTTTTAATGGCTGCCTTGATTAACCAGGCAGGGCAGTAGTATGTCTCCAAAATGCAGAGCAGAGGAAGACTAACAAGCCAAAGGTTGAGTGATATTTAATATTTCAGTCCCTTATGAAAACAGCTAGACGACTTTAGCAGGCCCAATGTGGATCCACACACTCAGACTAAATGCTCATAGATGGTCACCATGCATGCTGCTGCTGGGGATGGAGAACATCGGCTCATTGTTAATCGCTAGAAGAAGCCGCCACTGACGTTTTTTCACCCTGAATCATGGCTGCAGTTCAGGTACCCCGCACCCAAGTCTCTGCTAACTCCCACTTCGCTTACTTTTGCACGTAAAGGAAGTCCCATCTTTCATAGGCAATTAACAGTTGGCTGAACAGACAGTGCTGTTCTTACAATGCTCCCACATTCCACTTAGACCTTGGCACAGGAGTGATGTCATGTCTAAGGGCCTTAACTGCTTCCTGTGCTGTATGTGACCCCCCCACTTAGGAACTAAGCATGAATGTAGCTCATAAATGTAGATTTTCAATGAAGTGCAATCAGTCATGAGATGAGCAGCAGGGTGAGGCCAAATTAAACAAAAAAGCAAGTCTGCTCTTTCTGCTAAACTTGGTGAGACTTCCTTCGATTTGACTTTTTCACATGGAAGGGGAATCAAGTGAATAAACTAGAAAATGATCTGCTACATTCATGAAGGATTTTATGATTTGCTTATAAGTTATGTCTAAAATCCTTCCTTAATGTAATATACATATACCATTCTGTCCAAAACATGTATGATTTCCAAGTATAAGATTGAGAATAACCCATTAAGACAAAGTTTAATTGTTTTAAGTGTGTGCTTTTTATGGACATATGCTATGGAGTTAAGGGGCTGAGGTCTGCTTCTGATTTTAATTAAATAGCTGGAACAAATAGGAACAGGTTCAGAGCCAAAACCAATCACTCATTAAAGCAAAATAATAAATAAATAAACAAACATTGACAAATGAATAATAGGTAATGTTGTACTGTATATTGTTTGTAAAAACAAGTAATGTTGTAACATTTTGAAGTTAAAGTGTCCCAACTCTTATACTCAGTGGTCAGTAATAACGGAGATAGATTCTAAAGTTATCAGTGATATTGACATTTAAAGGACTTTTATGGCTTGATTTATTACTCTGAGTCATGGGAAATTTTTAGGGAATTTATAGGGGTCATTTGTGAGAAGCGTGACGATTTCTCTGGCATGCACAGCCATTCCATTAAAGCGAACAGACCTTAATGAAAATGAGTTCCTGGTACTCATTAAACATGGATATCAGGTTAATAGCTGTAAAAAAAAAAAAACCATAGTGCTGTCTTTATTGAATTTCACTTTATTTATTTTTAGCCTATTTACAGATTGATTTTCATAAAAAATAAAGTGAAAAAGTAACAAAAATATGTTTCTTTTTCCAATTTTTAAATAGTCATTTCAGCCCTTTCTCTATTTCTGGAGAGTTTCTGACTGTATCAGAGTCCTGCAATGTACTGGTTTGTTCCCAGTCCTTCTGACATAGACTCCAGGCTTTCCACTGTACTGCCTAAATGGTTGTTGTTTTAATGTCCATTACCTTGACCTTTTGTAATACTGCACCCCTGATTCATTAGTTCGCAACATTTTTAATCAAATATTATTACATTTATGCAGTTAATACCACATATTGATTAGTATTTTATTAATCAAATATTTTATTTTAAAGATACTCTGGGTAATCATATAAAAAAACCCATAAGGATTGTCAGACAATGTAGGCTTTTGGGATTGGATTAAGCACAGTACCTCCTTTATGCAGATGCTAACAGTTTTAATGTTACATTACTAAGGCCTTTCTAAAGAAATACAATGGTCATTTGTTCATGTAGGGCAGAGAAAACTTTGAAAAAGGTTCGTTCACTTTCATCTAAAATAATGACTTAAATGTATTCAATTAAAATGCCACTTTAAAACAATAATTATGAAAGTGACCAAAATACACTGTCATGCTCTATGGTGTCTTGAGTTCTTTGCCAGCAGTTATTTACTTAATGAACTAATGACATCAGCCACCTGTCTTGTGTCACTGGGAGATTGCAAAAGAAATCCATGACTTATGCCATTTCTTTTCCAAATCCAAAGTTGCAGAAGTTGATAATGAAGTTAAATGAAACCAAATCTGTAGAATCCCAAACAAAGGGCTGCGCTATAACTATGATCAAAAGTGCTTCAGCTCACATTATCAGGGGCCCATTGACTTCTCTGGGGGCCTTGGGGGCCTTGACCAGCATGGCTCACAGTGACATTTGTGGAGTTGTTGCTGGATCAATTGGGCAGATTTTTAATTTATCTTGCTGGTACCTTTAACTATAGCCTTGGTTAACCAATGCATTGACCTGCCCCTTATTGTTGCCTGGGGAAAAATTAACATATTAAGACATTTGCCTACTAGGTTTTTGATGATATTTGTTTAATGGGCTGGGTTGATTTGACTCATTTCCTAGTAGCTGTTGAGGTGCATAGTGTCAGTCAGCTGCTCCTGAGATGTAAATGTCTCTGCTTAACATAAAATCCTTGACCTGACTGAACAAATGAAATAAATCACTGTTGCACTTCACAAAATGTAAAAAAGTGATTTTTTTTATATCACAATCTTTTTAATCTGTCAGAGAAAATATTTTTTTCTATAAAAGTTATAACAGTAGCCTGTAAAATAATGCATTTGTTTTAACAAAATGACGCTAATACGTTTATCAGAGACTCAAGATTACTACTAATTCATGCTTTTGTAGATGCTGTGTTTGACTATGATGAGTCAATTTCTTCTTAAACAAATGCTTTGAAACAGACCCAGGTCCCTGACAGAACTAATAAATGTGACCAAAACTGAGGAACCACTTCACTTTTTCAGCATTATGCTTTAAGAAGTTACTAGACAAGTATTAGCAGCATTGTTTATGAACAATCAAAGAATGTTTACAAATATCGTACACTGGACGATTAAATAACTTCTGCAAGTTCTGCAATTTCTAAAAACTGGATGTCTTTCCACAACTTTGGCTACTAATGTAAAGCAGAGACTGCTTTCTGGTGTCTGTGACGGTCCATCATGTAAGGGCTCTCTGAGCTGAAAGGAGGTGCCCACCTTACAAGGCTTCAGATCACAGCACGTACTTCTCTCTCCCGATATATGAACCTGAGCACAACCTGTTCTCAGCCCCGAGGCAACATGTTCAGTGAAAGAAACCATAGAAGTCAGGCTCAGTCCACACACTGGCTTCTGTGTTAGAGAACATCTCAATGCCTAATTGCATCTCAATGCCTAATTGCTTGCCTGAGAATGGAAGACTGCTAGATACTACAGAACTGTTATAATCAGCCACACTGCTCGCCATGAAAGATACTGAAGCAATCTCTGTCTGCCACATTTACAGCCAGCCCAGTATCTTAACTAAAACAGGATGATGAATGACTTGGATTTTATTATAAGGCATATCCTAATAAATAAGGAATATCTGTATTTTATGCATCTATCCTGGAGCCCATCTGAGGGAACGTAGGACACAAGGCTGGGGCTGAGCCTGGGAATGATGGAGGTCCATCACACAGACAGACGTAGACTGCACACGCACACGCACACAAATACATATACACTCCATATAGTCCTGGCATTGTGGGGACTCTCCATTCATTTCTATGGGGAATTGCATAGAAATGAATTGCATTTTTAGTTTTTGGATTGCATTTTTATATTGAGTTTTTTCATGTTTTTTGGTCTCCAAAAGTGACAGATTTTTGTCATATTTTAGGGATATTTGGTCTCAACAATATAATATTTACATGACCACACACACACACACACATACAGAGAAATGATGACTGGGAAATTGAATCCCAATTTCTGCCTACAAGTTAAGTACCTTAACAAAAATACAATATGTACTGGCTGTTAAAGAATATATGCAGATATTTGTTAAAACTGGGGCTAAAATCCAAGCAGGGGTTCCCGGGTCTCTCGCTCTGCACCCAACATAAGAGGCAAATGAAGAGAAATGTATCACATGCAAACATGCATAAAATGTTAGTTACTGAAGGTATTTCTAAATCTTTTGTAACTTTTCATTAAATATGTAGTTGAATGGAACAAGAAGTCATAAATAGTTCACAAACTCATTTCGGCAGCTAAGCTCCTCAATAACGGAAAGTCGTCAAATCTCACTGCCGCACAGAAAAAACACGAATCAGCCCACACTTTCATTTTCATCACCCGTTGAGATAGCAAGCGTTAGAATTCTACAGCAACCAACCACAGCATACTTGAACTAAGACATTAAGCACAATGCATGGTTCAAAAGTCATTAAGACTGAAGCTAGTCCCTCACAACTTCATTCTTACCTGTGACTAAACCTGTGACGTCTCAGAGATAAAGTTCACTCTTGACATATCTCTGCGTCTCCCCACTCTGTGGACATTCCAGCAGGGAAACAAAACGGTAAAAGATGTCCCTGCCGCATGCACGGAGCCTATAGAGCATTACATCATCGGCATGCCCTTATATGGAATGCCGGGCGCCGCCTCCTCTGGGTGTGTACTTGTGCTTGGGGAGGCCAGAGAGTGTGCTGGGAGGTCTGTAAAGGCACGCAGTCCCCTGCTTTGGAGTGTATATGATATGATACATAAACAGCACATTTCAAACACAGAGCGCTTGCACAACTTTGCACTTCCTTTGACGTCTGATGCCCAAAATACCTCATTGTTACTCACTGGCTGATCTATGTATGTGCTGCATAACTCAGACCATTATGCACACAGTCTCCGCTAATCAATTACCTGTGAATGAAAGCAGAACTCCTTTGATGATCGCGTCATAAACCAGATATGCAAAGTGTCTGGGTTTCTGGGACGCCATAGATGGACTGCTGAGGTTGAGTGTTCATGTACACCATGTTGACTATGATGGCTAGTATTCACTGGTTGTTTCTGTTTCCAGATAGACAGCCAGAAGATCCAAGTGCACGGAATACCCTCTCGCTGTCAAGAAAGATCAACATCAGATACTACCGCATTGTGGAAGAGCCAGCACAATACTATTAAAATTAGCTGAACTTCGGCAAGTTTAAAGCATATTTTAAATGTTAAAAGGCCAGTAGGCATTAAGACTCTTTATGGTAGTCTGATTATTAAATGCAGTACCAGTCATAAGTTTGGACACGCCGAGCCACCTACAAAGGAGACTGCTAGTGTCGTACCACATGACATGACCACCTGACCTAAACACAGTAGAGATGATTTTGGAGAAGTTTGACCAGGGAATGAAGGAAAAGTGGCAAATGAGTGTTCAGCGTATTTGTGGGAACTCCTTTAGGACAGCCAGCAAAGCATCTTACGAAACTGTAGGGTAAATCAGATCCTGGAACAATCGGGGTTCAGGACTTTTTCTCAAAGGCCCAATGCTGGTATTCCACTGCACCTCCACGCTGCCCTGCATATACTTTTCTGTACCATTACACCTCTTTTATACATATAAAATCCCCCATGTATATGATGCTGACTATATAAAGCAATATGGCAGTGTTTAATTTATCATTAACACAGTGTTCTATTCCATCAAATAATAAGCATGCTTAACTAAATACATTATTTTCAGCTGAAATGGCAAATGACACTAGTATTACATAGCTATACTACATACAGTATAAACAGATGCGGGGTGCTTCTGAAAAACTGATCAAAATTGTACTCCTGCTTCATACTCCAAAGATAGACCAGACCAGGTCCTTCAGAAGTATGAATGACACACTGATTACTCACTGATAAGAAATCCTGCTGTGTACAAGTGAGGTCTGTGGTTCCATCAAAATTCCGGGGACGGTGTTTCTAAAGCTGAAGTAGACGCCCAATGTGCTCAAGCTGGCATAAATCGAGAAGGACCATCAGAAGTTCAAAGCTGGTCCATTAACTCGGAGAATCTTTACAGTTTGAGGTTACAGTTCAAGGTGACACCTGAGCTTCCTGTGAAGTTCCCGGAGTGGTAAAGGAAATGACCATCGAGAGCCATCCATGCTGCTCCATGCCTTGGACCAGATTACCTGACATGGATGATGTCATCGTGCTGTAAATCATACCCACAGTGCTCTGTTTCCTTTGGGTGACATCATTAC
>JAABNY020000034.1:14755477-14767840 GCA_015164015.2 Brevimyrus niger
CCCATATTTGTTAGGTGAGGTCACCCTTGTTAGGTGAGGTCACCCATATTTGTTAGGTGAGGTCACCCTTGTTAGGTAAGATCACCCATATCTGCTGTGGATTACAATATGGACATTTCATACAGGCCTATACTATTCACAGGCTTCCATGAAGGCTTGTTTCTGAATAACAGTCTATGAGAGATATCAATCACTGGAGCCTTATAGAGGTGTTAACACCAATGACAGCCTGCCTTGACAAGGACCTGCTTTGTTATTTATGCAAACCATCCAATCACAAGGTCGCCAGTTCAAACCCAACTTCTTTTATGATCAGAAAATGATGCCAAAGGGGTAGAAATTTTTAGATTAATATAATTTTAATGTTCATTTTTTAAAATAACAATTATGTTGTGAATGTGTTTATAAATTCTTATCAGCATGGCATTCGTGGAAAGTGTTACCAAGATCACTGTTATAACTGACAAAAATCAGAACCTCACAAATTGCTACATCTCAGGTAGGATAGGTGTCCAACATATGCTGGATGTGTACGTTTGTTTATTGAACGGCGAGGATAAAACGAACACATGTAGTATGTCATTTAACTTTCTTTTTATGACAATATTGCTCTTGGGACTCTTGGTTGGCTTCTTGTATTCTTGTTAGCCTATAAAATTCCCTCACTGATTTCCTGAGTATAATGTTTAAGTTTTTTTTTTATATTAAAGAAGCCTGTGTTTGATGTTATAAGTTGTTAGCATCAAGGGTCTATACTCCATAATGAGTATAAAGGCTTAATAACAGTGTGGTTAACTGCAGGCCTGAGAAACTGCAAGTTTTTTTTCAACAGTAACTGTTTTTCAGTTCAAAACTAACCTGGTTATTTGCAGAATCAGAACAGAAAGACCTAATCAGTTTTCCAGTTGTTCTGCTGTACTTGTGTCTCTCACTCCTTCTCCGTCTACCAGGTCAAAGAGATGTTCCTTCTCTCCGCTTCTGTCATGGTGCTTCTGCTCTCATCGCACGGTGTCTGTGGGGGGGCGTACTACGGACACAAGCAGCCGGCCCAGCAGCCCCCGCCTCTCATGCAGTCGCCTCACGTCCCCCTGGGTAACGACGGGCTGCCCCCCCAGCATTACCTGGCTCAGGAGATGGCGCATGTGCAGTATGGAAAGGGGGGGGCTGTGCTTCCACAGTACCGGAAAGAGCTGCCACACCTTCCCATGCATTTAGCCCAGGAGATGCCAGGCAAAGACAAAGGTAAAGGTAAGGATGCCTTACAAATGTCACAAAGCACCGCCGTGTTCAGAGGCGGACATTTCAGGTCAGCAAAGTAAAAATTCCAAACCAGGATTTCGATTCAACCAACCAGTTGAGTACTCTGTGATTATGACTCTTTATGCTCAACTGGTTGGTTGAAACAAAATCCTTGTTTGGATTTTTACTTTCTGGACCAGAAATGTCGGCCTCTGGCTGTTTTTCTACAAAGGATAAGAGGAGATCTGCCTTGAACAATAACCTATTTATTGAATGAACTGCTTGAATCATGAATTAACTGTTACAGTATTAATGAATACTATTCATTAACTATTACACTACTATTGCTTCCTATCTGAAACATTGTAAGATCTGAATATTAATGAGAAGGAGGGAACTTTTTAAATTAAATCAATTTGTTACAGTCAAATAATTGAGATACACCAAGTTGTGTGACTGATGACCGAGTCCCCACAATCCCCTGACTTGAAATCTATACACTCAAAGAGTTAAGGCCAATTTACACTTCAACTCTCGTGCACAGAGCGAGGTGAATTCAATTTCATCATCCGGGGCTCTTACAGGACTGCTGTGGATGGTGTGCCTGTTGCCCAGATATTTTTGTCAGACAGAAATTTTGCATGTGCGCGTGCAAGATAATTCACTAGGGATGTCCAGTAGGTGGCAGCATAGACTTTCTCAGAGCAGAAGTTAACCAAGAAAGAGTAGAGGAAGAATTGTTGTTGCAGTAGTTATGGTGAGCTGCTGTATGTATGTATCTAATTTTTCAAACTATTTAGACATTATACCACGATATATGGTATCTTCAAAGCAATTCCAGCATTTGGGGGGGGGGGAGCGGTGTCTCAGCTAATTTCATCACATGGATTTCAAGATACTGCAGTATTCCATGTTAAGTTAACCCCCCGAAGCTTAGCCTAAACAATTTTAGAACTGTTTATAAGACGTTCTACTACACTGCTTGTGTTTGTGTACAGTATCAAGTGTAGTATGAACAAAAGCTTCCACGCACACAACTGCAACCCGAAAGTGCTCATGGAATAATGAAGTTTGGACTAGGCTTAAAGAGAAGGTACCCAGGTTTGGCCCAGAACTGGTAGAAACTCCTTCAGGGTTGTTGAAGACGTTTTCCGGGTGGCTACATCTAGAAGCAGGTTAAAAGAATGCCAAGTGTCTGCAATGGTGTCATCTAAGCAAACGAGGGCTATTCCAAAGAGTATAAAATCTCAGAATATTTACATATCCTGCACACTAATATTACTTGTTGCTAAATCTACTGTATTACTTAATTGACTCAAGACCTTTTACTATAAGGTGAATAATATAGCTCAAAATAAAGATAAATGCATTAAAGCAGGTGTGTCCTGAGTTTTGTTTGGTACTGTAAATCAATCAAAGCTAAAATACTGAAAATATAAATCTGTGACGGATGTATATATCCTCTTTCTGAAAAAATAAAATAATATTATTTTTTTTCAGGTAAAGCAATTCTCAGAGGGGAGAAGGGACTTCCAGGAGACACTGGCCCCAAGGGTCCTCCTGGACCTCAGGGCCCCCCAGGACTACCTGGCCATGGTCTACCAGGCCCACAGGGGAAGCCAGGTCCCCCTGGTCCTCAAGGATATCCTGGCATAGGCAAGCCAGGCATGCCAGGAATGCCAGGAAAACCAGGAGAAATGGGACTGCCTGGACCAAAGGGTGAGCTGGGTGATGTTGGTGGAGAAGGACCAATGGGATTGCCAGGGCCTCAAGGTCTTCCTGGACCTCCAGGACTGCCAGGCCTGGCAAAACAAGGGGGCCAGGGGTTTCCAGGACAGCCAGGTCCCCGTGGGGAATCTGGTCATAAGGGTCTCAATGGATTACCAGGCCTACCAGGGCCTAAAGGTGACAAAGGAATCGGTTTACCTGGATTACCAGGACTTAAAGGCCCAGGTGGACCCCCAGGGCCACCAGGTCAAGTAGGACTCCCTGGCATAGGAAAACCAGGTCTGAATGGGCTCCCAGGGGCACTTGGAGTTCCAGGAAAACCAGGTCCTCCTGGAAAGCCAGGGGTTTCAGGACCAGCAGGTGAGAGGGGACCGCCTGGGCCGACAGGATTACGTGGTTTTGCTAAACCAGGACAAGATGGGCTCCCAGGACAACCTGGATTTCCTGGAGGAAAAGGAGAACCAGGCCCACAGGGCTTACCAGGTGCCCCCGGCTTACCTGGATTTGGGAAACCAGGATATCCTGGCCCCAAAGGGGACAAGGGACTGGGTGGCTTACCTGGTGCTCCTGGAGCAAAAGGTGAAAAAGGTCATGGAGGCTTCCCAGGGATGGCTGGCCCCCCGGGACCCATTGGAGCTCATGGCTTGCCAGGGCCAATGGGGCCACCTGGAGGCCTTGGCTTCCCCGGTCCAAAAGGAGAATTTGGTGCCAATGGGCTACCAGGGCAAGCAGGGCCTCAAGGTCTACCAGGACCCCCTGGGTTACCAGGTCAGCCTGGATTACCAGGAGAGGAGGGACAGCCCGGACCACGTGGTTTTCCTGGACCACTAGGCCCGAAAGGGGAAAATGGCCACAAAGGATTACCGGGACCTCCTGGTGCCCCTGGATTACCTGGCATCAAAGGTGAAGGGGGATTCCCCGGCGACCAAGGTCCCCAAGGTCCAAAGGGTATCCCAGGACTTATGGGTCCTGGTGGTCCATTAGGGCCACCAGGACTTCCAGGTCCCAAGGGAGAAACTGGACCATCTGGCCAGCCTGGCCTGCCTGGTGAGGGAATTCCAGGGATCCAAGGTCCCTTAGGACCTCCAGGAAAGCCTGGTCCAAGTGGGCCTCCTGGTCTACCTGGCAGACCAGGACAACCCGGGCCTCCTGGACCCCCTGGACCTCCAGCACAGCCACCCGGCATTGGGCAAGTCCAGCCTGAGATGGGTCTTGATCTGGAAGGGGCTAAAACTTTGCCGCAAGGCTACAAGAAGGGCAAACATGGAGGAGACTTTATGGGTCTAAATGGCCTAGATGTGCCTGCATTCACAGCTCAGTTAACAACACCTTTCCCTCCTGTGGGTGCTCCAGTGGTATTTAATAAGGTTCTCTATAATGGAGGTCAGAACTACAATCCACAGAATGGCATTTTCACCTGCAACATTCCTGGTATTTATTACTTTGTTTACCACATCCACTGCAAAGGAGCCAATGTGTGGGTGGCTCTTTTCAGGAACAGTGAGCCTGTTATGTACACATACGATGAGTACAAGAAAGGCTTCCTGGACCAGGCTTCAGGAAGCACGGTGCTCCCCCTGCAGCAAGGAGACACGGTCCACATCCAGCTGCCATCAGAACAGGCAGCCGGCCTTTATGCTGGCCAGTATGTCCACTCATCTTTCTCTGGATATTTATTGTACCCAGTGTAACAGAATTTTGACAAGGAAATACATTTTTTTAAGGTTTTTAAGGTTTTGAAATCAACGGTGACAAGTGGGCAAGTTGTGCCAACTCTTACCTTCCAAATACACATGGGAATGTCAAGGTACATACTGCATATTCATACTTTTAAAGCTATGATACAGACCAGAAGACTACGATTTCTTGTTTGCAAAACAAAAATAATGTAAGCAAAACAATTACTTGACTACAGGAACATATTACAGACCAGCTTAATATTTATTTTGAAACCAAGCATCAGTAGTTTTTCAGTGACAAATAGCTTGAAATAGCTTATTTATGAATATATTTGGCACTTGTTTTCTAGTTTTGTTGCAGTGAAAATAAGATTTCTTATTTTCAAACATCATGCCTTTTTGTTTGTTTAGAAATGACAGGACCCACCTAAAAAAAGATTATCATTTTCTTATTATTAAAAAATTGGAAATATTGCATTTTCTAGCACCAAACTATTTTCATAACCTTGGTGTGGGTCTCGTATTCCACGATATAGAGTCAGGGACAGCTCCGGTGAAGGAGGGATAGGCAGTTGCTTTGGGTCTCCAACGTCCCAGTGCCAGAAACTGCCACAATTCTAATAGAGGAACTGAAATGATCATCAGTGTCCTTGGTAGCCAGCATCTCCTAAGTGAAGATTTGCCTAGGCCACCTCAAAGGGTAAAGCCAGCCCTGTTCAAAGGTTTATAAAAGCAATCTTTATATATTCCACATACTCTTTTACGTAGAAATATTACTTCAATGGTAATTTAAAGTGCACTAGTCTTGGACTGGTTACACGCGTGACAGAAACATTGAGAACGACCAGGGCTTTTTTTTCACAGAAAAGTACAGGCAGATACAAAATATCTACATAATAAACGGTTTCCAGTTCAGATGGAAAGTCTTCATTGCGGCTTAGGACTGAGGATCGTTTCTTGGACACAGAGCTGAAAAAAGTGACCCAGGGCTATGATTCCCAAAATGCAAAGCTGACCAAAATGCTTCTGTCAATATTGTAATTCATGTTTGACTACTGATTACCTGAGTTTATATATGTGCAGGAAAGCAGAATAAAGAATGTAAAGAGAAAGGGAGGAATTTGAAATCAATGTATACTTTTTTTTTTTTGTTTCGTTTAGTTGTCCTGACAATGGAGTTAAGTATACGGCCACATGAGTTGAATGAGTGAGGGGGGGACGCGGTGGATTGGTAAACAGCACTATTGCTTCACATCTCCTGCCTCGGCCGTGTGGGGTTGCGGGGTTTGCATGTTTTCCCTGTGTTGTGTGGGTTTCTTCTGAGCACTGTTTAGAAAT
Organism: Brevimyrus niger; assembly: GCA_015164015.2. NCBI lineage: Eukaryota > Metazoa > Chordata > Actinopteri > Osteoglossiformes > Mormyridae > Brevimyrus > Brevimyrus niger. The sequence continues at coordinate 14,761,462 of JAABNY020000034.1, forward strand.
GGTTTATTTCTCTAAATTGCCCACTGTATGTCTGCCCTGTGACGGACCGCCATGTTGCCCAGCTGATCCCTGGCCTTCTTCTGTATGCTACCTGGAATAGTTTCCAGGCCCCTCTGCCCAGGATAAGTGGATGAAATGCAGAGTTTTATGGTCTTTTTTAATAAAGAAAAAATACTTCTTATAACATACGTGTGGTTTCATTATGTATTGGTTCAATGTTTTACATAAAAAGAAAGGATTTGCAATACAAATGTTAAAATACACAAATTAGATATAGTACATAAGTTCTTTCAACCGATCACTAAACAATGGTACAGTAACCTTAGACTCAACCAATTCAGCCATAATTTGTGCAGTATTCATTTGCACAGTACGTAAAGCAAGTAAGCTAATAGGTGGCTATTACAGAAATAACCAGCTTTTTCACATTGGTTTTTTTTCTTCTAATTTGCACTTTGAAACACCCTTTGAAAATATGCTAAATATTGAATTTTGTATTTATGCATTTCCTTTAATGAGCTGATGTCTCTGTTCCCGTTACTGTTCCCATCTAGGAACTGCACACCTTGAAAAGTTATTAAACTGATGTTTCTCAACCCAGCCCTCAGAGTTCCACATACAGTCCAATTTTTGGCGCCCTCTCAGTGACAAGCCAGACAGTCCGCAATTTTGATCCCTCCCTACTGGGAGTTGGGAGGAAACAAAAACATGGACTGTCTGCGGACTTCCAAGGACTGGACTGGGAAGCACTATTAAAAGATTTAACCATTTAACTTTTTTAACCATGTATACAAGTACATAATATTTTGTTGATATTCATTTACCTTTTTTACTTCCCAATGTATGATATATGTCTTGCTTAAAAGCCTAACACTGATGACTATTTTATCAACAATGGGGTTTAAACTCACAACCTTTTGACTACAGACACAAAGGTCTAACTTGCAGAACCACATACCAACTCATAAAGTACATTATAACATGCGTTTGAAAGCACAACTCACACACTACACCCACCCCTACCAAAAAGAGCAACAATTTTCACACAAGATAATTTAAAAAAATCTTTATTTCTCTTTTTCCATATTCTCCATTATTCTCACAGAAATGCTCACTGGATTTAGTCCAGTCAAATCTCATAATAAGCCCACATGTTCTTGTCAGCATCACATTGGGTTCCGTCTCTCATATGCCAGGGGGAAATCGGGAAATACCACACAACGGCATAGCATATCTGTCCCTGGCTGGCCAAAGAATGTACCATATATTTTAGTAAAACATAGCAGTCAAGGCACGTTTGGAAGCTTGGAAGGAGTAATCTAATATGGTATGTGTCAAAATTATTTATAATGAGGGCCAGCATGGTTGCTTAAGGTGAACCCCAGACTTAAGCTCTATGCTGCCTGACCCAGGCTCCAGGGCCCCCAGCAAGCCACACCAGGATAACCAATAGGAAGCTAGATGGAATCAATGAAATTACTTTTCTGGGCAATCAAAACGAATATTTAAGTTGAGTGAACGAATGAATAATCGATTCACTGAAAACTGTGGTTTTCACCTGCAGTGATAATTTTACAGGAAGTACGTCATGGTACCGTTATTTCCGAGTGCTGGGAGAAAAAAATCAAACGCTTCCGGGTTGTTAATGCCTTAGGGGAGCGAAAGGCATATCGCTGTTATCGCGAGGAGGTCTTTTTGGATCAAGTCAGCTCGAAATTAATACTGTCGCTACTTATCCAGCCTACTTCATTTTTATTTTGCCAAATCTCAGTTTTCCTCACGCGACAGCAAAACGTAGGTATCTCCTGTTCTGTCAGCGAATCTGATTAGTAGACGCCTCCTGTTAAACCGTAAGGATGCGTGAAGATCTCGCACGCCCATGACTGAATGAAGCGACACGTGAGCCTTTTTATAGATAACAAAATTTAAATTAAAACAAACCTGCATGTGGAGATCGGGCTAGGATTGTTGATAATACACATTTAACTAAATGTCCGCGCTTTTTCGTGCTAACATCGCAAAGACAGGTGCATGCAATATGGCGATTAAAGTGCACAGTGTATGTAGTCTGCAGTGGTGATAACTTGCGATTGGAACTACTTATACAGTACTTATACTAAACACGTTATCATGTTATTCAGGCAGCCGGAATAGATCCTGGTATCTGCGCCTGTTTTTCAGCTAGTTACGAGAAACGATTTAATAAGGATGCATTAAATGCATCGTATATCCAGGACTCCTGAAAATATAAACCAACAACTATAGCGTAATAACGTTTTTCGTTGTATTCATATTGTCTTGTAGATTTTGCTTGGAACATATGCACGGAATTACTTAGGGAGAGTCATTTTTCTTATGTTTAGAATTTCGCTTAACTTTTTCGTCTTGCACATCCTTATACAATTTGTGACATAGCGCGTCATTTTTAGCGGTTGACTTAAGTGCGAAGCAGAATGTAAAATGTAGAAGGTCGCTGACATCAGGTTAATTTGAAATGAACTACAAATCGTACTCTTTTACAATTAAGAAACGGATTTTTACCGAAGCATGCATGATGCAAAATACGGAGACTATGGCGTAAAACATATCTAACGTATCTAATATGGACCGTTGGCAATAAATAGGGTGTTCGTAATATGTAGCTAAACATCCCTACGGGTACTTCTTGATCCCGACTATAATAAGTTGATGGATGGATGGATGGAAATTCGGCGTTCCATTGGTAAAACACACAGCTTTCTTTGTGGATGTGCAGGGACGTGCTATGGCTTCTCGCGCTGGCCCCAGAGCTCAAGGCACTGATGGCAGCGACTTCAAGCACAGAGAGAAGGTAGCATCGCACTACCAGATGAGGTAGGGCGGCCTCCACATCGCAACCTCTTCTTCTTATTGGGCCCGTCTGTCTGTTTCCATGTATGTTAATGCATCTGGCATCCCAGTAACTGGCACAATTTTAATATATCTGTCTAAAACATAAACAATCGTGATATTTAATACAATTGGTCAATTCCTGAGCTCATAGCCTCACACTTAAGTCTTTGTTTTGCCATCTTTTACCTCTCAATCTCATTTGTTGTGTCAAATATGTATATACGTCATATATAAATAAATAGAATTTAAAAATCAAACGTGAGAAATGTGTTGGAATTCAGTGTTTTCAGCTATCTGGAAAATTCATCTGTTCCGCCAAGCCTTGCTCAAGACGCTGACAGATGCAAGAAGTTTTCCAGCATTTTGTCTCTCTGATGACTTGTGTCTTTCTGTGTCTGATTGTGTGTTGGTTGCTCTCCATGTCTAGCATTCATCTTCACTATATCCCTGTCTACCAAACCATTTGGTGCCTAAATTATCCGATTCCAGTTAACAGTGGATCTTCTGTTTGCATGTTGCAGTCCCAGTGTCGTCGCTTTCCTAATCGACATACCTAAAACTGAACCGTTCATTTAGTATTATAAGGCTGTGATGAGTATATTACTTCGGATGAAGTCCTTACATACCAGAATACCAATAATAAATGTTTTGCCTTGCATTATCTTCTGCTGTAATGCGATGTCCTTTGCATGTGACTTTTCCAGTGTGTCGCTCAAGTCAGAGATTCGGAAGCTGAACATCGTCCACGTGCTGATCTGGCTGCTGGTGGCCGCTCAGGTGGTCGTCAGTAACCTGGGCCTGGTGTCACATGACCTGGTGGCCGCCCCCTACCAGTGGGAGTACCCCTACCTCATCAGCATCGTGCCGTCCGTCTTCAGCTTCCTGGCGCTCCCACGCAACAACATCAGCTACCTGGTCCTGGCCATGATCAGCTCGGGCCTCTTCTGCGTGGCGCCTCTCATCTACGGGGCCATGGAGATGTTTCCGGTGGCTCAGCAGCTCTACCGGCATGGAAAGGCGTACCGCTTCATCTTCGGCTTCTCGGCCGTCTCCGTCATGTACCTGCTGATGGTCGTCGCCATTCAGGTGCACAGCTGGCAGATTTACTACAGCAAGAAGCTGCTGGATGCCTGGTTCACGTCCACACAGGAGAAGAAGAAAAAATAAATAACTGATTAGACATAACTGGAAAAAATGTGACATTTAGTACCTCCCTAACCCCCCCCCCACATACCTTTTTTTAATTTTTTTTTTTTTCTTCAAGTTGTCTGATTTTATGGAGAATCGAGATGGATTTTGTGCTCGGATAGAGTGCCGTCCCGAAGCAGGGTTCAGTCAGGCACAAAGCTATGTTCTAGATGGGATTTCATGCTTCATATCCGGTTATCGAATTAGCCAGGTGACTGAGGAAATATGTTATCATGCTGTCGCATGAAAGTGACACCGAGTCTCACCGCTAAAGGTTAGCTTCTGTGCCGAGAGTCTCGGCATGAAGGAGTTGGGGACCCGCTGCGGTAGAATGAGCTGCATGATGTGAGATTTTCACCGTGATTTTCACCGTGATTGTCACTGCCATGCCAAAAGAAACCACAATACTCCAATAAATTTAGGGAGGTCATGCCTGAGTCTTTGTGTTTTCTGTTATAAAACGTTGACTGAACACACAGTCAGTTCACACAGAGAATTCTCTGAGTTGCAAACAGCGGATTCTGCAGTTAATGATTATGTTACCAGAGTATCCGATCGTGGTTAGGAACGTCCAGGCACACAGCGAGGCAAAGCGACTCCCAGTGACCCACGTAACGACAGGCCTGTAACCTGCTAAGCCGACTTTTCTTGCAGGAACAGTAACTGAGCTACTTGTATCTGTACATTCATTTATAACCTGCCAAGTATGGTGGGTCAGTAAAGCATCCGGTGCTGGTTGTTCTGCTGCTTCAGAACAGCGATCTGCTGAAGGCTGGGATTAGTCTCCTCTATTGGGAATTTCCCAGTGCGCTCTGGGTATCTTGTGTTTCAGGCATTTATTTGGATCCACCTGAGCTTTCTGTGCAGTTTCTGTCCTGGAGCCTTTAAACATTAAATGGCTTCTGTATTGAGTGTCGACTGAAGGAATTCGGTTAGTTCAAACCAGGGATAAAAACGCAGGTTTTGCCGTACAAAGGATGGTAAAATGAGGGTCTCTGAGGGTCTCTCAAGTTATCAGTAAATAATTTATAGATATTACACAAACGTCTCTTTACTTTACTTTTTTTTTTTTTTTGCATTATTAGAGTTACATGCTAATACGGTGCCTTTAGATGATGAGGTTTTGCAAATGTCGATATCAGTGCCTACGTTGAGAGCTTGGTTTTGCTGATTTTAAGAAAATCGTCGTGGAAATGACTGTTAGTAAAAGAAGAGGAATCAGATTGTAATACTGCAACACTCCATTCATACCCATTCATCTATAATCCCATTCACCTTATAACATCTTTTTAGGGGCACCCCCCCCCCCCGACACGTTAACCCCGGTGAAATTGGCGAAAGGTAGGGTTTCCCCCATGATGCTTATTTCAGGCTGCAGAGCTGGTGTATGAGTTACATGTAGTTCAGGGCATTACATTGCATATATGTACTCAAATGTTTATCCTTGATTTGGGTTTGGGGTGTCTAGACATGGTCAAGTTTTACTGTGTAAATTTAGGAAAGGAAATAGCTGATGAATTAATACTCTGGGATGAGATCCAAAGGACGTAAAACTATATCCCAGTTTTACAGTTTGTGCTGTTTTACACCCCTTAATCACCAAGCCATGGCCTCTCTGTGAAGTCTTGCCTCTCCTCGCCGGCTGGGGGGAGGGAGGTCAAGGCATCCCTGCTTGGACAGCTGCCCCTGTGACCCGACCCAGGATAAGAGGGAACTGCACAGTTTGGCTCACACCTCTAGAGACGAAGGTTCGAGTCTCCATCCTGGTTGTGTGTAGTTTGCATGTTCCCCTTGAGTTGTCGGGTCTCCAGTGTCTTCCCACCGTCCAGAAACATGCCAAAGTGAATCTGAGACATGAGATTGTCCGTAAGTGCAAACTATTTGGATAGATGTACCAGTCTTTAGCTTTAGAGTTACAGAAATTAAACTTTCGCCTTTAAATGACTTATTTTATAGTAAAAAATATTTAATATTATTGTGAGACTAGCATCAATGAAACATTTAATTATATTCACGACCTACCCAATATGATAAGCGCATTGTAAAATGGATAGATGGATGGATTACTTGATTTAAATGTAGCTGAACGCATCCAGGGGTGGTGCTGTGGTCACCTTATACCTCTGGGACCCGGGTTTGAGTCTCTGCTATGACTCTACATGCGTGGAGTATGCCTGTCCTCCCTGTGTCGCCGGGGGCTTCCTCCAGGTCCTCCAGTCCCCCCCCCCCCCCCCCCCCCCCCCCCCACAACCCCCGCTTCGTGCTCGGTTGTACCTTTCGGTTCTGTCGTGCGGTGTGTGTCCACCATGTGAGAGTGGGG
>JAABNY020000034.1:14797829-14810627 GCA_015164015.2 Brevimyrus niger
AAATCTCCAGAGTTTATCTCTTGGAGCGTAGGTTTGGCTCTTCGAGGGGCGCGCGGGGGGGGGGGGGGGGGGGGCGTGGGTGAGCTCGACAGAACTAAAAAAAAAACTCCATCTGTTTTGAGGTCCTCTGTCCTACTGTTTCCAATACATTCCAATGTAGTCCTGTTGGGTTAATGACTGTTTTTCCCCCGTCAAACACCACAGGAAACACGAGGTGATTCCACTCACGAATCTTTCTTTTAATCAACATATTTACGGTGTGTTGATGCCATTGTAAGTCTATACTTGTGCGGGAGAGCTGGCAGGATTGAGCACTTTGATGAATCTATGGGTCTCAGCGTGGAGACCAAGGTTATGAAAATAAAAACAACATGCTGAAGGAATTAAGTTAATGAGCGCCAGTTAATTGTACATATCTCTGAGTGGGTAACAGTGAGGAAAATTTAACTGGCATGACTGTTTTTTTCTGGCATATGGCCTCCACTCACCATAGTGTAGTTGTCCTTTGTGCTATTAAAATGTTTGAAAATGTTGAAAGGTCCGTAATCGCTCTTATTTTCCCAAACTTAATGTATGTAAGTGCATTTAGGTGAAATATTGGACAGCATAAACCGCACCAGGATTTGTTGCCCTGATCCGTACCTGACTCCGTGTTGAACGACACAGGTTCTGTGGGGGGACCCGATCCAAGTTCGTTCTTGGGTTTTACCGTGAATTCATAACTGTAATGACAGAAAAATGTAAACCGTGGAGTGTTTGCACAGATAGCAGACCAAACACAGATTTCAGTACAAAGCGTGAAAAAAAATCATTTAAACTATGACATTAAAATACTTATTCCACAAAAGAGAATGGAAATATATTCCTATTCATAACTACATACTATTACACTGTAAGAATAGTGGCACATGAGCTCTCTAGAAGAGCGACACTTGATATTTTTATGCCTCAGGCAGCCTTGAGAACACGCCAGGGCCTCCCGTTAATGGCTCTTCCATGTGAGATGATCGGATGGTGTGATGTCCCATATCTCCCTGTTCATAAAAAATCCCTGGATTAAACTGTGTTTGTCACACTGTGCCAGACTGTTCCAGACTCAGTCCTTATTAAAATCCCAGCAACATGGAGCGTCCTCGTTCTAGTCAGTTCTGTATCTAATGGAATATCAGTGGCCCCCTGGACACCGGCCAGCGTCAGTGAACCTGTACTACAGAGTGGATTATGCAAGCAGGTTTAACTGGAAAAAAATACCCAAGAGGGGGGGGGCGCAGACAGGGGCGGGGCCACAGGGACACTGGCCTCAGCTGAAAGCTGATTGGCCTCCATAGTGCACCCCCCCCCCACCCCATCACTCACTGATTCAGCACACTGGCTAATGATAATGTTGGTGTGTCTGTATGACTGTTGCCCCCTCCTGCATGCCCTTGTGTTCCTCCAGCAGTACCTGCTCTCTGGTTTAAGATTCTCCACGGCGGTGTGTGTCTTGTTGGTGGTGAGAATGGAGACCTCTTTCCCAGCCGGACCTTCAGTCGTGGAAATGACTTCATACTCTTCGGGAACGAGTCGGGAGAGCCACATTAGAGTTAGAGTTACCCAGTTTTAAAGTATTTTCGTGGAACAATATGTTTGTGTGGTTTTTTTTTTATTTTTGCAACAGCTTTAACTTTACAGACACTCCTCTACTTACAAACCTTCAGACATACAAACAAAGAGGACTGTAAATCCAAATTGTGTTCCTTGGGCTCCCGTTTCTTGTCCACAACATAATTTTTATTTTTCTGCGTGCCAGTTCCACCCAGTACGACTTCTGCCCGCTACTCCCACCTCGCAGCAGCGTAGCGTTCGTACTCACAGCATCCTAGTTCTTTGTACTTGTGTATACCCTTAAAATGATGTTGAATGACGACTTATGAACATTTCAAGTTACAAATGACCATTCGGAACACATCTCATTGGTGAGTAGAGGAGCGTCTGTACTTTATGCAGCTGGCTACACACACTGGCTTCCAGCTCCATTAATGTGACACAGATGTGGCATTAAAATCGAATATACTTATTTTACTAGCCGGGAGTAAATACCCATAAGCGGACATTAAGAACATGGAAGTTGATATACTCTCCAGTGCAGAATGCGTCTTTGTTGAGGACGATCATGTCTACCTGTGGTCTCATTGTCTGTCTTCTCCCAGTCCAGTATGACAAAAGAGGGGCACCCTTCCACTGTGAGCACAGTGAGGTTCGAGGGAGGCAGCCTGGGGGGCCCGGTGACATTCTGCTCCATCCCGTACTCCTCTGGGAAGTGACTCAAGGAGTTGGTGATGGAGCAGGGTTCCTCTGGTTTCTTGCCTGGCCAGTATTTCACGTGTGGGGCTGAATTCAAAGAGAGACTCAGGACTTCATCTGGACAATTTACATCCCTCCCCCAGCGCTCATTCCTTTTGTAATTAACCTGAAAATAATATTTATTATTGTAATCATTAAAATGTTTTGATTGTTATTTTTAAATATTTGTTTCCTTAATATTCCAAGGTTCAACTTTTCAGTTTTTCATTTTTAGCTTGTTTGCACCATTTTAACTGACCATTTGCTGTCTACACATTCATCCCTTTTTCCACTACTTCAGTGTTAGTGCTGTATGAACAGGAATTTCCCACTGGGATCTATGAAGTCCATCTTCATCAATTACACATTACGTGTTTTTTTTTAAACAGGTGTTAATATTAAAATAATGGTCCTAAAGTGAAAGGGGGGAGGGGGGGGGGGAGAGAAACATTACCTACGTAGCGCTTCTTGCCCATAGCGTCCACGTCTTTGGCGGGGAGAGAGGTAAACACCGAAGAGTTGTCCCAGATGTCGTCCCGGTTACCTGCGAGAAAAAGGGAGGAAGGAGTCTCCTGCTCTGTGTCATTGACCCATTACCGTGCTGCATTGGAAGGAAAGGCTTCATGAAGCTCTACCACCGTAAAGATGAACACCTGCTCCGGAGCTCTACCTCCAAAACCCTCCCTGTACTTGTCGGAGTCCCTATAAAGTCCAGTAAAATCGTACCATCGACAGCAGGGGGAGTAGCCGTGCTTGGCTTCTTCTCAGTGATGGGTTTCTTTGGTAACGGAGTCGACTTTGGCTGTGGGATGGGTTTTAAAATTGGTTTCTTGATGTCATTTGCATTGTCTGGAAAAGACAAATAATGGTTACTGATCTTAACCTATAGTCCTTATGCTACAGTCTTTACTTTGTTGTTTAAAAGCCTTTAAATGTCATACTTCTTCTATACATCTATGCCAAATTAGGAATGACATAATGAATATGAGGTGAAAACATGAGTCTTTGCCTTTGGTCCCCGGCTTCCCTGACAGGTCCGGTTTCTTCTTGTACGGTGTTTTTGGCTGCTGAACGGGGGTCCCTGAAAGTGGGGGGAAGGTTTCATAAATGACAAAAAACACACCTCACTCGCTTCTCTGCGCTGATTCAGGGACAGAAATTCCCTTTTTCCCCATCCCAAATTCTAAACAGTGGGACAACCTCCCAGAAGACTCGTGGACTATACAAGACTACACTCTTATCATTGATTTAACAAGCATGATGTTCTGTGATGAAAGTCTGTTCCTAAAAATGCAAAAGAAAAACGAGGTAAAAAATGGAGTAACATGTGCAAGGTTTCTACACATTGAGATTTATCAAGAAAGAAATGAAAAAAAACCTGGTCCTAATTAGTCTTGCGCTGTAACCCGGCCAAAGCAGCTCACAATCAAGGTATTGTGCTAGTTCCAGGAAGGATACAGGAAAATGCTGATATGTGCATAAAACTCTGTCCAGCAGCGAAATTGTATAATTTCAAGTATTTATTTACATCAATGTGTGCTTTTTTTCACTTTTTAAGAAATGGACCTGACAAGTTTGTCATTAATCGGTTGCAAAAAAGGAAAATTACATTGATGTGTCGATGTAAATTCAGTAAGTACAGGGGAATTATCTGTCTTAGTTCCAAAAGAGCATTTCATGCTGCCTATTCACTATTGTGTGAGCCAGTTGCTCTATACTTCATAGGGAAAAACAATTTTGTACACTAATTTATTCATCAACAATCATGTGGTGTAGATTCTGTTGTGAATTCCACTGTTTACACTGAAAGATGACATATTTGGAAAGCAAAATCAGCGGTAATCACGACTGGACCTCAAAAACATCTTTTTTTTCTATGTGACTACTTGTCTTAAAATATTCACGAAACAATCCATTTTAGATATTTGAAAATCCTTTCATAAACCTTAATGTTATCCTTGTTTACTCCTCACTCCAACAATATATACAGGTCAGACTTTCTTGTGCAGAATTACATAATTATCTTTGAATACTGACTATATAAATAGAACAAGCTCTGATTTGATTAATTGAAAACAGTTTATCTGTATTCATATTGTGCAATTCTGACATAAGTCAGAAAAGCTATTTTAATCGCTCTAATATAAATTAGTAACAGAGAATATTCTCTGTGCTGAATTTTATGCTGTGTGCTGTAAACGTCTTTAAGCCAAAATAATATTAGGAACTCCGGCCTAGTTCATGTTTGTCACTAGTCCAGGAAATATCTTGCAATAATTCATAGTATATTGTAGGTTGCTGTTTGATGCTCAGAGTCCTGAAATAAAGCAGATAGAGACACCATCAAGGTTCCTCCACAGGGGAAGTATTTCGTTCTGAAGAATGTTGTTTATAGTTTCGATTCCTGTGAGCTAATCAAAGGCACAGAGACCTGAAAACACTGGATGGACCCCAGGAAAATCTATTACAGGTCGGGCCTTAAACAAAATCTGAGTACATTATAATCCCGTCAAAGATAAGGGGACCATAATTTCTTTTCTCTAGCACAGGAGTAAGAGGTGATAAAAGCAAGAAGAAATAAGTTATATTCTCCAGTTAAGATAATATCCCCAAATGTTTAGATATATATCACATTTCAGTCAAGTTACTGAATTGTATCACAATTTATCGATTTCTTTTGCTATTCCAGCATGACCTAAACTGTGATTCCATGAAGGGTTTTTTAGTAAAGCTCATGGATTTTTAACAATGCCATATATCAGTCAATTTCCCAAGACTTTGGCTCCTTTGATTCCTGGCCCTTGGGTTCTATGTATTCAAGACTATAAAAAGCACCAAAATGATGGCTAGGAGAGTTTCAGAAATCAGAAATTCTTATATTAGAAAAACATGCAGCTCTTTTCCTATGCAATATCTCTCTTTTATTAGTTTGAGCTATAGAAACACCATCTCTTTGTCATGAAGATAAATGTAGTAATGATTTTCAGAGCTGTTAATAATATGGCTGTTTTATTTTATTTCACTTCTATTTTTCAAATGTCTACGTGGGTAACTTAATATTTCCACTAAAAGAAAAATGTTCTTGAACCTCTGGTTGAAAATCATTTTATATTTACGTTTTTACAGATATAATGTGACTTTTTTATTATTTTCCCATCAATACTGAGTTGCTGGACAGTTGCAATAAATTAGCTAAATCTGGACTGATGTCAGTTGTTTTACCGAATAAAAGCAAATGTCAACCATTTGGAGTCCAAACACTCATTTTAGGCCTTGGATAGCAGAGGGATTTGAAAAAGATGTTTGTTAAGAATATATTGCCATGTGTTTGGGCCATTAGCCTGGTCTTTAGGTAGCTTTAAGCTCCATGATTCACAAAACGTAGAAAAGCCAAGGAAGAATATATCTCTCCCCCTTTTACATTACAAGGTATCTGTCAGACCAGATAAGCCCTCCACAATCTATGCCATTGTTCCACAATACACTACGGACTTGCCCGCAACAGAAATAGAGTTTATAAAAAAATATCCACCCCTCTGGTCTCTTTCCACAATTTGTTCTTCGACAACATGAAATCAATAGAGTTCACTGGAATTTATGGACCATCTCTCTTTTCAACAAAAAGTACTGTGAATAAAAATTAAAAATCAAAAACATGAATATGTCACCTCTCTGAATGGCAAAGCACCCATTGGCCGAAGATTGAAGATTGAGCTATAATTGGTAAGTTACATTGTTGAAGAAGCCATTAATGAATTATTATTTTTAGTTCTTGTCATCGATTCTCAACTGAATTTATGTCCAATGCTTTGACTTCATAACATTGCTGGCTGTAAAAGTAACGTAGCTTTCATTGACTTCAGAATTGTCCGTCTTCTACCAGTTAACAAGACTTCTGCTGGTTTTCTTCTGCGTCTTGTAGCATCCATTTTGTGCCCTATTTTTACAGCCCCACAGGCCAAACACCATCTTCTACTCTGCCTCAGACCCTACACAACCTCGAATAAACCCAAGGCTGGACACATGTTGCTCCATCAATATTTTTTTGTCACTCTCTCGCCCATTAAAATGACATATTTGAGATGACCAAGCTGTGATTGTCCCACAGTGAGAGTCTCCCATCTATGACATGGAAAACTGTAACCTCTTGACATGCACTGTAGGCGTCTTGATTGCACTAAGTGCCCTTTTCACATGGAAACTCTGAGGATGGTTTTTGTATGGCTTCTGTTCCAAGCTGTTTGGCATTGGTACCATATTCTATGAATTATCTTCATGCAGGATCATGCTTCAGGGCATATTCAGTGCTTTTGATTTTCTTACATCCTCCCATTGAACATTATCCTGGAATTCCGTGGAATCTTCTTGCTCTACATGATGAAGCTTTTGTTTAGAAGACCTGACTGCGGGACATCCTGAGAACATTGGACGCGAATTCATTTAAAACACCTTGCGCACAGATGAACTCCATCCAAATGTCGATTTGTTTCTGAAAACAATATTTCAAGCGGATGGGAAAGAGGAAATTCCAGTGAATCATTTGATTTCATGTTGGTGCACAATGAGTGCAAGTCCAAGGGGGATAAATAGTTACAATTGACAACAGCTACAGCTCAAAACAGAGATTATACAACAATTCACTGATATGAGACACATCATGAAAACAAGATAATGTAATTACTCAAAAATAATAGTAAGGGATGGATTGCAAAGTCATGCTTGATGCACAAGATGAAACATGCACACATCAAAGCACATAATGGATCGTAACCTGAAATCTTTTTCCTGAAAATGTCCTCACTTATTTTTGGTATACACCCTGCAACGAAACTACTAGATCTTTGTGGCAACAAAATTTGGTTCCATTCATTTTTTTGATCAAAATTAAGGTTCCATTAAGGTTTTCCTTAGAAACACTGTCGTGTGACGTCTGTCACTGTTCCCTTATTTACAAATGATAATTAGTCACGCTGCAGGGCAAACCACCCTATCATTTGTTTACATTCGTCTACAATTTGCTGGATATGTCTAAAAGGCCAGCATCTATAGATTCCTGGTTATGACCTCAGTAAGCTCACAACAGCTCGGAGCAGAAGCTCACGTGAACATAGGAGACCTTGGGAGGACAAAAAGAGCAGAGTGACAAGCATGACCACACAGCGACACACAGGGAAGGCAATATGGCGGCAGGATGACAGAGCGCTGCAGTCAGCAGTGAAGAATTCACAGACCAGGGATGGAGGGATCACATAAAGAGATAAAGGGCTGCTTTTACCATTTTGCAATCTGTATTTGGGATACCAATTTCCCCTATGGCGTTCGCCGTTGACTGTGGGGGGGGGGAGAAACAGTGTTATGGGAAAGAAACACCTGTTAGACCAACTAGTCAAACAGAAATGAAAGGAATGTGGCACATTGTCCCTGTTAAAGAACCAGAACTACAATTTACTTCACTGAGCCGCCTAAAGATACTCGTTTTTGTTAGCAAATGTCAAACTAAGTCTGTAAAACAAAAGCAGCGTAAACGTGATGCGCTTCACCTTGAAGGGAAATGCCACGGAATTAGTGCGGAACACGTCTTTCTCATGTTATGCTTCAAAACCTCTATGAAGATCTGACATCACCAGTGAAACCATCCTAAAACAATATTTGAAAGCAAACACGTGGTTTAAGCTGTTGAAGGAGACGTGATGGTTTCCACATTTCCACATGCTGGAACAAAAAAAAAAAAAAAACAAACTGACAGCGCACCTTCGATTGCTTATTTTGGTGCCTACTATGCAGATCCCAGTCTGCCTGTCATCTCCTTAGAAACGATGGAACACGGTGAGACGCACGCCGTGCGAGGAGTTCTGCCTGTGGCGCACTGCCACTACACTGTACAGCCTAACGGGGATTCGATGTAGTGCTAATGTAGCGCCTGCGGCAAATGGGAAGTATCCGCTGCCGACGGTGTTATATGCAGTAACATAACGTGAAATGCACAGTAAGGTGACAGATAAGGTGACAAGGATTTAAGCATCGGCAGAGATTTCACTCGGAGAGGGAGGCAGAGGTTCGTTTACCCCCTGGTTTCGTCACGGCCTGGGAAGTGTTAGTTGCTCTAGGTGGAGCGAGCTGTCTCCTGCCGTTAGGGGCGGGCAAAGGGAAACCCCTCCCCCGGAATACCGAGCTCCTGTTCGATTGCAAGATGGCAGCCGAGGGAACTCTGGCCACGGTGGAGGTCACGTTTCTGGGGGGGTTTTTACCTGGATGAGGAGAAACGACAGCAGCTTGAGTTACAAGAGGACTTCGCCGGCCTTTTGAGAAGCCTGTATGTCAGGCGTGACGGACCCTGGCAACAGACCTAGATTAATAAACAGTGATGTCATCAAATGGGCATAAGCTCAGGCAGCCTCGGTTCCGCAGAGCTGAGGCGGCCTCTGCGCACGTGCTTATAAAGCAGGACTCGAGTCAAGATCAACAAAGCGCCAAATGGCGGTCCATGTGCGTCACGTTCACGTGCAAAAGCCTGCGCCCGCTTCTTGAGCATCAAGGCTGGTCTAACGGTCGCAGGCCAATTAAAAGTAACGTGTTCATTAAAAGCAAGTGTGTTCACAGCATCGTCAACCCGCTCGTTTGACAATTAGCTCGCTCGAAGCCAAACATACTGCTAGAAGGCGGGTGAACGGATAGCTGCGTATTCATGGCATTTGTGGCACGAAACAGGACGAAAAACCATGAAAGTATTTCACACACGTCACACAACATATAGACACAGGAAGTTTTCAGGTCGACAATGTAGTGGAACACAAAAGGAGGCGGAGCTCATGCAAGGCAGAATGACAAACGGCATGTCCGTAAATGGATAAACAAAAAGCAACGTGTACTGCAGACGCATGGATTCCTGTGACAAAAGAGAGGAATGGGGTTGTAGCTGCAGGAGCCTGCACATAGAAACAGTAAGCGGTTAGGTGATCAGCACAGTGACTTTACCATTACCACTGTATTTACTGTCAGCTGCCTCAGCGGCCGGCTCAGACGGGGAGAATCCTTTCCTTGATTGGCCGGCAGCTGTATGAGAAACACCCATTATGTGAGAGAGCCGCTAGCTAAATCCTGCCTTCTACCGTTATCCTTCTAATATGGGGTTGTTTTTAGGTCACGAAACTTATTTTTAATCAAAAATGCTACCAAAAAAAAATCTAATTGATTAATTGTATTTACATAGCCTGTGATTTTATTGCCTGTAACTATGATTTTGTCAGAGTAAGAACAGAACGAAAACAAATATGTCTGAAATTACTCAAGGCAGCGATAACTATATAATGTGCATGCAAGGGCGTAGATTTGGGTATGTATGGTAGGGGTGTGTCCCTATCAATATCGCAGGAGTATCATGTTTGTTTCAAGGGGGGGGGTTCTGGGCTGATTCGGTCCCTACCGATGTTGAAACCAAACCTACGCCCTTGTTTGCATGTAATTAAACTTTTAAAATTTATAGCACTTTAAGAAGAGTTAAAAAAAATCAATATATATATATTGAACTGGATAGTTTTCAGTGAATCTTCCCTTAGGAAAAAAAGTCTAGGAGGGTGAGATTTACCCAGGGGGTTGTGAGTCTTGGAGGTGTAGGGGAACCTGGGTGGGTTCCGGCCCTGAGGCTGTCCATTGTTTGCAGGGTGATAAGGGAGGAGGGTGGTAGAGGAGGGGAAGGGTTTGATGGACAGGAGCTGGGGCAGGGCAGGAGCAATGTCTTTGGACCGGGATGATGACACATTTATAACATTGTTTGCACTTCCTAAATGGGAAAAAAAACAAAGAGGAGCTACAATTCAGGGAAGGTTGGTCATTGGTGTATGGAAAGAAGATCAATGTTCAGATAAGCACTGGAAAGCCATGAAGACACACATGGATACCCTTTCTGCTTCAAAAACAAGGTATTCATCGGGTATTCACACTTGTCTGAGAAAGTCTTTAAAAAATGTGCCAATCAAAATATAATGTTTTGGATTCTTTTCCTGTTATTTTTATTTTGACAGGCGCTGAGCATTCATTCAGCACACAGAAAGGGCAAAACACTAAATAAAGAAAATGAGGATACATTTTGCTTTCAAGTTACTTATCTGAGGAATTTCACATAAACATTGTGCAGCTTAAAGTGCAAAGAGCAGCTGAAATAAATGGAAAAAAAAGCATTTCAATCAGGGATATTAAACGACAAAAAAAATAAAGAGAGAAAAGGGCTGGGTGATCACTGCAGCTCTTCCTGGAAGACAAGAAGAAGGTTAAAGCACCAAAACACAGCCGTCTAAGCATGCTGGAAGTACATGCCACGTGCTCAGACCCAGCCACAGCACGGCGTGAAAGGACAGCAACTCTGTAAACGAAAAGCATGGGGATGGAAGCTGCCAAGTGGAGCAGCAATGAGGTGAGAATAAATTCTAGATTAAATGAAGGAGGATCATGAAAAGCTACACTGACATTTTTATCAAATTTTACACACTGATGGGTGTGTTTTTCAAAGCAATGGATGTATTAACAGCAGTAGAACATAGAGTGAATAAATTAAACTGTGATCAAAGATTTATTGCTTGAAAATAATCTAATAAAATGCATTATTATTGTTGTTTTTGTTTTGTTTTGTACTACTACTACTACTAATTATTATTATTATTATTATTATAAACTTTCATGTTATTTAATTATTTTCAAGCTAAAACATTGGAGCACACGTCCGCATGTAATTATTGCCATTATTATCAGTAGTAGTAGTGGTGGTAATGTGTATAATTGGAGCAACATTAACAAGGAACCCTCACACCACAATCTGCGTCATGAAAGGAAAAGTGACAAGATTATTTTTTTGGAAAGGTGACTCCATGATGAAGGAGGTCTAGGAAATGGGGCAAGAATGGGAAGAGCGGGTGAATCATGAGGAGTGACATGGTGAGCGAATCATGAGGAGTGAGATGGTGAGCGGAGGGGCGGCAGCTGCCTCTCACAGGGCGGCCTGAGCGTCGGAGCCAGCGCTTCCTTTAGGAGACCGAAAATCATGCTCAGCGCTCTGCGGTAGGCGGAGCTAATGAGTAGGAGCGTCGCTGTCACAGTCCTGGGATTCGCTCTATGTCCGCTAAAGGCATGCCAGTACACAGCCACTACTCCCTGACAGGACACCCCTCCAGCAGCGCCATAAAGAGGGCTAAGCGACGGCAGACAGTCAATGAAGCTGCGCGGCTCAGCAAAGACAATCTTTCTGTTACCCAGTGGCAACTGTGGCCCTCGAGGAGGGATAGATCTTGGGATAGGAGAGACTCCGGGGCGGTCTTCAGGAGCCACTGCGGAGAACAAAACAGGTCCTCGGAAAAGACACGGGTAGAGAGTGTCCCCGTCTGAGAGGTGTCCCTCAGCGCACTAAGAATGACTCAAAGATGTTAGACACCTGTATCCAAATGCACTGCTAATCGTGTGATGAAAACAAGTCCGATTCCGGGGGAAATCTGAAGTAACCCCCAATTAACTCCTGCCAAATCGCATTTGGCCAGATGTGGAGAACTGGACAAGAACTGGGAAATAAGGCAGTTACCCAAAGATGTTCTGGGACCTCCGGGGAACCTAGGGTTCTTGTGCAGGGGGGCCAGTCTGGTCTGGTTCCTGTTATGAATGGCTGGGGATGGGAGATGCGTAAATAATTATGGAGATATTGGCCTTCCACTGTCCACTTCCGACAGGACAGGACAAACACAACACTGCAGGACAAACACAACACTGCAGGACAAAGGAACCCTTCCATCGCTGCAAACTGTATATTATTTCACATATGGGGGGGTCTCTGTGCTTCTCCCCCTGGAATTTGTAATTAGATATATTTGATTAGTAAAACAGAGTCTGTGCTGTTAAAATAAAAATGTACAGTTCAGATAATGAAGACCCTTTAAGCTTTCAATATACTCCGAATATGAGTTCATAAAGTGATCTTACAAAACCAATGATCTGATTGATAATAAAGCATACTGTTATAATTATACGGGCCAATATTTTATTTATATGATGAATACAGTGATTTGTATGGTTTAAAGTAAGTTAAATTTATAGCTCACCTGGTCTGGGTGGAAAAAGTGCTTCCGGTCCAGGCAGATTTGGCTTCTAAAATAAAAATAAAAAATGTATTAATTCCAACTCAGTGAAAAATGTATGTCTGGGAGAGCTTCTGTCTGGGAGAGCTTCTGTCTTGGAAACATGTACAGTCTTTTTCCAGTATCTCCAGTCTACTGGGGTCTTCTCCTCCAGAGGATGGACAGTGACACCAGAAAGTTCCCCTCGTTGGCCCATCGCCTTAACGCTGTCAGAATGTTTCCGCCGGAGGCTCCGAGCCTCTCGCTCCCCCGAAAAGGCCGGCAGGCAGAAGGCAGCCCCCCCCCCCCCCCCCCCCCGGGGCGCGCGGGGGCCGGCGCGCCAGGGGGGGAGCGGGGGGGCGCCGAACGCGAGGCGACGCCA
>JAABNY020000034.1:14991248-15007408 GCA_015164015.2 Brevimyrus niger
GCTGTCGGGCCCCCCCCCCCCCCCCCCAGGCCCCGCAACTGGCTGCTGCTCTCCGACGTGCTGAAGAGGCTGAAGATGTCGGCCCGGACGTTCCGCGCCGCCTTCGCGCACATCGAGGTGGTCACCATCGCCGAGGCCGAATTCTACAAGCAGGCCTCGCTCAGCCAGCTCTTCTGCAGCCCCCAGGAGCTGGAGGCCTTCCTGCCGGACAGCAAGGAGCTGCTGGACCTGGTGGAGATCAGCGGAGAGCTGGTCACCCTCCTGGGCTCCTCCATAGAGTGCCTGGATGGCCGCTGGGGCTCCGTCCCTGTCGCAGACTCATGACACTGTTGACATCTCTTGTATATTGTGTAGATACCGGAGAACGTTCCGGAATGGACTACAGCGGAGTCAACGGCCCAGCAACAAAGGGAGACGTGTCCAATTCTCTTGGAAAAAGACTAATTTATCTCTTATTTTTATAAATATAAATGTGTAAAATATTCTTTTGATTTTTTTTTTTTTTTAATTATTTTATATATGCAGGCCATTTTTCCCCTGCGGGAGAATGTTTACTTTTAGCTTGTATCCAGAGTTGGGAAGCAGTGCAGATTCACCCCTTATGCTCGTAGGACTGCAGCCAGGCTTCTCTGTTTTAATGACACAGTGCACTTCCTTACCCGTTTACAGACTTGCCTGTCCTGCTCAGGTAAATTAATATTGTTTTGCAAACCTAATGTTATTTTTGAAATATTCTCAATGAGGGCATCTTCGCGGGGAAGGTGATGACCATCTAAGATGTGTTCCTCAGAGTTTCATGTTCAGGAGCAGATTTGTACCTGTGTTTGAACCCCCCCCCCCCTCCATTTTTTTGTCCCTTATTTAAAATGAGAAAATAAGATATTTTCATGTTGTTTTTTTTGTAAAATAATTAAAGAACTTTTAAAATACTAAAATGAGCTGTTTCTCAAAAAAACATGCTTTAACTTGTAAATAATGGGATGATAATTGCCGTAACTGTTTCTCATTGGTGTGTTTATCATTTTGGGGACATGTTTAAACTTTGTAATTAATAAATGCCCCATTTGTATTTATATTTTACAAAAAATTTTCTCTAAATGGCAATAAAATCATAAAACGCCTTCAGCGGCCACCATTTCTTTAATGCGAGATGTTGGGGGAGGGGACGCAAGACTGAACCGTTTTTAAGCGTCGGGGTGGGGGGGGCGCCTGCCACCCGCACATAGGTCAGATATCGGGTACTACATTCACAACAGCAATGCAGCTTATCGATTTAACGCACATATGTTTAAATGGGTTTGACAAGTTACCCCAAGGGCAAAAAGAGCGATGGCGTAATTATGTTTAGGCTCTGGGAATAATTTGTCACCGTGCCGGATTTTTTCCCCCCGATTTGGTTTTGAGGAATGCTAACCAGGCTGTCATTTCGACGGTTTTATGACAAAGGCCTGGGATCGGCTACATGACCGCCGCTCCCACATCGTAACGACTTCAGCTTTTAAAGCTTCGGGTCCAAAACATTCAAGGATGATCTTGTATTAATAGAAAAATAGAAGAAAAGACATAAAAGAGGGCATTGAATATATAACTACAATAATCATAAATAATGTGCCATTACGCTTAGTACTGGTATGCATATCATGGAATAAAACAGGTCTGACCTTCATGACGTTGAAATAAGGCTATAGAGGGACTTCTGAAATTAATCATACCAAAATGCATTGGTCTACTCTGGTAAACAGCATTCAGCTGTACGATATTCCTGGAAGGTTTAATGCTGTCTGTCTTCCCAGTGCGGCGTCGCTTCGACGGGCTGCCTTAAGCGGGTCGTGATGGCGAGCTGGCAGATGTGATTAAATAACGAGATGCTTTTTGCACCTCTCCTGAACACTTAACCATTCGTGCACCATTCCGATCACGTTCCTACACACATTGAAACTCGCATCCGACACCCGGACTCCTCAACACAGCCCCGGTACTGAAAATTGTAATATTAGCGTCACTCCAGCGCTATGTAAAAATAGGGAGCGGGAGACTGGACGGCGCTGGGTGGAATAAAATGACCTTTATTTACAGACCGGGGTCTTTAAAATACGAGAAACGGTAAGACATCATTAACCCTAAAAAAGACATCTAGCTAAATGTCCTTTGAGAAACGTTTGGTTTTAATCATGTTGCATGCATGCCAGAGAGAGAGACTCGAGTCAAGGGACAAACGTTACTGTTACCCAAATGTACTTAAACCAGTTGAAGCCCTTGCTAAAGTGACCGATCCTGTAACCTTGTGTGATCTTATATATTGTATTTCTTATATAATTGTCGGTAATGTCCTCAGCAAGGCAGATCGCCCGGTCGAAAGAATTAAGAGGAGAAATTTAGATCAAGGCAAAGGACCAGCCGGGCGCTGACGATTCCTAGGGCGGGCTCACACTTCGCCCGGTTGTCCTGTACCGTGCCTCCCCACCGGGTTGTCGTTGGTCCGAGCACGCTTCCGTCATCACTATGTAAATTTCTTTGTGTTGTCCTCAGGAAAGTAAATGCTGTCGGACAGCAGAATGGGGAATGCGATTCCGGATCAATGTCCCCATTCTGTGATTTATTCGGAGTCGTTTTGGGCACGATGACAGACATAGATTTATCAAGTTTGCAGCGCAGCAATGTTTTATTGATTCGTCCCACATTTTACCGATTATCCCAGTTTGAGCAGACTAGTGCTGCACTGGATACCGGTACCGAAAAGTTACTGTGGTGCCGCATTTTTGAGAGTTGTTCGGTGTTACATTTCTTTAGTGCCGTTTATAATTACAGTATTACAGTCATTACTATTATAACTTGGACTCATTATGTCAGAACCACTGCCGAAGCTCAGTTTATACTGAGTTATACCCTACGTCAGCTTGATCTCCCTCACTTTATGTCCGTGATTTATGTAAGGGATCTTATAGCAAGATCTTATAAAGCAGACTACGTTAATATCATGAAACTGTACCTGTAGATTATTATGCTGCGCCGTGTTTTAAGAAGTTAGATAATTAAGCATAATTAAGTAGTAATATCTTTTGTTATATGTTTATTGAGCAGATGAACAAAGGAAACTGGTATAACCTTTACAGGCACTTATGTTATCTGTAAAAACTAAACAAAAAAAAATCTGTACATCCTACTCGATCCGTTCCTTCCGTGCCTGAGTCGACTAATCGTTATCTGGCCTCCCCTCCAAGCCGTTTTTGCTCAGTCAAACGACCTGGACTTTGGGGTCAAACGTGCTCGGGCACCGTACAGATCAGCTAGTGTGAGTACACCCCCCCCCCTCGCTGCAGCCCCGGCTTAATGGGATACAGATTCCCTGTAGAGTTTAGCCCCCTGTCGCTACAGACTCGGGACGATAGGTAGGCTACAACGCGTCCTCCTCTATAATGAATTCAAGCCGTGCGCCTGTGTTTGTTTGGGGTGTGTGTGTGTGTGGTGGGGGGTGCTCTCACTAATAAACAAATCAAGTCAATCTTGACACCGACTACCGAACCCCATACAACAAACTGATGATCGCAGCATCAGCAAACAAATTAGCAAAAAGTGTAATTACTCGAGTATCCGTGTCAGGTTTTGCCAGATTTATTCAACAGTTTGCACTTTTTACGGGGATAATTAAGAACCCACTTTTCCTTATCATTCATTCTTTTTTTCCTGCTTCAGCCGTTATACCGTTATAAGCGTAGTTAAAATAATAAAAGTGGTAACTGGGAAAACTGGAGAACAATTACATTATGGAGCTGGAAAACAGGTCCTGATCTTAGATGAGATTCATGGCAGTTTTCAGGTAGGTATGCGGAGGAACAACGACGGGGATAGATTGTGGATCTCCGAAGAGGTGGCGCACACAACAGTAGGGTATAGTAAAGCAACAGTAATTTAATTAACATAGGGAGTCTGTGCTACAATAAATATGTTCGTATTTTATGTATAATATCGGCAGCCACCATTTTCTACTAATTACAGATACAAATTTGGACAACTAACTAGTTACTTTTGGAAAGTCGAAGTCCAACCCCTTCCCCATCCAGTCTACGTGTGCCATCTGCAGAGTAAAACCAGAGATGTGACAGCAGGTGATGCCGACCGGTTCGGATGTTTAGAACCCCGTTTGGAATATTAAATTGTTTAAGACTTTTTAGTTGACAGAGATATCATATAGATAAAAAAATGTTACTGCCATAAACCTATTAAGTCGGGGCTGTATAGCTGGCCCTATATCGTAGGCATCTAAACTGAAAAATACACTGAAAATGTGAAGGGATGAAAGGAAATGATAGAACATGCAGAGCTTATGTACAGTACATTTACTTTACGTTACAGATTAGGGAGAAACCCGAGTGCGTTCACTCTTTAATTTAATAAAAACATTTAAGCCAATTATTGTTTTTAATTCGCAGACCTGTGATCGTTTGAGAATAGTGCGGGCGAATGAGTTTACAGTCCAAAGTTGCTAAACAGGCTACGTTACACGCAAGCAAACGCACTGTCACCGGTAGTTGTAAAGTGCTGTCACGTTGGAAGCAGTAAATGTAATAACAAGGGGGAAAAATTAAAACGCCATTATCTGAAACTACAAATCCTCCAGTGAGAAAGTAGAGGCTTTGGCCGGAATGTTTAAAGGCGATCTCTGTTCGGCAGGCGTGATGCGACTCAGCGCAGCCTCCGCATCTGCCTTAGTTAAGGTTACAGCAGGTTCACGCGGCCTGTTCATTTCCTTTGGGTGAATGCAGACTCGAAGCGCTGCGTACAAAAGCGGCCTAGGATTAAACAAACAATACTCATTTGCAAATAGACTGCAAATTACCGGGAAAAAAGGTTCAAACTTTTTTTGGAACCAAAACAAAGGTCGTAGTGAATGGGGGAGGGGGGGGTCATTACCTTGAATAAACATTACAAGTTGCCAAAAACAAAACTTTTCCCCTTTTTTATTTCTGGTTTTAATAGGTATTTGGTTAGTTAAACATGCCATGCTTAAAAAAAAAATGTTTTCATGGGAAATAAGAAAGATACTTGTAGCAGGGTGTTGGATTTTTGCAGCACGGTGCTCAGAATCAAACTTGAAAATTGTCAAAGAATCATCAGCCAATTTGTCCAGGGACTCGGGTTCGAGGAGCTCTGGTCCCTGGCTCCATTCAGGCCTCCTCGTCTCTGTTCAAGGTGGCTGAAGGTCGAGCCCACTGCCCGGTTATTTCCCACCCACTGCATATTCAGAGGGGAGACGCGACGCGGGGGCCGTGCTGGCCCCCCAGGGCCCTCCGCAGGACTGCGTCGGCGCCGCCCTCCACGAGGGCAAACACATTCATACCTGCCCCAGTGCCAGTGCACACCATCACTGTACAGTTATTACCGCCAAATACCAACGGCTCCCCATGGCCCATACCGCCGCCTGGCTGACAAGATGGCACTGAATTGAGAACAGGGAATGATGACGGACCTTCGTTTTGGCAGGGCCAACCCCCGCCCCCCCAATCCTCTTACTGACAGACTTTGGTATCAGTCCCGGTGACCCCCCCCAACCCCACGCATTATGCCACAGTGCCTCAGAATCCTTCGTTTGCCCAGTCAGATCAATGTGTTTTTACAAGCAGTGGCAACAAAGACGAGCGGAGGTCTCCCCGTCTGCGCAGCCAAAGACGAGCGGAGGTCTCCCCGTCTGCGCAGCCAAAGACGAGCGGAGGTCTCCCCGTCTGCGCAGCCCTTTCCCCTGCATGTCCCCATTATTTTGAGCCTCTGAATCCAGTGCTTTTTACTTCTAAATTATTTTATACACTGTATTTTTTTAAAAACACTAAATAAATAAAAAAAAACAAGCAAATGAAAACAAGGAGAATGTGCTTTGTTCCCCGAGGTCAGTGGGGCTGCCTTCAGCCATCTGCCAGAGTTTATGGTCAGATGTAATCGGTGTAATTTCAGTCATGCACTTCAGCAGCCGTACAGATTTGGCAAAGTCCTGCGTCTCCCCTCTGCCCTCCCGTAACTATTTTGCACCCTTATGTGTGGAATGAGGGTGGAGGGGAAGGGCTGTAGATGATATTCATTAGAATCAGTGTTCATCCTCGGTGTTGAACCCATCTGCGTCATAAACGTGTCACATGCCTATGCATCGACCTGCATACGCTTCCATGTTAGGTGCTAAAATATAAGAAATAACTGCAGTTTATGGGCACACCTTTGCACATACAAAATTACTCTTAATTATCCAATTGTCAGAAATCATTCTAAAACCATTAACGCGTCCAGCTCAGTGATTTACGGCCTTCGTTAATGGCGTGGCAGGAAGAAGTTAAAGTGCTAATTGCGCGCACACGCATGCGCACGCACACACACGCACGCACACACTTATTCATACACATAACCAGGGGAGTTGCGGCATTAGCATATAGTACCTACTGCTAGCACAATCCTGCTGGTCTCCTGCTTCTGAGGAAAGCGCAGCGAGAGACCACGTCAGAGGCATTGTCCGTTGGAAGCTTCCAGCGACGTCGTAATAACAGCGATCCTCAAATACCCAGAACACAGACTAGGCAATCCACCCTCACCAACACAGCATCACACCGCGCCCCTCAGACATGTTCAACGGCCAATGAGAAATTTATCAGTCACGTGTTTCCAGAAGCCTAATTTTTTTCAGCTCATGCAGCAAACATAGAAATATTCCTTATTAAGCCGTTTGGCCTTTCTGGTGCTATTTTAGATTTTTTGGGGGTTTAGGGGAAGAAATTCACACTTTGTCCAAGTGGATAAAATAACTTGTAATGTAATCAGTGTTGTTTTAATAACAGCTGCCAGTTTCCATGTGCTGCTTAACAAGGGGTGGGGATGGGGGGGGGCATCTATAGATTAATTTGTCCAGACAAAAAGGGCGATGATATTCTGCTTTGCTGCTGAAATTAAGGAAGGGCTGCACTGGGCCATAGTGGCAGAGGTTGTATCCAAGACGGATATTGCAGTTTATGGGTGAACAGGGAATTACAGGTGTGTCAACAAAGCTGACTGATGGGGGTGGCGTTTCCAGCCAGCTCAGATTCCCTCTCACTGCATTGCCCATTCCAGTATTCCTGGGAACAAAAAAAATAGTACATAAAAAAGCAGTATGCAACACAGCACACAGAATCCATACTGAATAGTACTCTGATTACTTACCAAAATAGAGAGAGAGGGCCACTATTATGGAGTACTGGGACAATTTACACGCATCAAAAAAACCATAGCTGCTGGGATTATCTTGGACCATAACTGCCTAGATTAAACAAACTGCAACTAATCAAGTAACCCGCAAGAAGCGAGTTAAACCAGCTTGTTGACAGAACAAAATAGTCCTACCGAATATGGGTTGCGAGTCCCCGTCTTCTACCCTCTTTATAAAGTGAATCATAACACTGATCTGCACTATACTAGACACCCCGGTACAAAATATGGAAGCAAGGAAAACGCAAGGAACATCAATCCTAAATGTGACTGCTCTCAGCTGGATTCCAGAACATTCTTCAAAGGATTTCAAATGGGTTTTTCTGGAGGGCTGATTTGCTCTATATTACCTACCAGCAGAGCCATGGCTCAGCTCCACAAGGCGGCTGTAGTGGTACCAGTAGCGTTAGCCGCGTCTACTGGTGAGCAGCACAGATCAGTTCAGCTGACTAAAACGCCATTTTAAGCCGACCGATAAGGTCTGTTGGTGCCAGCTGGAATTTGCACTAAGCCAATTAAGTCTTCTCGTAACAGGAATTGAGAATCCGAGAGCGCTTGGTTGTTCCAAGTTATGCGGAAATCTTTAGAAACGCATTTAAGAAGCCGACATATTTCATTACGGGCCCCCTAGAGTTTAATTCGGTGGGAGGGTAGATAGTCTCAGATTGCATTCATGTTTATTATTCGCTACGGGCCAGAATGAAACCATACGGCAGGTTGAGTCACGGTTATAGAGAAAGAATTCCCCGAAAGGACGGCTTCCTAGCTCCGTGTCTGGGTCCGGACACCTGGTAGTCAAGGCCCTAGTTCAACTCAGTACAACCCAAAGCAAGCAAGGCGATACACTGAATAAAAAAAATGTTGCTCAATAACCTTTATTTAAACAGGCGAGTTAATTAAGAAATTCTTATTTACAATAAAATTCAGCTGCACGACGCTGCAGTTAAATAGGAAATAATAAAGCTTAGCATGCATGCGTCACTGCACACGCGTGCGCGCGCACGCAGCGGTGCAGGGATAAAAACCCTTCAGCGGGGGAGCAGGGTTTGTGCCATCTGTTTTTACAATCATACATCCGCAGTAAACGTAGCTTTAAAACTTACTGGACTGTGAGCGGTAAAGAGGGCACCATCAGCTCGGGAAAGGGCAGGCTTGTCGGGGGGAGGGCAGCCCGGGGCACGGAAGGCCCCGTGAACCAGGCGCTATCAATCAGCGCCATCCACCTGCAGATGGTTATGGTTCGCTTACAACCATCCTAGTAGGGACGCCAGCCTCCACGCGGGATACTTGCGCAGTTTTAGCTGGCGCGTTTCCAGCACTTTCTTGACGACGTGATAGCCTTTGATCACAGTAGAGAAACGCTTTGCTGACCTAGTAATACCCTTTGAAATTGTTTTATTTCAGGTTCTTACAGCATGGGTGTTACTTAACTTCATTCATTTCACAGACGATTTATCTGGCGGCCTAATGACTGAAGTGTCGCAAAATCCCCCGATAAGTTAGTACAGAAAGTTCCCCTCTGTTTAGTAATCAAAAATGTAGGCTACGGGTATTGAAATCGGCAGGTGCTATTTCTCTGCGCATCACTCTTCCCTTATCTTTAATAGCAATTTCTCTTTGTGTTGTGGCATTAATGAATCCATTTAAAAATCCCCTCGCGCTATATGCTAAATCAATGGCGTGGATTTTCCAGGCTGCTGAGCTGTCTAGTGCAACCATCCCCCCACTAACAGCACCAGCACCAGCACTGCCTTCCCCCCCCCCTCCCACTTCATGTGGGAATCCGGGGCTGCTCATGAGCGCTCTCACGGTGTCGGGCTCGGCTGTCGGAGCCAGAGAGAACCGCCTGCGATGGTGTGAGAAACGCAGAAGACGCGGAGCCCCCACCCCGACTCCGCGGCGGCTGACGCGAATAAATTAGACCGCTTTGAAAAGGCTGCAGCTGCTGTCTACGGGAGAGAAGACAGAGCAGCTCCCCGTGTTTGTAGGGCAGCAAAGGATACCGACAAGGTCGCCTCTATCGAATATTTTATACCAGCCTACACAGGATTTGATCTGAATTGAAATGTAGCCACAAATACAAAAATACCTGGCGATGCAAATGTTTCACGTAAATGCTGCGTTGCTCCAATGTTCTGTTAATCCCGACGGTCAGCTGTGCTCAGGTTATAGTAAGGTCGAAGTATTTATCATACATGTGAACACAAATACTTCAGGTCCTTACTATTTTTATTCAAAAACAACAACATCCCCACATGCTACAATGAATGTACGCTCAGCACGCCCTATAAATATGTGGTAAGTGCAGTCTTGGAGAGTTTTTTGGGGGTTGAAAGCGTTAAATTCAGCCGAAATGAACTCCTTTAAACTGTCATTGACCTGTGGGACGCAAATTTATTAATAGATTTTTTTGGAAGACATTTGAAATCTTGTAGTGTTCACAGGGCTAATTTTCCTAATAGAATATAGGCCTATGTCAGAATCTAAATTATTCTGTCGAGCGGCCACAGCATCTGCAGAGGGCTCGTACTTAAGTCTTATTGTTCTTTCACACAGCTTTTTCCCCACTGACAAATTTATTAATATCGGTATAGCTTAATTGTACAATAAGGGTTACGGGTTCAGTCCTCTCCCGAGAAAACCTGCTTTAATCCAGCGCTGCTTTTGACCCATGCCCCGTCTCACGTCTCAGATGCGCCGCTGTAGGCAGGACCGACACAGGGAAACCATCCGACGGCTGTTTACACCTTCTGAGAATAATTACCCAAAAATAACAGCGCATGATTAAACGGCGAACTATTTAAATCGTTTAACGAATTAACAGCTATGCAAATAGAGGTTTCACGGGAGAATGTGAACATGTAGGCTAAATGTCAGGCACCGTTTCAAGCAAAGGCAAGTCTAATAAGCAGGGCGCGCTGACACTGTCACTCATTCAGCAGTACTGCTGCTGGCCTTGGTGCTATACTACCGAAAACATGGAAAGACACGCATACACTAGCCTTACCGCCCGTCCCTGGCACGGAAATCCCCGGTATATATCCCCACTATGCTACTGCCTTGCGCTTAATAATAACCCGTTTTATGTTCATGCATGATCACTCCGGTTAGTTGACAAATGCGCGGGAAATGGCTAAAAGTCTGCCGAAAAGATCGCTATAAGAAGCGGTGTTCCCGGGGGCTGATTTTTCTTCCCCCAGCGCCGTTAGGCACCGCATTTATCACTGGCGCCCTCGCCAAGGACCTCCCTACCCAGACCGGGGGCGATACGCCTCCCCATCGCTCGACATCATGAGTAATAGGGGGATGTGCTGGGGAGCCGGGATGCTGGCTGTCAGACCCCCGGACCCGCCAGTGCAGGTCGGGGCAGGGAACTCCATGCTGACTGATGTCAAATCAATGGCTCATAATTAATATCCAGATGGGTTTAATCAATGGGTTATTATAAATATCCCAATCTCCTGTCCGATATCTGATAGTGTAAAGGAAACAAAATGATGCTTGTTTCGAAAAAAACTGACTACCTTAGAGAAAGACCACCTTAGCATGCCAAAAAAGCCAATGGCCAAGCAGGAGAATTAGATTCATCGCCTGTTTTTCTCAGCAGTACCACATTAAAGGCTATTGTGTCATATGTTAATCGCTCAGTAAGTGTTACGGCCAAGTGCTGGGAATGTCCTTTAATAAGAAAGCATGCCTTTTTATGTACTGGCTCGCCCTACGGTTAGTTGTCTTTTCTGATCTGACAGAAGTGGTGGTGGTCGGAGGGGCTCAGTGAAACCGCATGCACGGCTCCGAACCAGACCGCGCATACTCGCACAGCGGTCTGCCTGTTTTCTTTTAATAACACAATCTGGGGAAGCAGCCGAAGAAAAGCCTGGGGCGCTGCGGTAAACGAGGTCGATCGCTAACATTATTTCTCCGGCGCGGATATAAGAGCCCCCCTGTCCCTGTGAAAGCCGCCGCTTGTCTGCGGCACCGCCGCGTCCGCGCCTCGGTCGCCGCGAAGCTCCATCCCGCATCGGCACCTCCTGCTCGCTAATGAGCAGTTCCTGTTGTTAAAATAAAAGGAAAGTTTAACGAGGCATAGCCGGTTGTGCAAGCGCCCAATCTCGCCCACCGCCCGCAGCGCGGGGGCTTTGCGCAAACGCACAGCCCCCCCCCCGGAGCGCTTCCTCTAACGCGTCCTGCCTCGCTTGAGCCTATTTTATATGTGGGCAGCCTTTATGTTGCAGGTTAGGTTATCCCCACGTCCCCCGCCTCCCGCTGCCTGTACTCCAACGGCCGACCCCCGTCTCCTATACGGTGTCCGACCCTTATGAAAACGGCACACCGATGCGGGACGAAGCCGGCGCGCCCGATGCGCAGCTCCTGCCAAAAGGCCCGGGGCAGCCGATGTTAAACAGCATCCAATTACACAACACGCTGCGATTAGGACGGACGATTTCTTTCCGCGTCGCGGCAAGAGAAGCGATTACTCTACGTCTGCTTAAGATCTCAAACCTGCCTAATATAATCCCCGTGCATGTAAAAATTAGAGGGGTTTCTCCATGCGCAGGCCTGAACACAAGATGGGGAAAAGCAGAGGCGGGCCTAGGTGGTGCACAGCGTGTACGGGTGTCATGTGTGAGGCTTTATGTGCTTCTTATTAAAGAGGCACGCTGACCTCGCTCCAGGGTCACAGTTACGGGATATATATTTTATTGCTTTACTCACGAATCGAGGAGCGCTTTCTCTGCATAAAACAAAAACAGAAAGTGCCGACGATGTAAGCAGATGAGTCATGCCTTTCAGAAATTAAGTGCAGACGGCGAGACCTTATCTCTAACAGCCGAAGAACGCTTAAAATGCGGCGGCAGTCTGTTTACTCGCCTGCGCATATTTGTCTCACGTGTTGCGTTTGGAGGTGGCAGTCTCTGCCATCAGCAGGCAAGCTCCCCGCCATTTTAAACAAGGCTTATAAAAAAAAAACTCTTGACGGACAGCAGCTGGCTGAGGAAGTGTTATGTTTAAATTTGAATAGTAAGGGAGGTGTTAAGGGGAGCCCGGGAACATGAGGTGTCCTAGGCAAAGGTACACATGCCCGCCTACAGGTGTATGTACACAGGTATCTGGTGGGACGAGGATTGAACCTGCCTGTGAGTGGCAGCGACAGTAGCCCCCCCCCCAGGTTTGGATGGTCAGGTAATATAAGGTAAAGGGTGTGTAATGTCCCCAAGGGGTGAGAGGTCCCTCCAGCTTTGTGGGAGGTGGGGGTAGGGAACAGAGCCCCAGCTACGACTCCGCAGCCCCCCCACAGCGTACAGCGCCGCTCTGACTGTGGGCAGGTCTGGCTGAGCGGCAGGCGCTACATCAAAGTGCCAGGTGGGCATGCCGATTGCGGGGTTGGTGGGGGCATGGTGAACTGGCATCAATTCCATAACCCTGCCAGTTTGCACCCCCCACCCATCACAGCTCCCGGTCAGTGAGGTCAGGTTAGGTCACCGGTGACAGTAGACATACTCCAGTCCCGTGTAAAGGCCAGAAGTGCAATGTTTGTTCGTGGGGTGTGTGTGGGGGGGGGTGTTATTCCACCAATGTGTGAAACGGCATAAAAATAGGAATGGAATATAACAGAATTTCGTTTCTGAAGGGGGGGGAGGGTGTATAAAGCAAACACGATTCAGGTTGAGGAAGGACGCGCGGTCTTTCAGGCCCGGGGGGGTATCGGACACCTTTCCTCGTTTGATGCTCATCATCGCTGGGCTCCTTGATCTCTCTCTCTCTCTGTCCTCCTGTCTGCCACTCCACGCAGGCCTTGCTCGCTCGCTCTCTCTCTCTCTCTGTCCTCTGCGTGTCTCGGGGCTCGACGGCAGCGGGACGAGACGCAGTTTTATGACATTAAATATTAAGACCTGGGAATTAATAATAGAGGCTGACAGCTCCTCCCCAGTGCCGGGCTGGCTGTCCTCCTGTCTGCCACTCCACGCAGGCCTTGCTCGCTCTCGCTCTCTCTCTCTCTCTCCCCCTCTCTCTCTCTCTCTCTCTCTCTCTCTCTCGCGCTCACTCCCTGTCCTGCTCTCCTGCATTTTCACCCCTCAGTCTCACTCCCAGGTGCTCACATCCAGGAAACAGATCCTCCAGGGTGGTGTCTGGAGAAAAAAGACAAGGGTGCAGGGGGCTTGCAGGCGTTGCCAGGTTATCAGGCACGCGACGGGGCAGCCCTGTGAGGTCCTCGTGGCTTTGTGCCCGGAGTCATAAGCACGATGCCGGGGCCAGCTGCGAGGAAGCGGGTGACGCAGACGTACCATCACTCGCCTGTCGTAAACACAGCGCTGGCGCTCCCCGCCCCAGCTGGCACAAGCATTTATGCGAAAATATCCCAGCCTGTTTACGCCTGTAAAAGGTAAAATTATTTTTCCCTCTGAGTGCTTTCCCTCCTGCTTGGCGTGACACAGAAATGCGCCATTCCAGCCCAGCCGATGCGGTTGTACTAAGTGGTTACATCAGCATGGAAAGGCTCCGTCAGGGTGGTAGAGGGACGTCATGTTGTCATGCGGCCGCACACGGTGACATCAACAGGAGCTCTGGGGGCTGGAAGGTGGCACACTTACCCCTGAAGGGTGTCGCATGCGTGGCACCTAATTTGTACAGCTAGACAAGGAAGTTCAGGGCAACTGGGCGCCAACGTGAGCGTCGCCCACTGAGAGCGTGACGGACCCCCGATCGGCCCTGCGGATGTCAGGCCGCTTCCCCTCTGGTGTGGCGGAGAGCCGGACGCGAAGGGAGAGCCGAACCCACGCTCAGATCTCCCCGAGCGCCACAATGCAGCAGCGTGCTGCTGAGTTAGTCGCAGTGCTAGCATGCCGGGGGAGGGGGACTGTCCCAGACGCAGATCGCCCCCTCGCTCCCCGTTTAGAGCCTGATTTACATAAATAAACGGCCGCCGCTGACATTTGCGATAAAGGTCACGCCAAAGTCTGGAGTCCCAACACGCCGACCGGACCCGCCGCCCGCTCTATAAACACGATGCGTCGCTGGCACTGCAGACGCCATTGCCGCATGACACCCGACCTGGTAATCGCCACCTTCCCAGGCCTGCTGGGCCAGCGGACGTGGCGTGGTAAATATTGGTGTTTAACCGCATAAATGTCAGGACGCCCGCTGAGATGGAGTCCGGCTTGGCTTTTCATACCTCTGCCGATTCCCCGGAAGCGAACGGGCCGCTGGCCCTCTGGGAGCCGGTCCCCCCCCCACCCCCACCAGAGTGATTAACATACGACGGATACTGGGCAATTAAGCAGGACCTGTGATTCATGCGAAACAGACTCGTATCTATCAAATCAGGCCTAATCAGAAGCCGGAAATGAAGGGCTTGTACGCTTTAAAAAGTCATTTCAA
Source organism: Brevimyrus niger (assembly GCA_015164015.2). Taxonomy (NCBI): domain Eukaryota; kingdom Metazoa; phylum Chordata; class Actinopteri; order Osteoglossiformes; family Mormyridae; genus Brevimyrus; species Brevimyrus niger. The sequence goes on from JAABNY020000034.1 coordinate 15,005,850, forward strand.
AGACTCCCCTAATGTGGGGAAATGTCAGGCTGCTTCATGACCTTTCCGCTGCCGCCAGAGGGATCTTTCGTGAGTAAGTTTTGCCGTTAGCACTGATCACCGATCTGGGTGCTTCTCTGACCCCTCCCCCACACCCCCGGAGCCCGATGGAGGACACGACGCCCGTGCGGACAGGACCTCAAGCACGGAAGGGAGGGACTGACAGACACGACCAGGCATTAAAGGCGGTAGATTCATGTAAATACTGACAAGCAAATGACTGGGATTAAAGCTGTGCGGCTCTTTGGTCCTATTCTTCACTCTGGCACCAGCCTGTTCCCTGAGGAGCAATTCCACAGCCGGATCGACTCGTTCCAGCATTTATTGAGCTGCAGATCTGTGTGGAGGAGCCCCGATGACGTTAGATTGGGTTCGTACCAAGATCATTCCTCCCCCCGCAGATCATATTTCATGGGGTAGCTGGGAGAGACACTGGGTGCCAGAGTTTGGTGATGGGGGCTGGAGACTTCTCTCCCTGGCCTGGGCATCACAGGGGCAATCCGCCCCTCCCCCAGCAGCACCTCCCGTCGGCGTTAGAGGAGAGACAGGGGGCTGATGGCGAAGTCTCATCCACACGTACTCTGTGGTTCGCTTTGACACTAAAGGTACAACGAACACTGAAGTGAAAGAGTGACGCCGAGGGACTGAGGTCTGAGCGTCGAGGTCTGAACACTGTCGGGCTTCGCTATCGCGGGCCGCGTTCCGCCGACCGCTGTCACGACACCCCCCCCGTCCTCGACAGAGCCCGACCCGGGAACAGTAAGAGGCACATTGCACAGAAATGCACAGAAATGAGGCTCATACTTTTTTTTAGGGACCTTCCATTGACCCTGGTTTTAATGTGATTTACGGTTTCTAACCCGAGGGAGTAAAGCGATAAGAGATCACACACTGAGGCCATTATTTATTTCATGAGGCGGATGAAGCTGCATTTGTCCCGCAGAGCCGCCCCCCCCCCCCACGGAAGAGCGAAACCCGTCAAAACACGCCCACTCGTAAACGACGCGCGCGGCACTCGCAACGGCTGTCTCCCCGCTAGCCCACGGCGGCCATGACACATGGCATAGCGCATGGCAGTAAGACGCCGTGGCTGGGGACATGGGCCGAGCGAGCGGGGAGAGAGCGGGCGCCGGCAGCGTTTCCTAAACGTGACACGTGGAGGCCGTGGGCCGTAGGCGGGGCTTTCCGCTTCGGGGGGGGGGCGTCTCACGGTGTGGATCCGCATCTTGCCGGCTGTGTTCTGCGGGTCGGGGCTTTTTTCGCGTTCATCACTGAAACAGCCAACCCTGCGCCGAGCCTCGCGGAAAGGAACGGAAAACTAGCAATTAGCCTGACACGTCAAAACAGGCCTTGCGGGGGGAACAGCCGGACGGCACACGCTCACACGCTCGCACGCTCGCACGCGGCACAAAGGCTGCTGCTGGTCCCGTGACCTTGTAGCGAGGTTCCGGAAGACAGCGGGGGCTAGAGGAAAACAAAACAGGCCTGGGAGGCATGTGGGGGGGGTTTCAGAGAGTGGG
>JAABNY020000034.1:15081567-15095325 GCA_015164015.2 Brevimyrus niger
ACAGACCGGCCTCCTGACAGACCGGTGTCCTGACAGACCGGCCTCCTGACAGACCGCAGACCGGCCTCCTGACAGACCGGCCTCCTGACAGACCAGCCTCCAACGCAGTGGAGACACCAGAGGGATGCAAAGGGAGATGCCAGCTTCATTAGGGGGCTTTTGAGCAGAATGTTCTCCACGCCTTGCTGGGAAAGCCGTTTTCCCAGTGAAGGCGTTGTACAAGGAAGCAGGTGGTGAGGCCCAACCCCTTCTCCCTCAACTCTGCTTGGCCCTGATAGGATGAGCACCAATACCATGTGGCCAAACCCAGCGAATCAGATTTAACCCCCCCCCCCCCACACACACACACTGCCTTCCCAGCCCCACACTGCACGCTCATTACACGGGCAGGCAAAGCCCGACGGACACTTGCCAATATTTCATCATACCTGCGTGCTACAAAAAGCGAGGGAGGTTCGCTGACTTTCACCAGCTTAAGATGGCCGGTTTGTGCCATATATTGCTGCCAAGTGTGTGAGGAAGCCAGCAGAACCAGCCCAGCAGAACCGGCCCAGCAGAACCCTAAAGCCCCCAGCCAGGATTCCTGCTCCTGCAGGTATGCAGAGCACCGCTGTGCACGTCCCACCCCCTCAAAGCAGCCCTGTCCCCCCCACCCACAGTCCCTCTCTACAAGTGGTCCGTATTCAGAAAAAAAAAAAAAAATTTACATGCATCCAGAAGTAAAAAACGCATGAACAACACTCATTACAGTACCACCTATATGACTTAAATGATCTTAAACAGCACACCACACACCAATGCAGTTTTTTGCACACAAACTGATTCAACAAAACTGCAACATCTTAGAACTGACACCTATGACACGATCAGCAACCTAGACCTGCAACCAGTATCGACAGTAAGTGAACATGCTTCTGTTTCATTTAATAAAAACAGACAAACCTGAACGCAATTAGCAATGTAACTGAGCAATTGTGATCGTCTGGAAGACTCCGCCTGGGAAGGAACGACGCATCGAGCGGCAATTCTAATTGAAGGCTGGAAGCTGGTTGGACGAGCATGAGACCCCAAACCTCCAATGAGCAGCAGGGGGGCCTCCGGGCAAACTCAGGCCACGCCCATGTCCTGCTCCGGGGACTGGAGGGGAGAAACTCCCCGGGTCGACCTTTACATCAGCACCTTATTCAAAAGCCTTTGGTCATTCACATTTTCCACCCAACACCACCTGCACGTGCGATCACCAGCCGGTAAAACATAGAGGCAAGTCTGTACTGATTCTCAGGCTCACAGACACCCCCACCCCGCAACCAGAGCTCACTGGTCAGTGCCAGAGTTTTTTCCTTTGTCATTCTTGGGTGTCATTCATCCCCAGGAGACACACACACACACACACACACACACACACACACACACACACACACACACACACACACACACACACAGACGTGCACAAACAAAAGGAAATCCTCTTATCCCCTTCCAAGGCCTTCTATGGGGTGGGGACACGTTGCCAAATAATAGCTTCAAAATCGTCATGGCTGTTTGCTCAATGGAGTGGGGGCACACAGCAGGACCGGAGACCGCGAGACACGCCACGTGTCCTTCCCTAGCATTCCACAGGAACGTGGAAAGTTCGCTCTATTAACCTTGGCAGTCATCCGTGCCACACTCGGTTTTTCAGAGGCCCGAGAAAATCGGAGCACTTCAAGCGAGCTTGTCAAAGTGGCATCGTTAATGCCGACGCATCTTGCAAAAAACGCAAGACGCGCCGCGGCCCTCAAAACGCAAATACCCCATTCGGAAGCCGACCTGCATGTATACGTCACTATGCCCTATTCACATTGTGTCGATCGTTTACAGAACACATTGCTGAGCATCCGAAGGCTACCAGAATCACACCATGTGGAGGGCAAAAAAAAAAGAAATACAAGCGGCATTTATACAAAAAGGAAGAATAAAAATCACCAAATTATCAATCTGACTTGGTCCACATATACAGGAGACTTCTGAAGTCGTTTATGAGCTGGTGAAGAGGAGCTAAAAATGTTTAATACACCATGTACATTACTGGGGAAGTGATGACATGGAGGAAAAAAAACCGGCTGTCACGCCTTCATTCTTCAATGCATGAATTACAAAGTGAAGAAGCACGACTTCTTTCGGCAAGAATGATGCTGCATCCAAATCAGATACTCAATATATGAGCCTTTTAAAACCATCAGTGTGCTTCTGAGAAGCAGAAGGCAGAATTTGATTCTGCAGACCACAAACGGAGGAAATCTGATCTGCACACTTTTCATGCTGAACCACAGGTTTCTGGTTAAATCTGTTTCTGGGCTTTAATTAAACTCTAAGTGTACATCTACAGCTGTGTCCAAAAATGTTTAATCAACCATTAATCTTGTTTTATGCCTCTGTTAAAATATTTTGATTGTGAAAGAGAAGGGTGATTTATTTTATTAAACTATAATTGACTGGACATTGATTGAAGCCCCCCCCCCCCCCCCCACCGAGGTCACGTGTTACGGACGGCTGCCACCTGAGCGAAGCAGCAGTTGATCCCTCAGTTACACGGACCTTCCATGTAGTTTTTTTTTTTTCCCAGTTGAAATCAATAGCGAGAAGACAGACTGCAGCAGACTGAGCGAATAGACCAAACTGGTCTAGCGAGCCGCAGGGTTTGTGAGGTCGGGTAAGGTTATCTTACCTAGACCAATGTGGAGAATGCAATATACTGATCTGGAAAAAATTAAGCGACCGCAGTAACATTTTCAGTTTCACTTATTTCTCGATTTATGGGTATAAATGAGAGGTGTTGCCAGTGTGTCCTGCGTCACCTTGTTCTTATTTACTGAGGTCTTAGCATCCTTGAGCCTGGAAGCCGCCTATCTCGCAGAGTAGCCTTCCGCCATCAGGACCTGGTTTAAACCAGGATTTATAAATGCAGACATTTAAAAAATATAGAGAGAGTAGTCTCTTAATTTTTTCCAGAGCTGTGTAATATCACTGACTATGGGGTCTCTCGTAAAACAGACGGTTCCCATTGTTGAAATCATGCTGAAAGTTATACGTTGGATTTATGAAGCGTATTGTAAGAAGCGGGGAAATGCAGTCATGCAATATTGCTGTAGAAAAGGTCCGCCTTTAAATTAGTGTGGCATCAGCCGAGATGCGCATCGGGTCGCAAAACTGCTCCGAGATCAGTGACGGCAGCCGCGGCCGTGCGCGTTTCTCCGCTGCCAGGGTGCATGACGTAAGGAGGTGTAAGTGACTCAGCCCCACCGACTTAAGACCGGTGTTATTTACATTTGCGGGAAGACGCCGGGTTAACCTTTCGGAGAAGCATGAATAAGAAAACGCTTTACTGGTCCCCAGGTTACCCACCCAAATACGCCCTATTGTTCAGCCTTCCCGATGTACTCATCAGAAAGCAAATCCATAGTGATTTCATGAATTTAATTCCCCCGTTGGTGTAAACTGTGGTTCATCTTATCCAAGCCAGTCTTTTTAGACCTAGTTAGACGGGCAGAATCCTTTCCGGATGCATGCAAAACGTGTACAAAATGTACCCGTTTAACAATCTACGGTGACATAATGTTGTTACCATCATTCCTGTACTAACTCTTTGAACACCAAAGCTAATAAACAAGCAAAAATAGCGGTACATGTTTTAAAACAAAGATACACGATTAGCTGGTTAAACGCTTAAGAATGCAGCTATAGCGCTAATCAGTGTTAAATTTCGTCGTACAAATGTAGAAATTTGAGGCATTTCCGAACGACCAGAATACCCTTGAAAAATGGTAAAACGGAAAAAGAATACCGTGTCTGACATCTCTTCATGAGTGAGATGCAGTTACCGTTATGATTTGTACTTACACTTTTGTTGTCGTCAATATCTGCAATAAAGACAACGCATATGACACGAGTTTTGGTCATTTTGCATCGTTGATTAATAGTTGTTGTTAATAATAATAAAAAAAATATTTTTATTATAAAGAAATATTAGCTGAGCGAAGCAGCTGCGATAGTACGGAAGGTGAAAGGGGACAAAAAGAATATCATTTTTAAAAAGTAGTACCACATACCTCGCCGAAATGGGGCATCAGTGTTTATATGTGTTTTTACGGTTGTAATCGAGGTCATTATTCTTCCCCAGGATTCATGTCCTTGTTATGAGAACAGAGCAGAAAAGATCTCGGAGGCATCTTATTGGAGTTAAATTGAATGATAAATGCAATGTTAAAAAAACATCGCGAATTATCCGTGGTTCAACACATGATGGCACTGTTTTTGAAGAGCCTATGTAGGGGGCCTATAAAAAGAAGCGAAGTACTTTATTGTATTTAAATAACGGTCAAAGTAAGGAAGTATAAAAGAAAACATACACATAAATTGAATGTGGAACTTTGTCAATTTAGGTAGTGGTGTTCAGTTCTATTTGTCTTTCCTGAAACACTGGCATTATTGCATTTAGGAGGATACATTTAAATAAGCACAGTGGAACGGCTGAAGGACAGGCTGAAGGTTGGGCCTGCATTCGTGAGCGAAGGTTCAGGACTTACAAACAAATGAAAAATAGACATCGTCTCCACTCCTCTACTGCAAGTTTGCTGCAATGAAAAACCTGAATCATCCCTCTTTTTATTATTATTATTTTAATTAATGATCTAAGTAGAATTCTATTCAACAGGTTATTCTTTCATTTTAATTAATACTGAGAAATCCTGGACATTAAGCGTTTTATGGATACTGAATATAAGTGCCAGTTACGCTCTTATCTCCCCCTTGCAGTTTGCATCAGCAAATCTGGCTTTGAGAAGGACAACATTTCTGAGCTCTCGCAAAGTTGACACCCTGTAAGTACATTCCCGAAGAGAAGTGAGCAAATGCGATATAACTCCGAATATGTCCTATACTGTGGATTTGGCCATTCTGACTGACAGCTATTTTCAGCATCTTCACATCTAAACCCTGCTGCATCTTCTGGTACGTAAAGATTTATGAAGGAGACGCCCGCAACCTTATCTGTATAGATATGAGGCAAATCAGCAACAGGGCTATTTCCCTTGCTGAAGAAATTCATTCTCCGTAATTCCAAACACAGTAAAAAAAGAATTATTAATAACGATGAAGAGACTAAACAAACTGCATATTATTTATCCCAAAACAAAATGACCTTAAGAGTGGAGTCAAATTGAAACAGAGTGTTTATGGTGTAACAGATTTATAATGGTACTTTAAAAATACATGTGTACATATTTCATTGTTAACATTTTAATAATTAAAAAAAAATCTCATGGAATCTGTCATGATTTTATGAAATCAATAAGACTGATGGATTCCAGATCACAGACTTTTTTTTTTTTAAAACAATTTATAGACGTCACGCATGTTATAGTATTAATGCACTTAATTTCAGCATATTCAAGTCAAGTTAAGTTAATACACATTAACAGACATCATACAGGCCCTTGAAATGTCTCCTCCTAATGTAACATCAGGAAAAGAAACCCTTCAAACTATTTTAAGAAATTATGTGCGACTCTACAGCAAACTCGAACCCGTTACATTTTTTAAATTAATTTACTATATTACTCAGTTCAGCACGTGCATCCGTGAATGCGCTGACGAAAGGACCCGAAGCAGCAAAGATGAATAGTACAAATATATTAAAGGGACGTGATTTTATGTCGGCACAAGAGTCCAGTGGCATCAAGCGCACCGTCTCTTTCCTGTAATGCATTAATTCAATAAACTTTAGCTATCGGCGCAGCATGATAATCCGCCTCGATTTTCTCAGCTTCTTCAAAGAAACTTCATAGATCGCACTGCCTAATTTCGATTGCTTCAGGGAAATTCCACCAGAATGAACAGGAAATATAGTGCTTCAATGTCCCCAGGCTCCGATACCGATCTCTTGCTTGTATCTGTTAGTAAGAGTGTTAGCCTTCCGGGTAAGTTTAGATAAAACTGTATGCAGGCCGTTCAGATGAAAGTGAAAGAGTTTCTCCAGGTCTTCATCTTCGTCCGTTTCGATCCTCGATAAGTCAAGGCCGGTTATGCCTACTTTTTCCTTTCTTCGCTCGTCCATCTGTAGGACTCCCCATTCGATGTCATTTCTGATGGATTTCAGCAGAACGTAGTTGCTGTACATGTCGCCGCTGCATAAATACGCTGCCGATCCGTTGCCAGCCGACCTGACGGGGCTGATGCTCTTTTCGTTTTCCAACGGCACGTCCCTCAAAAGGCTGGGAACCATAACCGTCTGGTCCATGTTATTCACAGCGCTAATAAACCGGTTCATCGCATTAAAGAGGGAATTCTTCTGATTGTGCGAATCGGTGATCTGCATCATCTTGCCTGAAGCACGGAAGGCACTGCAATATGCTCTTGGAAACCGATGTGTCAGGAGATCGACTGCTGAGAATTTGGGGACGAGGTGCAGGATCCCAGACAGCTACAGCAAATCACCTATTCTCCTAATATTGCGTACGGGAAACGCGACGAAGGTGACGATCTTGCAGTCGTTTTCTAAACGTGATGGTTCCTGTAGAAACCGGGTGCTGGAGTATTAAAAAAATACGGATCTTTTCAATTTTGCTCTACAGCGTAAAATAGCATTTGTTCCCTTCGACCACTACTTTCTGCTCCGCGGTCTTGTCAGCTTCTCTTATCAGCTCGTGTTAAAAGAACCAGTTTTAATGCAGAAGGGCGTTTCCAGGACCTGCCGACCGACATTAACATCCACCCAAAGTTGTAACAGGATCCCAAATGCCTACAATAAGACAAGAAAAAAAGGCAATTGCTACAAACCTCGTATACAATATCTTATTAACGTAGGCCTATTTGTTAGCGTTTAACAATGGACGTTAGATCGCAGTTTGCTAATCGCCAGCCGGCATTAAGGTGTGACTTACAGCTACCGTAAAGCACACCCTACAAAAAGAAATCCAGCGACATTATGTGGGTGGCTAAAGATAACGCTGTAAAATTACATTACGATATGTATAAATTCTATTGATATTATTATCCTATTAAAGTTCAAATGAATTTTGCATTGTAAATTGTAAAATCTTACATTTCATTTACGTTTACAAAAAAACATTCATATCCACACATGAACATATATAGTTAAATAATCATCTTACGGCTCGGTAACTGTTCTTGTATTCCACCACAGACTGATTTTCGAGCTACAAAATTGCAAGAAACGAACAACTGGGTAATTTGTATCAGAGAGATACGGACGGTCTATCCGGTACGACGGAGTGCAAAACGTAGCGCGGCTTTTTCAATATTCATGAGGAAATGCATCAGCCCACGGCTGTACCCCCGGGTTCAGCCAATCAAAATCTTTTCCGGCTTCTCGAGCGCTAGGCTTGACTAGTCATCGTCCAATGAAACCGAGGAGTGGGGCGGCTGGGTCCCATCCAAAACAGACGGCCCACGATGGGCGGGGATACCGGGCGCGGTCTAACATCGGCCCGTCCAACCCGACGCGGAGCGGCATTGTAACTCGATAAGGGAAGTGGCGTCTCTGGGTGTCGAGTCCTCGTTTCACCTTTCAGTATGAGTCATTCATGCTTTAACTGCTAAACTGTAAGCATTCCAAATAAACCATATATAATTTTGATCAAGAGTAATGAGCTGTCAGCTACGCCCGTACCCAAGTGATGGCAATGTAGCACTTATATTAATTCGCTTGTATGCATAGTTAATGTAAAATAGGATAGAACGTCAGGGAGGAGGGTAGTCCGGTGCTTTCACCCCTCTGAATCCATTTTGTATGTGTTGACTCCAGAAAAGTCCGGTTTCTTTCTGCAGTACAATGACATGCAGTTTGGTGAACTGGCAGCTGGAAAATGCGACTGGGTGTGTGTGCCCTGCAGTGGACTGTCACCCCGTCCTGGGTCTTCCTGCTCTTTGTCGCCATAGCTGCCTTGGATAAGTTCCAACCTCCCTGATCCCGAACTGCACAAACAGTTAGATAGATGGATAGAATATTTATGAGACAAATGCCAGTATTTTGGTCCTTTTGTTATGTGACAAGTGCACTGGCAGAGAGTTTTTTTTTTATTGACATATATTATTTTAAATTATAATACAGAAATCACAGCAACTAAATTGACTGTATCTATAATATACCAAACAATATAGGATTAAATGTTTCTCTGTTGGGGGCATGGATATGTCTGTAAGTATGCTTTTGAACACATTGACTTTAAAAAAGCTTTGTGAGGTTCTTCAAAGAGTAATAAAATGATAAATATCAAGGAAGAGACCCTGTGTCCAGGAGCTGTGTGGTTAAATTCTTACCTTCTGAACTGATATTTATTTACAGCAGCAATGCAATGGGTCTTATATACTCTCCTGGAACTCCTGAGCTAAACCTGTAGAATTGACTCAGATGTGGATTAAATGAAAGCTCTTTTAAAGCAGCTCACAAATTACGTTATGAAAAACGTATAAATGTGTCACGGTCTCAAGTGGATGGGACACAAGGGTGTGGCGTTACGAAGGCGGGGAAAAGAATGTGGACGATCTACTGGCAGCCGCAGCTAACACAAGCTGTTTATTAAGCAAAGCAGAAGACACCAGGAAACACTGAAGAAAACAGACTACGAGGGGTCAAAAAGAAATAGGATAAAACTACAAAATTAACTACAAAAAGTCAAGGGAACTAGGAGCAGGCAGGGGAAAAAAATACAAAAATGAAACCCATGGAATTCACAGTGAATGAAATACTAACATTCTAGAAAACCAACTGAAATGCACATTCAGATTCTCACCTTCAGACATTCAAGGAACCAACAAGGACCTTGTAAGGTAAAGTAGTGAAGATGCTAAAGTGTTCTTGGTTGATCATTTAAACACAGACAGTGTTAGTAATGATCATGGGGGAAGCCAGGGAGAGAATGGGGGCTCCAGTCGGCACCACTAGGGTGATGAGGAAGAAGAGTGAATTACAATGATCAGAAAGTCTCCACCCTGTCCTGCCCGTCCCTGCCTGTCCTGCCCCGTCCCTGCCTGAGGCTCCTCACAGGCCAGGGAGGCTCATATTTTATATGCAAATTCACTCACAACACCTAAACACAGCACCTTTGTTGGGGAGGGTCTTTTGGGGTGTGAAGGGGGGTGAAGAACTGCCCTTAATTTGCATTCGAGCTGCCTTTTAATACCCGGTGTATGTCTACACCGTATTACATTATATTATTTTTCCTGTTCAATTAACCACTGTTCTGCTGAAACAAGACTGCGAGTGGATTCCTTACGAACTAAACCAAGGGAGGAATATAAACACACAAAAGCAAACCGGGAAATGACACAAGGACTTAGACATGAAACAGACAAGGAAACGCACAAGGATCGGCACAAGAACAGGCAACAATTAATAATTGACTCAAGGAAGTCTAACAGAGAAACTAAGAAATGTACAGTAGCGGAATAACAGACTGGTGAAACACAGGCACAAATCACAAGACACAGGAACTAGCAGCCTTCCAGGTAGATGGTTAACATTGTACTACACTCAGTCTTAAATCGGTCTCCTTGGCCTCATTACTTAAACATAATACTTTTCTCCTGGTTGCACACTATGCCTGCGTGACCTCTGCCAGGCTCCACTTCATTTTGCGTCCAGCCTACCAGTTCTCCAAAAAGCTGCCAGCTGGTTACAATCAGTCACGTCTAGATACTAACACGGGGGTATTCCACAAAGCAGAATCTCCCAGTTAGCCAGATAACTTAAGCCAAACGTAAACACCATTCAATAGGGTGAGAGAGATGTCACATTCCTATTGAACACTGCTGACATTTGGCATAAGTTATTTAGCTAATGGGAAAAAATCCTGCTTTGGGGAATACCCTTAAGAATACCAGCAGGGCCGCAGGCAAGACTTGTGCAATACTGAGGTTAAAAGTATAGCCCTTAGGTGTGTCTCATAACAGGGTATAGCGACTGGAGATGCAGGATAAACACTGAGGACTTGACCCTGGTGTCCTCAGATGGTAGGTACAGGCACGAGTAACGGTGATTTCTCGGTTACTATTGTAGGCCAAATATAAAGCACCAAGGGACCCTTAAAGGAATCCCCAAAACCAACCCGTCTCACAGAACAACTGCTGCGTCACTCTTGCCCTTCGCTTCCTTGGGTAACTCTCCTGGCTGCCCATGACCGTGTGCTGAAGCTGAGGAAGACTGACGAATGGATCTGCACACAAACATTTCTCCACATGTGAAATGGATTCTTGGGCTCTTCACTCGAAGGATTAGCCTCAGTGTCATCGGAATGGAGCATGTGCAGGATGTTTGTGGTACGTATGAACAGCACTGTTATCATGGCCAGGAATCAGAGTACAGTTAATACGTGTTTTACTTGCACAGCCAAAACAACCCAGGGCAGAGGATCCAAAACTGGGCTACGAATTCAGAATGGTGTGTTTCCTACTGTACCTGATGGGTCCAGAGACTTCCGGAGCACCACACAGCAAAACATGGCTAAACAGTCGGACTTGGGACTGTGACTGAATGGGTGACTCCAGAACAAGGTTCACAAAAAGCAGATTCAAGGGCAAAAACAGGCAAAGAAATAATACTGTAAAACCAGGAACAGGATCCTGGGCACGAGAACCAGAGGGGTGTCATGTGGGTTTACGGGTTAGCGAGGCGTCTTCTGGCTTACTTCCGAGTTTTGGTTACTATGAATCATAGCTCACTTTTAAACTCGGTGTATCGCCATGGTAATTTATGTTGATGCCGCTCCTGCACTGTCAGAAAAAAATTTCCCCATGGTACAAACAACATTTTGTGCTCCAAAGGTACAAAAATGTTCCTGAGTTAATTTCCGTATCTTACAATGTACATTTACCTACAGCTAGGGTACAAGTGGCCCTTGAGGGTACAGCCCCAATGACAAATAAGTGTAACTGTCAAAGGTACAAACTGGTCCTTTGTTTTCCGACAGCCTGCTCCTTGCTGCAGGCTTTTGGACTCAAACAGCCATCATTTGGTCCCATCCTTTGACCAAATAATAGGGTTGGGTGAAACCACTGATCATCTTTTTCATCTTATATGAATGAAATTAAATGTTTTTATCTCAGTCCTGAAATCTGAGACCAGCTTCTTCATGGCCACGTGCCTGGGGATGATTCAATTTACCAGGGGGTCGGGTTCTTCAGCGATGCATTTTGCAGAGTGGGTGGGTATTACCTACCTCCTACCTGGCTGGGGGTGTCTGAACACCTGTCTGTGCCTGATCCAATGAAAGTGCCCCCGTTGAGGTGTAAAACTCGCTTCGCAGTACAACCCTCAGCGGTGACGCTCCAGCTGGCCAAGACTCTGAACACAGAAACAAGATGCCTGCACACAGGGAACCTAAACCCAAACCTAAAGTTAGGCACTGAATCAAAGCAAGAACTAAGTCTCTATCTCAAAGAAAAATCAATGACAGCAAGTTAGTTGGAATCCAAGGGGATTCTCTCTGGTCAGTGTAAACAGGGTTTAGAACCAACAACCACTGGCTGGAAACAAGGTCACGCAGATCTTTTTCAATTACATGATTACAGCACAGCACAGGTATAGCCTAACTATAATCTACCATTTTAAAAGCTTTACTAAAAAATTGCGACCATGATTATCTTTCCTTACTGCCACAAGAGGGCAGCACACATTTAGTCAGAGCCACAAGGAATCGGTTCCTTTGCTGTAGGGGGCGCATATATTACGTCATCTGGAGGCCTGAATATCGCCGATCTATAAGCCGTTCTTAGTGTTGAAGACTCTTCCTTGGGATTCTTACATGTCCCCTTATTTACGTAAGAGTGCCATTCTAGTTCTGATCAATCACCTCATAGTGCCCCGGGTCTCTTGTTTTCTCTGGTTGATTCTCAGCCCGTGCCAGACCTTTCGCTACTTGAATTCCCATTTACTACTTTTCTGTGAGAACTTGGCATCCGGCCCAACATTCATAGGCATCTGTGATTAATAAGGTCTATGGAAAGTGTAACATAACGATGAAAGTCAGTCTGTGTTTGTAACACTGACTTGTATTTGAATTTTCAAAGATCTGTGTAGCGCCACCTTCCGTACGACACAGTGATGCTTGCGGATAGTTTGCCAATTATGCATTGATTAGTATGAACATGCACGTTACTACGCTATGGAGAAGCTGCGCCTTTCTTTCTTTTCCTTTATTTTGAAATAACAAAACAAGTTTTGGGAAAAAAATAACATAGGCTTTGATAACAGACGTAAGCACGAAACCATAGTTGTAAATAGTGGCGGTGGTGGGGGTTGGCGGGTGGCAATACAAGTCATTCTGTTTTATTAGGCTTTCCTTAGTTTCGAGGTAAATCCCAAAAGCCGTCGGGAAAAGAGGAACACATTACAGAAATACGTGACGCGAATGAACAAAACCTGCAGATCACTATCAAGTCAAGATCATAACCATCCAGCAATATGCTTTTATTTTTATTATTTCATTCAGTGTCTTTTCATTTTACCGCCGAGTGACAGTGAGACAAATCTGAATGGCAATACTGCACGTTTTGGCATAATTATAAATACCTAATGTGTTGTTTTATGTGAGATGAAATAACTTTTGCTATCGATATTTTTTGTCGTAAATAAGGCACGATTTCGAATTAACAGGATAGAAAAAACACTGCACATGCTTGCCCCTGGGCTTGCACATATATATACGCTATCAAATACGCGTTAACTCAAATACCTTGATTTTAAATAACAGTCAAACTTGATCTGAATTCGCTCCTGATATGGCCAGTGCACACAGCAAAACATCTTATGCCATGTAGTGGCCGTGAGGTGATATATACATTTTTCATTTTTAAAGCGCAAGTCAAATCAAATCCAATGTTGACATAGTTTCAGTCGCAATTACGTATTGCGGAGACGTCAATTGAAGTTTTACATCGCCTGTAATTAGTGTCAGATGTACAAATGGAGATTTGTATCGTGTCTTACCGAGTAACATTGTGACCTCTCTCTCTCTCTCTCTCTCTCTCTCTCTCTCACACACACACACACACACACACAGTCATGTAGTTATATATTTTTATTAATTTCTATGGGAAAAATGCTAATGCTGATTTTGACAACCTTAACCCCTACCCAGCCCTAACCATAACCATAAGTATCCAAGCAAAATACAAGAGTTTTTGCATTTTTAGTTTTTTTTTCATTGCAGTCACATATTTTTTATAAAATTTTCTAATTTGGAGACCAGTAAACTGACATTTGGTCTCCACAAGGTAAGGTATACCTGGGCCACACACACACACACACACACACACACACACACAGTACGTATGAGATGCCACTCCAGTTAAACCAGATGTCTTTGAACTGTAGGAAACCGCAGCAGCCAGAGGAAACAGTAACGAGTGCAGAAGAGGGTTAGGGTTAGGTTTAGGGTTAGGTTTAGGGTTAAAGTTCATCAAAGCCCCTCAGACAGAGCAGCATCACCATTATCAAAGGCTGAGGACACGCTGCTACCAAATGAGCAACTAATACAGAAAAAGAATGCTACCAGGCTTAGTGCTAAATAAAAGGCAAGTGACTCATATTGTAGTCCATTCATCCATCCGTCCATTAACTTCCGCGTTTCCAGGTCGAGTCGCAGGGTTCCCTCTCCTCGGCCACTTCCTCCAGCTCCTCTGTGGAATCCCGAGGCGTTCCCAGGCCAGCCGAGAGACATAGTCCCTCCAGCGTGTCCTGGGTCTTCCCCGGGGCCTCCT
>JAABNY020000034.1:15161846-15176397 GCA_015164015.2 Brevimyrus niger
AATCGATTTTACGGCACTTAAACAATAATGTAACAACAGTAATGTAATGTTGCCACCCACGGGACCTTGTATCGAATATTGGCGACAATGAACGGTCATAATGTAAAAGATTTTTCTTCGTCTTCTTCTCTATTATTATTATTATTATTATTATTATTATTATTATTATTATAAGCAACGACTGTCAGAACTTAAGTTTGGACAATTTCAATGCACTAGACCTATGTAGGTTATAATAAATGTCAATGTGAATACGTGTCTGAAACATCGACGTTTTTCTCTGTTATGTACTCATCATTCCAACGCGCTGATAACAGGGAGGACAGCGTCAATTCGACAGCGGTCCTTAGGAACTAACTGACAAGAATTTATCAGGATAAAACCCTAACCTGTTCTTTCCATATTGTAACCGCAGAAGTTATTGATTCAGATATCTGCAACTAAACAGACATCAAATCATTTCCCCATGTACTTTTATCGTATATATCACCGACTAATGTTTCTGTGAGTATCTAACATGTCTCACAGAGTAAACAGTCACATATTATGTATTACAGTAAAAATTTCTTGTAACCTAATGATTTATTGACTTTCTACTTTTTTCATTCATTACACATAAAGGGTCGTCTGGCACAAATGCAGCGTTAATATGGACGTTGTTCATCTTCTCATTTCAGCGCATTCACTGGTAAATTAAACACGGTACAGGCTATTTGCGTTTAATTTCAATTTACGGAATACACGTAGGGTTTCGGCAAGAAGTCTAAAAGTTTGTAAATTAACCAATCCGAGAAAAACCGATGTATAATATTTTGCGAACAAGTGACAACCCGGGCTGGCCTATGATGAAAGGATGTGTTAGGATTAAATTATTCCCCCCCCCTTAAATCCTGTCCAAATTTCTATGCGAGCCGATTAATTGCCTCGGTAATAGCGACTCATGAAACAGTTTCATTAGTTGAATAGAATAAATGGTAACGCTTTTCAGTTAAAAATTATATGAATTACACACACACACAAACACACACACATACATCTGAATTCACATTTAGCTTATGTAAAGACTGAATAACATTGTATTGAAAAACGTTTGAAATCCTCTTTGTGACCAACGCAACAAAATGCATTTCAATTTCAAGAAGTGGATCATGTGCGCGCATGTTGCCTTTGTCAATGGCATGACGTTTACGTGAGCGCTCTCGCGCAAACCGTCTATTATGAATAATACTACACCAGTATTTCGCATAATCTATTTACGAACACATTCACCATGCCAAACACCTTTGCGATCATATATCTACTTACCCAAAACACGAAGGAATAGACAATGAGCAGCGTTTTAAGGCAGGTTATCACTGGTTTGGTCTCCATTCTCCTGGATGCCATACTACGGTATAACGGAGTGCGGATTTTTTTTACGGGATTTGCGCTGCTTCGATCGTCCACTGGGCTTCGCGCAGCAGATTCACCGCAGTCTCGCACAGCGCAGCCGCCCCACAGAAATCAGCCAATGAACGCGTAAATTACTCCACAGCCCCGCCCCATGGGTAACGCCCCCCGCTGGACACATCACATCACCAGCAGCTTAAAAATAAGGTTTCTAGCAACGTTCAGCCGTTATGTTTTCAGAACAAATTGCATTTACTTACAGTAAATCTGAAAGAAAACTATTCTCCGTTTAAAACCTAATCCTCAATGAACGGAGATTAACAGTCGTTTTCTTTGTAGTGAGGATTGTGGCTGGTAGGCTATAGAATTAAATCCGATAAAGCATTTAAACAATAAAATACTTAATGTATTTATGCAACGGTTAATGTTCATACTCATACGCCTATAATTTTATAAGAACGTTGGTGAGATTGTAAATCTATTAAATCACGAATACCCGTACTTAAACACGGAATGCAAATGCTTTCATTGTTTCTGTTTTAAGAGAAATGTTTTATTGACCCTCAATCCTTACGTGGTGATTAGCAAACAAACTGATGTAATAAAATTCCTAGGGAGAAAAACATTCTTACTGTAATTAAGACTATTTGCATTGATGCTTTAGCATGATAGCAGTAGGAAGGCTGTGACAAATGGGCGTATCCATTCTGCTTTAATTTCACGCACTTCAATGTAGTGCGCTAGCATGTTAAAACAATTTCCACCCGTATTGTTTGATGGATTAAAAGTCTGAATCCATTGTTAGATCAATTCTGAGAGTTAAATTGAAAGTCCTTCGGATATCATTGGGCACGCGTAGAATGACACACACAGTTGTGAAAACATTTCACAACCCAACTTCAAAATTTTCATTACACTGTCCCAAATCACACAGCTACATTTACAGTCTATTGTGAACCCTTAAGGGGGCATCGATACGAATGGTGGTGGGAATCAGGCATCTGTGAGTCATGCGACAAACTGCTTATGTGGGGATTATATTAAGTATATGCACATATCACACCCATAGCCTACTTCTAGCCCATTAGAATGCTTATTACGCCGTAGAAAATATTTTCGAAAAAACATTAAAAAGAAAGAAAAGCACTCTTCGATTTACTTATTTTAGGTTTTATTTATAGATCACCATTTCGTTATTGTTATTGTAAGCTGTATGCATTTTAATGTGACACCTGTTTCCGGGAAAAGGTTTCCGTATATTTCCCACATATCTTGGCAGCGCATTTTATTCAAAGAAAGAGGGCTTAAATACCTAAGCACGCAAACAAAAGTTGAAATAGCATTCGTTTGTCCTCAATAAATATACTTTACCATATGTGTGAACATCGCTCTTTGAGACATTGTTACTATTAGATTGCCGGTACTAGTTTTTAAAATACCAGCGACAATAAAATAAGGTGAAATATTTCCACAGAACAGCTCATTAACACCCCTACCACGATCAAAGCCGATTTCATTATGCGCTCATGCGTTATTCGTTACAAAATAATCTTAAGCACTTTGCACTACGGTGGCTCAGGCAGGACATTCTTTTTGGCCGGGTCAAGCGTGAAAACACGTAAGTATCGCTTTTTTGCCGTTACGGTAAACACGTGTGGAGCTTCTCACTGACGAAGATTGTTTCCAGTAGTCCTACACAACTCCAGATATGTCCAGCTAGGTTTGGCTATTTCCTCAAACATTTAGTCTGTTAATATCTATTTAGGCACTGTCATCGGACCTATAGATTTGTCGGCACAGACATGGCAGGAGGAAATGAAGTTGATATACCTGGTAAGTGCTGAATGTCACTCCGGTATTCGTTAGATAAACTGGGGTCTTTAGTTACTTGCTGCACTGAATGGAGTCCACGTATCGGGGCCAACTAATATTTTGTCAATATCTTAATTGTAGAATATTTAACTGCATCTGCGAAAATGCAGAGATATTGATTATCAGTCAATTTAAATATAACCAGAATAGACTCACGTTATGCATTTTACTTCTTAAAGCTTATGGCTGTGCGATCTGATTCTGGATTTTTCCTCTTTTCTTTGAATGCCACATCCCAGTGTAATAGTGATGAGATTTTGGTTCGTTATGTTCCACTAACAGGATCTGGAGCCATTTTCACATTTGGAAAGAGCGGGTTTGCCGACAATGTGCCCAGCAAATTCTGGTTTAAGAACGACAAAGCCCTGAAGATATGCTGCGGCGATGAACATACAGCATTGATTACAGGTGTTGCAACATTCTTCTTAAAATTGAAATCAATATAATGTAGGCGGGCTGTCAGTTCATTTGGCTCCTGTAAGATTTCTTTCCTGATGTTAATAGGGCATCCTTAGACACACTGTATCCATCCATCTTTGTGCTTTGTGTGAGTCAATCCACAGGCCATTATTTCTGTACCCTCAGGCAATGGAAAACTGTACATGTTCGGGGTTAATAACTGGGGCCAGCTGGGTCTGGGAACAAAGGTCCCAGTGAACAAGCCCACTTGTGTGAAAGGTTAGTAATAAATAAAATAATAACTATAACTACTAATAATAAAGAAAAATTTGGCTTCTGATACCTTAATTTCTTTTTCTAAAGACAGGAAGTGTGTTGTTCTGGCTTTAAGGTCTCTGGCATAAATTGGTCATCACTACAAGTCTACTAACTGTCTAGATCCTAAAGTATTGTGAATAACACTCATCCCTGTATGCATGTGGACCTTTTAAACATTATTTCGTAGATTTTATTCGTGGGTTCGATTCTACTTACAAGTGTGAGGTGAGCTGAAGCAAGAGACTGCCGTTCTTACTGTGCCCGTCTAATCCCCATCTGGAGTGCTCGGTAATCTTCTGTAATCTCAGAAGAAGCAGAAAACACAGATAAGGCTGATAGCATGTCTGTTGCTGGTTTACTGCAAGGATACATTACTGAAAGTACTTTGCAGGGCAAAGTGTTAGACTATTTCAAAAAGGCTCAGAGACAAAGTAGACGGACAGCAGCGATGGGTTTTTACTTACGCCCTGCATGCTTTGCTACGATCCAAAGGGCTTTCCCATTTTAGATTGCGATATTTAATAATTAGATTGCAAAAACAAATATGTTAAGAGACTGAATCTATACAAGCTGGGATTGGAAATGTACAATGGGGCCAGTCGTTAAAGAGCTGGGAAAGCAGAGCATTTGATTGGCTTTGGGGGCAGATGAGGAGCAGGTGACCAATCGGATTATATCGTGGTTGTGGGTCAGTGGTCTGGCTTTTTTCAGTTTAAACCTGCTATTGGACGCGACCGTGATGCTGTGGCTATCTTGCTACAAAGCAGTGCATGCGACTTACAGACATGTATGTGATCGGTGGGCCCACAGCATTTGTGAAGGATGATGCTGTATTAATGTGTCTAAAAAAATGTCAAGAGAAAGTCTCAGGAAACGTCAGGAAACGTCAGACAACTGAACTCACTGTGAACCGACCTGTGCTGCACTAATAGTTCGTTTTAACAGAACATTTTGGCTTCCTTCCTTATAAGGGGGATCATGCTTTCAAAGATGTTTATATAATGAAACCTATACAATAAGATGTGTGATTTTCAACATGCGGGTAATTTGTGTCAAAGACGTGAATGAAAGTCCTAGATGGCTATAATGTAATGTAAACATCTTAAAGGAAGGTTTAAACAACTGAAATTAATTTTACTATGATTAACATAAATGTATTTAAATGAATTTTGTCAAATAATTATATGTTTCTATTTTTGGCGTATCGATTAAATAAATGCAGTTTCCACATTTTAAGGAAGCGATTAACTCTTTGTTTTGTACGAGCTCTGAAGGCTGAAAAAGTCCAGCTTGCGGCTTGTGGGCGGAATCACACCCTCGTGTACACGTGTAAGTTTGTGCACGTTACCGACATTCTTCATCAAATGTCTGCGGTTTAGATATTATTGTAATAGATCTGCAGTGACAAGCATCTGTAGTAAGCGTGCAAAAGCCAGAAGGAAAATGGACCTTAGCAATGATTCTGAAAGTGCAGAAACCCAGGACAGTGCAGAAGCGAGGGACCTAGACCATGTACACATGGTGCTTGGTTGTGTAATCAATGATAAATAGTCACTGAGTCTGTATCAAGAGTAATATGCAGTACATAACTATCACACAAAATTGCTAGGGTCACGTCATAAACTAAACCCAGAAAGCCAGCCTGAAACCAGTACCTTCGTAATGGATTCACTGTCAGCATAATTCACTACAGTCATACAGTTGTCGGTCATCGGACAAAGACCACACAATTCCAGCAGCTGTCTCTCCCTCTCAGTCATGTTTCTTATCTGTACTTTCTATGGGTACATTATTTTTTGTTTATGTCTTCCATAAAATTTTTATGTATCACTTTATGACATATTTCCTCGTTAAAGTGTTCTTTGCTAACTTCAGTTGGTTTAATTAGTTTTATGGACACACACTCATATATACAAGTCATCAAAAAACATTTTTTTAGAGATTTGCACATTTTGCACGAAGTTCATTGAAGACTGTGAACAAGGACGTCATATTTCATAATTCCTGCCTGTATCAAATGAATATTGGGACGTGGGGTACAGTGTTAGCCTCTAGATCAGGGTTATTCAAATCACGGCCCTCGGGGTCCGAGCCCTGCTGATTTTCCAGCCTTCCTTTACCTGTCAGTCAGGTGTGAAGCCTCTGACCAATCAGAATCAGTAATTATTAAACTCACTACCTGGGAGAACTGAAAACAAGGCATGGATTTGGAATCGAGGTCCAGATCTGAAGAACCCTTGATCTAGAGTGAACGGCAACTATATTGCGTGGGCTGTTGCTGATGGATAATTCTTGCTTTCAGCTGATGGGAACCTCTACGTGGCTGGGGGTAACAGCGAGGGTCAGCTGGGTCTGGGAGACCGCAAGGAGAGGGCCTTCTTTCAGCGTCTTCCGTTCTTCGGGGGACGAGAAGCTATCAAAATGCTGGCCGCAGGCGGCGACACCTCTGCGGCTCTCAGCGGTATGACCAGGTCACATGACACAAGCTTCATGGGGGGTGCCAGCATGTTTCAATATGGCCGACTTGACTGGGTTTAGTCATTATCTAAGTGCTCTAACAATCCATCACCATTACAGGTGTCATAGCCTTGGGCAATAAAAGAATCATTTCCCATGTTCAGATATAGGATTCATACTCAGGTAAAATATTGTTTTTGTTGGTCATAGTGCAAAGGAGAACGTAATATATAGAATATAAATATTGATATATGTAAGTAATATTAAAAATGGCATTTTAAGACATGGACATTGAGAAATAAACATAGAAATACAGTTCACTCACCCAATGGATTAGGGAAGATTGTACAAACTGGAATGGAAGCAGAGTGAGTAATGAAATAGGTGTAGCTCTGTGTGCTAGTATGCAAATGAGGAGCCTGTGTAGAGGTGATATTCTTAATGCATCTTTTTCTATCTTGTTTAAACAGGGGATGGAAAGCTTTTCATGTGGGGGGACAACAGGGAGGGGCAAATTGGTCTAGGGAAGGAAAGCCGGGCCCTGAAACCTCGAGACGTAGCTGTGGGGGGGCCGGTGGCCTGGGTGTCCTGTGGTTCCTGCCATTCAGCCGTCGTCACCGGTATGAGGCCGAGCATCTGAGGCCGAGTGTCTGAGGCAGAGCGTCTGGGGCCGAGCATCTGGGGCCGAGCGTCTGAGGCAGAGCGTCTGGGGCCGAGCGTCTGAGGCAGAGCGTCTGAGGCTGAGCGTCTGAGGCAGAGCGTCTGGGGTCGAGCGTCTGAGGCCGAGCGTCTGGGGCCGAGCGTCTGAGGCCGAGCGTCTGAGGCAGAGCGTCTGAGGCCGAGCGTCTGGGGTCGAGCGTCTGGGGCCGAGCGTCTGGGGCCGAGCGTCTAGCTGTCCTCCTGGGCCTCAGCGGAGGGCTTCCCGCCACCCGCCCGCCGCGTCTGTGACGGCTCGCATCCTGCTCTTACGTTTCAGTGGACGGGCACCTGTACACGTTCGGGGAGTGCGAAGCCGGCAGGCTGGGCCTGCCCCCCAAGCTGTGGGACGGCCGCAGAGTCCCCCAAGTGGTTCAGGGAATCCCCGACAGGGTCACCCAGGTGGCATGCGGTGGGGGCCACACCGTGGCCCTTACAGGTGAGACATTGGGGGACTCGTAATTCATAATAGAATCAGCATACAGAGCTTTTGTTGTAGTTTCACGGCAGAAAATACTAGAGCACTATAATTAGACTTTATTTACAATTTTACACTTTATTTAATTACACTTTAATTCTTAGCTTTTATTCTTTATTTGCTGTTTTTTTCCCCACAAAATTGAGGACACTTTCTTACGGAAGCAGAGAGGAAGTTGAGAGTTAAAGTTGTCAGAGGACGCATATTGCGCACAAGTTACGTACGCCTGTGACCGTTTTCTCTCTCTTGGCCACACCCAGAGAGTGACATCTACTCCTTTGGCACGGGCCAGTTTGGACAACTGGGCCATGGGACGTTCGTCTTTCAGGCCAGTCTCCCCAGACTGGTGGACCACTTCCAGAAGGGGAAAGTGAGACAAGTGACGTGCGGAGAAAACCACACTGCAGTCATCACTGGTAAGCAGTCACTGTACCGTCTATATTAACAGCCTGTTATTCGCATTGCTGTCAAACAAATTACAAGGTCCTAGTCCAATATACTCTCATTATCTGTCATTTCTTATAACAGCAGGGGCCAAGCAGTGTTCAGCGAGAAGTTGTCTATAGTGTGAAGAAAGCCCAGAACATTGATTTGTGCCCTTGTTTCCAGACGGTGGTCTACTCTACACGTTTGGAGATGGGCGACATGGGAAGCTTGGTCTGGGAGAGGAAACATACACTAATCAGTTTAGACCTACTCTGTGCCCACGCTTCTTAAAGTATCATGTACAGTCGGTAAGCCTTTAGCCTAAACATGCTAATGCTACCCGTCAGGAACTATGTGTAGTGCTGTCTGTCGCGTGCATGGGTGTCATTCACCACATGGGGGCGCTGCATGCTTTGTGACATTTCCGCAATCCAGGTTGCATGTGGCGGGGGCTACATGCTGGTTCTGGCCAGACCGAGGTCCGGCTCCTCCAGACAGGTGTCGCTAGAAGAAGATGACATCACGGCAGACGGCCTGGGGACATCCTACGGTGAGGTCCAGGAGGGCGATGTCACCTATCCGACTGTCCCCAGGAGCACGTCGGCTCGGGTTAGACGCAGACAGAGGGTGGGTGAGCGTCGCTGCTCTGATGGGCTCAGACCCTGCTATAGGGTCCAGAATGTTACATTTTTTTAAATACATTTTAAAACAAATTGTATATATGTAAACTTCATGTATGCTGACTTTGGTATTGGCCTGGCAGTGCTGTGATTAAGCACTGTTACTGTTACCTCACACCTTTGGGACCTGGGTTAGACTCTCTGCCCCTGCTAAGTATGTGGAGTTTGTGAATTCTACCCGTTTTCTCATGGGCTGTCCTCTGGTTGAATTGGTGTTGCCAAAGGTGTTTGTGTGTGTGTGTTTGTGTGTGTGTGCGTGCGTGTGTGTGTCCTGTGATGGGTTATTCCCACTTGTAGATTTCAGGATAGGCCCAGGAACCCAGCAACCTTGAACAGAAGATAGATAGATGAACGGATGGATATGTGGAATTCTAATGTAAGTGGCCAGTAACAGACAAGTATACTTAGGCCTGTGGTCATTTTTAGGAACAATCTCCAGAACAGTTTGGACGGATGGTCCAAACTCATCCCACGTCCGTCCGGATCATCCCTGTTAGACCCCCCTCAATGGAACCAGCTGCCAGGGGACTGCAGGATGGCTTCTCCACCTTCAGGACAATCCCATCTGGAACAGGTATCTCTGTCAGACGCTGCCGTCTCCTCATTCTTTACCTGCCGAGACGTGAGGGTCGTGCTTTTGGCTAACGGCTGAAGGCATTTTTTGTGCTTTGTTTCAACGAGGCGCCGTTTTCTGTTTGTCTGAAATGATTCATTTTAAGATGCAGACGATTTACCTTCAGGTTTTAAACCCTAAACGAATTCTGAAATTGGTCACATTCTGAAATTGGTTACATTTTTGGAAGCCACAGTCAGCTGTACCCTGGAACTTTCAAATTACAGGAAAGATACTGAGCTATTTGGGCCCAGAAATTAATATTGCAGCTGAGGTTCTGCTACATCTCAGCGTTCCTGATTATGTGAATAAAGTAAATGTCTTCTATTCCAGCTGGTTAATGGGTCTGGACATAATGAATATGTCTTTCAGAAAAAGTCACAAGTGACGGCCCAGAAGATACAGAAGATAATGAAATGAAAATGAAAGGTCTAGGTGACACCACTGATAAGCTAAACTTAGTAAGGGCAATTAACTTGTTTAATTAACTTTCTTTTCTTTACTGTGCTTTTAATATGGCACATATTTTTATATATTCAGGCTTTTTGAAATGCGATGCATCAGCTATGACAATGAAGGTAAGAATTACTGCTGAACTTATAGAGTAAAGTTCATGAGCGTCGTGAGATGTGGTCCTGATAAAAACATCATCTCTGCTTTATTGATATACTATCAAATATCCTGTGTGTACAGCAGATGGCGCTGTAGTTCCTAGTGGCCTTCTTAAGCTTTAAGTGGGAGAGTCGTTCTCGTAATCAAGCCAGAATATTTTTTTTTTGTGAGTCTTTAGACTCATACTTTTTTCTTAGATTGTTGTGACTCCTTTTGGTGACTTATGAAGGATTTCTGGTATGACATATTAAACTTGTGGGTCAAATCCTTAAACAGCTACTTAAGAGATAGCATTACAGTTTAGATGACCTGTTTTTGAGGCAATCTGGCATAGTAGAGATTTATTCCAGTTCTTCAATGAAGAGTTCCATAAAATTAGTTTTTTTATTACACATGTTCTTTATTCTTAATTCAGTTAAAAAATAAAGGATGTGAAATATCTTGTACAACCAATCTTGTGCATATTCCAAAAACCTATTTAATGTTTGTACCTTGAATATGTCAGTTATATTAATACTTTATGAAGTCAAATGCATTTCAGTGAGTAAAGTCCTCACAATGTGTGGCAGACTCATACGAGGAAGGAGGAAGGTTCTCACCAGACCCGAGCGTCATCTCGAGCCCATAAGAAGGTAAACCATCGCTTTAGCATGATAATTATCATGATAATTACAGAATTATACCATCAGCCCTTACACCAAGCCCATGGCTGTGACCTTAACCGGAGTGCTGGAGATTTCATTGGTTGCCGCATTTCTCTCTGCTAAAAACACAAGCATGGTTTCATAAGGTCACTGTGGTTGTGCTCAAGAGGCACAAGTGGCTTTTTTTTCCCACTGTTCATAATTATGTCCTTTTTATCTGGCTGTTCTGATGTTCAGATGGAGGATGATGTGTTTCCTGTCGGCATGTTCCATTTACTGGCGTGTTCTTTTATACAAATAGATAATATATTCAGCTGAAATCGAACAATTCAAGTATAAATTGCATCACTTCATTTGGCGAAGGGGGTCTGACAGTGGCTGTGAGTTTTTCTTGAATAGCTCGAGACCTTTGTGGTTTTATTGCTGTCCGCCTGTCTGCGTCTTTCGCTCGTATTAATATTGCCTGCTGCCTCTGTTTGTTTTTCAGCCTTGAGCTCAGCCCTCTGCTCCCTCAGCAGGGTCACTCATTTCTCTAACGCTTTCCCTCTTTTTGTCCTCTGCTTTCTCATGCCGGGATTGAAGGATGTTAAGGGTGTGAAAAGGTATGATTTGGAAGAAGGGTTCAGACACCCTGAGGACAGACCGCTCCCTATGGAGAGGGAGGCTGGTTTAACCCTCCAGGAAGCCCTTTCCCAAGGGGTACCGCATGACCCCCAACCTTCAACGCACAGGGCTGAGTTCAAACAGTCCACACAGAGTTCTCCTTGCGAGGCTGCCAGCGACAGCCAGGGGGACATTTTTACGGCAAGAAAACGGAAACCGTCCGAAAGGCCTGGGGCAAGTGCCTGTGAACTGGATGAGAGAAAACAGCTCCCAAACGGGGGGGGGCCCAGCGAGACACTGCCTGAGCTGTGTAAACCAACAGAGGTGAAAATTAAACAAAAGAAAGGGACGACAAACTGTACAGAGGCACAAAATACAGTAAGAGGAGGGAAGGGACAACTTATTTCCGTAGAAAACATGGTGGTGGAGAGCAGACCCAGTGCAAAGGTGAAAAGCACGGTTAGGGTTACAAGCGAAGGCACAAGGGTGTTGAGTCGTCCTGGAGAAGGTGGGCAGGCGCCGAAAAGGGGGCTTCTGTCAGGCGTCAAAAGTCTGAAAGAGGTGGAAGAGAACAACTCACCGTGCATCTCTCCAGCCCCCACGAGAAAATCTTCTTCCAGCCCTAATTTGACCCCAGACACATCTGCAGTACTTTCTGATGCTTGTTCTCGGAGAGAAAGACAGAAGAAAAGCACAGAATGCAAAGAGAAAGGGCAAAAAGTTGTGTCCAAAGTGGCAGTGAGACAACAAGAAGGAGTAGTAAGAGAACAAGTGGGTCGGGTACATTTAGTGACGGAGGTGTTGGCTGAACAGGCAGAGTCAGCACTGGACATTGAGAGAACAGATAAAATATCTCAGATAACAAGCAGGTCTGAAATGCCGTCCGAGAGGAGGGACAATGCTGGATCCTTTTGGAGTGAATCGGTCGAGTCAGATTCCTTCAGATCGGGGAAGAAGACCGCTGTCAGGATAAATGTCCTACCAGAGGCAAGCAGTTCTAGTCATAAACTAGAGGAGAGTAGTTTGGATCGGGATCATGGAAAAACACAAAACCATGAAGGTGAACCATTGGCGGATGAGCTTGAGTCCAGTGTAAAAGCAGAATCAAGTAAAG
The DNA here is from genome assembly GCA_015164015.2 of Brevimyrus niger. Lineage (NCBI taxonomy): Eukaryota > Metazoa > Chordata > Actinopteri > Osteoglossiformes > Mormyridae > Brevimyrus > Brevimyrus niger. Next base: position 15,174,148 of record JAABNY020000034.1, read on the forward strand.
GTTCAACTTCTGAGGAGAAGAGCAGCAGTGAGGCTGACAGCAAAGATGATGGGGAGAGTGAGACAAAAAGCAGTGATGAGAAGAAGCACACAGCCAGCGGGAGAGTGATGATCACTGATGACCAAGAAGAAGAAGAAGGTACAGATACAGAAGAGAGTGAGAGTGAGAAGCCGGAGAGTGAGGAAGATGAAGAAGAGGAAGAAGAAGAAAGTAAAGAGAGTGAACCTGCAGCAACAGAGGGTGAAGAGCAGTCAGAGAGTGAGACCGAGAAGATGGGAGAGATGGAGGATGGGGTGTCTGCAGAAGAAGAGGAAGAGGTTGATGAAGAAGAGTCTGGAGAGGAAGAGAAAGATAAAAGTGAAAGAGGAGGAGAGGAAGAGGATGAGGAAGATGGTGGTGAAGAGGAGAGTGTTGATGAACAGGAGGGAAATGAAGAAGATGAGAATGAGAGTGATGTTGGAGAGGAAGAGGAGGGTGATGAAGAGGGTGAAGAAAGTAGCGATGAAAAGGAGAGTGATGAAGAAGATGGGGAGGAGAGTGATGGTGAGGAGGAAGAGGAGGGAAATGAGGAGGAGAGCGTTGGGGAGGAGGAAGAGGAGGGAGATGAGGAGGAGAGCGTTGGGGAGGAGGAAGAGGATGGAGATGAGGAGGAGAGCGTTGGGGAGGAGGAAGAGGAGGGAGATGAGGAGGAGAGCGTTGGGGAGGAGGAAGAGGAGGGAGATGAGGAGGAGAGTGGTGGTGAGGAGGAAGAGGATGCAGAAGGGGGAATGGACCATTGCCTTTCAGTGGGTGAAGAAGATAAGGAATCAAGTGAAGAAGAAACAGAAGAAGAAGAAACAGAGGAGAGTGGAGGTGAAGATGATGGAGATGAGAATGAGGAAGAAGGAGAAGGTGTGGAAGAGGAGGATAGCGGAAATGAAAATAAAAGTCAGCACGAGGAAACAGAGGATGAAGAAAATGAGGAGAAAGAAGGAAAAGTAAAAGAGGAAATAGAGAAAGAATCAATGGGAAAGAGCAAAAAGAGTAAAAAGCTCCAGAAATCGAGATCAGCAGTGCCCGTCCATAAGAGCAAGGAGGGCAGGTTGTACGCCAGAGGCAGGCCGAGTGCAGCAGAGAGACGCTCACAGGGGTCCCAGCAGTTCTGGAACGATGTTCTGCCTCAGTACCTCAATCTGAAGTGAAGAGGCGCTGTTCCAAACCCTGGCGCTGCTGCCGTCTTTCGGGGCGTCTCTGGGAGGGCTGCCCCCCCTCCTGTACTCACAGGTCTCACCAAACAACGACTCAGTATATTATGGACGTTTTTTTTCCTTCAGCTCAGTATTTTCTCCATTATTATACTTTGACTTTGTCTATCACTGCATACTTCTGTAAATATGTACTCAGGTAAACTTTTCAGTAAAATGACATTCAAATCTGTTTTCTTGTTCTTGTTTCTTTTTAATATTCATACATGTTTATTAGTGTTGCTTTCGAATCAGATGTGAAAATTGACTAGAATGCAAGAAATAGTTTTAATGAGTTTAGATTGTTTCTGTTGTTCATTTTTTATTGAACATTAGGCATTGTAGAAGTTCTGAAATGGTTGTGAGGCATAGTTTGAAATCTAAGTATTTTAAGACCAGCAAGATCTGGTGCTGAACCACAATCAGATTTCCCAGTCCCAGTCCTAGAATTAACGTATATTAACTGGTCTTGGGACTGAAAATGCTTATAGCACAAAACTAGTGAATCAATCCAAGAGGCCAAACCACAGCTGCTTAATATAAAATTATCTGGCACATCTAATTAGATCTGTGGCTCTCGGAGCGTCTCCCTCGTCCCCCAGGTGGGGGTTCTTGTTGGGGGGGTGGCTCTCCACGGGGCTGGTGGGGCCCCCGGCGGGTGCGCGGGCGGTCCGGGCTCCGGGCTCTACCTATGTCTGCGCGGCCCACCCCCGGGGGGGGGGGGGTCGGCGCGCTGCCGCCTGTGGCCGTGGGGCTCCTGGCTCGCACTCGGGTACCTGGCCGCTGTGGGGTGGCGGGGTCCATGATCGCTCGGGGCTTTCCCGGCCGTCTGGGGCCCCGGGGCGGCGTTGTTGTGGCCTCGCATACTCACTGGGAATCATTCCATGTTAACCTGCAGACTCATACATACACTCACAACACACAAACATACACACACACACACACAAATACATGTACATATGCACACGCACACACATACACTTTCACATCAACACACACACTTAGAAGGTGCACACACATAGATATG
>JAABNY020000034.1:15182458-15194439 GCA_015164015.2 Brevimyrus niger
AATATGGGCCAACATTTCTAAAGAATGCTTTCAGCACCTTGTTGAATCAATGGCACGTAGAATTAAGGCAGTTCTGAAGGTGAAAGGGGGTCAAACACTGTATCAGTAAGGTGTTCCTAATAATCCTTTAGGTGAGTGTATGTACTTGTATTATTTTTAGCACCACATTTCTTTACAAAAAGAGCTTCTGTAAATCTATTGTCTTTGCTGCAATAAAAAAAGGGTTTTAATGCACTTAGACTATTGTTAAACAAGTCCATCAAGTTTCTCAGCTGTATATCTGTTAAAACAATCAAAGAGCATTTTTTCGTAATTGTAGGCAGTCTGATGAAATGAGTTATTGTACCTAAAACATAAATGCACCTTGACTTTGATTTTCTTATGTCATTATAATGTAAAATGTGCTACGGATTGTATCCACATGCCAATTAAGGCACCTTTAGTGCAACATAAAGACTTTTTGAACAGAAAATCATTTTTCATGTTGGGTTAAGGTGCAACACCTATTATCACAATAAAGATTTTTGCAGCATCTCAACTGACACACATCCTGTACAATATGGGAGATTCTACATGGCAAAATGAAACACTGTGTCCAGTTTTGGACCACACAATCGGTCCCCCCCCCCCCACCCTAGCCAGTACTTCTATTGTCACACAGTGAAACTCTCATGCCATAGTTACAGGGGAGGAGACAGTTGCATAGGGGGGGGACAGGACAAAAAGAGCAGTCCAATACGAGACACAACAATGCAATATAAAAAGGAGAAAACAATTAACAAGGAATAAAAGAATATGTAAGTGTTACATTAACTACAGTGTGCAATACAGCACAGTGGGAGTACAGGTGCGGGTCCTGGTTGAATAGCTGGAAAACAAGATAGTTAAAGATTGCTGCTTTTAAAATGAAAGGTCTGAGTAACCAACAGTTTTTAAGGTAATCTCGTTTGGCATTGTAGATAATTACCAATGATGCTTACAACAGTCTGCTCTTCTTAATCCAATGTCACTTTTGTGGGTCTGATCATGTGACTTTATCTCCGGTCACTGGAAAACATGAATCACTGAAGTGTCTGCCATATGATGTCATAGGTCTCTTATCATTTTGGTGCAGCTACCATTCACCAGGCTGCTGCAGCTGGAGCCCCCAGCCTGCCTTCCTTTGGCTATATACACCTACTTTATACTTAATTAAGAGAGGCTCCTCTGCAGAGGACAATTCCCGCACTGCAATCCCACCACTGGTGCAGCCTTTTAAATGTCTATACAGGACATTATGCTTAATTATTAAGTCGCTGTGTAGCTCAGTGGCATAGGGATTAGAGCCCACACCCAGTAGTACGTGATATCAAATCCCTTGGTTGCCAGAGTAATAATAGCACTGTAGGGCCCTTGACGCCAAATGCTCCAGGGATGTGATCCTCACTGGTACATTGCTTTTGACAAAAAGTGTCTACTGAATAAATGTATGTCAGTCCTATTGATATGGCTATAAAGTTATTTAAGTATTGTCTACTAATCTCACCACTTTGAAGGATGTTCTTATATTTTATCTGAACTGCTAGCCATATCTTTTAATCCCCATGGGACTGGAACTGTGAAATAAGAGTATACGGGATTTTAATACGCAATTTTCTAAAGGGCTGTAATATGTACAGGCACGGTATCTATACAGATATGCACAAAGGCAAGGGGTATGCCCTGTCACTTTAAATTACGGCATAAAATCCTAATCAAATATAGCACATTTATACATGCAGTATGCAGTTAATTAATTTGCATTCTATTTGGTCTTCGATTGCCGTAGCGGTGTAGAATTAATTTGTTAAACAGTTCTTGGTATTGTCTCATAGCCCTCGTGATAAGACAGAAACTGCACGTGTTTCACACGACTGAAACACGATCGTCTCCAATCGGCCATTTTAAGCAGAAACGGGGACACGCACTTATATCCAACATGATGTCCACCTGTTGTAAGATAACCACGCAAATAAATTCGGGAACTGAGAATCCCAGATAGCAGTCATCAGGATTCATGCTACTCAGCCCATTTGTATGGAGACCTTCAATTTTAACAATTACATCTGCAAATAACTGACACGTGATGAAATGCCTTCCACACGCCAGCAAACAGGGATAATTCTGTGTTTGTTCTTGTTTTTCTCAAAGTCATTGTGTATTGACTATTAATCTTATTGTAAAATGTAAGGGTACCAATTCCTTTCAATTAAATTTCTAGCATACTCCTTAAGGCCTGCACGGGGTTCCAGGGGGAAAGTGGCACTCCACATAAGCCAGAGGGAGTTTCCATCCTTTTTACTTTCCCGAGGGTGACATATTAAACCATCAACACAATTATTCAATGAGGGCAAATATAGCAACTGAATCATACTGTACATGACACTAGGCTGCTCTCCCAGGGGGAGTAAGATGAGAGATCTCAACCAGTCATTCATTCAGATAGAGAAATTTGTAAATAATAATAATAATAATAATAACACTTAATAAACATATATACATTGATATGGCTAACACAAGCCTTTCTTGAACTAAATACTGTTACTGTATGTTCAAATTGCATTTTCTTCTGACCAGTAGGGGGTGCACCCCCGGTAAAATCGCCTATGGACTAAATCATAATTAGTGTTCGATATTAACTAGTTGTATAATTAAGTACTGTGTATAAACAACTTAAGTTATAAAACGGGAAGTCTTTCATGCTGAAAGAAGACAATGAATTATTATGGCTGCAAAACAACAACACTATCATTATTTTTATTATTATGGTTATTATTTCTGCTACTATTATATGATAAGTATAATAATAACTTAAAGTATCCACATGAAAACCCAGTATTTTCAAGTTACAGTTTATTAGCAATTTTGTCTTAAGGCAGAACTTTCAGCCCAGAAAATCACAGCAAATTATACGTGCAAATAAATAGCCAGAATGAAAATATATTATAAATGAAAAATGAATCATACACATTACGTCTTATAGCCTTTAAACGGTGGAAACTAAATTGGATCTATCTTCAAGTCCAGTGTGGCTTAACTGAAAATCTTGAACAGAATTTCCTTGTTTTGTCAAGGCCTCCACACAAGAGAAATCCAGGCACCTGAAAGGTCTAAACTCCAAAGCGTAACACTACATTATGGCATCGGTGAGAACTGAAACTATTGCATAGATTTCTTTGGCATCTAGAGGTGAATAAAATACACAAATGTGAGATCTAAGGCAAAGAAGACTGTCAGGGTGCACTTGAAAGGGGTTACCAGTATACCAGTAAAGGGGATACCAGTATACCAGTAAAGGGGATACCAGTGACACACCTTTATAAAGGGGATACCAGTATACCCATGACACACCTTTATAAAGGGGATACCAGTATACCAGTGACACGCCTTTATAAAGGGGATACCAGTATACCAGTAAAGGGGATACCAGTTTACCAGTAAAGAAGATACCAGTATACCAGTGACACACCTTTATAAACAAATAATGCAACAAAACATGAAGAACTGCCAAACATCTGCAAACATCTGTTCTGTAGTTGAACAAATATGTGAAAAAGTATTATTGCCATAAATATATATTTGTATTTCAACGTATTAACATGCACACAATCTGGTATTTGACATATAAGGTATATGAAATTTACAGCAAAATAAAAAAATAAACATATTAATATACATTTTGGATATTGATATTTATGATACAATACATGATACAATGTGGAGATTTAATGACTGACTTTTTGGCGACATCATTACCGTACAATATACAGACTTTCTGAAAGGCAACGCTTCCAGTCTCATGCAAATGTGCTGCAAAAATTTCACTAATGCAATCCTCCACAAACAGAATAACAGCACTAAATTACCTTAACTTAAATGTTCCAGCTTTGAAAACATGAGGTGATGTGCAATTCTCCATGCTAAGCTTGTGACAGGAGCGTTTCCATGCTCATTTCCAGAAAACATTATAAAACAGCCACACATCTTAAGCACAAATAATGTGACCATATCGGAATTCAGACAAAACTGTGCAAAACATAAATTTTTGTCAAATGATGCGCTATACCTGTGAAGAGGATCAGTTATGGTGTTTCTGCACCAAGGTGTTTGGAATTCAGCTGTTAATTACCGTATTGCACAATTATAATCTAATAATCTTTGAGATAACTATGTTTTGCCCCTCTTTTGTTCAGGGGATTTAGAATATGGATTCTCGTACACAATCTTCATACATATTATTCCAGGTACAATCTGTAATGTGAAAAATAATCTAAGTGTTATTACTAGATGTAGGTGCAATTTTGCACTGGTGCAAATCAACATTGTCTCCCACTGTTTCAATTGTAAATCGCATGTTCACTATACTGAGTTGCATTGCTGCCTCGGAGCGGCCAGCTCCTTCAAATAAAGGGTTGTGTGAATGAAGAAATGAATCATGCTGTTATTCTCAGATGGCTCTGGCTCCTGGCCTGGCCTTTGCACGTCAGCTTAAGATCATTATGCGAGATGTTTACACAAGACGTGTCACACCACCCACCCAGAAGGCCCCCCACACTCTGCCCTGGGCTTCCTGGACAGGACTGCGTCATTATAAGAGATTCTGTATGGATGAATGCACTCTCAGTTTGATGTATATTTATATGTATATATAAATACAAGCAGTATAGCTATATTGCCTGTAAGACTAAGAAAAACGTAATTAAACCAACGGTAAAGAAACAAATGGTTCCTTGTATATCGCAATTATTAATTAAAAATCAATACTACAGCCCTTGAACTCATTTGTTGTTCATTGTTTTTCCAGCATACATTATACCATATTATTTATTACCATTTATAAATAAAGGTTATTGTGATTATTTGGAAAAGATGGCTTTTGGCTTTTTTTACTACTCATATAGCTTTGGCCAAGGTACATGCGTAATTAATGCCACACCATAGGGAAACTGCGCCACAGAATCAAACGTTAATCGAAACGCAGGATCTCTAGCAGTATATAGCCACAAGTATGGGAGCTGACACGTCGAGTTGGGATGTGCAATCTCTATACCAGTGCTTCCCCAGTCCGGTCCTCGTGGACTTACAGCCAGTCCGTGTTTTTGCTCCCTGCCTGGAGGGAAGCTCAGAGGGAGCAATAACACGGACCGGCGGTGGGTCCACAAAGACCAGATTGGGAAACACCGTTCTATATGCACAGAGTAACATTTTGCGCACACATATTGGGCGAAGACCATTTCCATGAGCTGAATGCACTACTGACATCGTAAGAGCAGCATAAGTAAGACGCTCAGCCACTGGCAGTGATTATGGGGGAAGCGGCGAGCTTTAATCAGGGGTTCCACCCTCAGGAACGGCGTCCTTGTCTACGGCTCTGGGTAACTCCAGAACCGCCTTTTCACAGTGTCCTGCGTCTAAGCGCGGCCTGCACAGGAGGCAGAGGACACTCGACCATTCCCAGAGGCCGCGGGTGATGCTGGAGGAGAAGAGCTTCTTGCAAGGGTGGCAAAACTGGTAGAAGACCAGCATGAAGAAGATGGCAACGGCGTAACCGATAAGCAGCTGCAGGACCAGCAGGGGGCCACTGATGAACCTGTAGAAGTCAGTCTGAAAGACGTACCACAGAAGAATGAGGGTGGCGTTCTCCACAAACCGCAGCATGTAGTAAACGGCCATGCGGTTCCAGTTCTGGGACTTGTTGATCAGGTCCGGGTCGTTAAGCTTCAGCTGAACGGCCGACCAGCAAAACATGTTAATGCCGGCGTACAGGAAGGTGAGCAGGCACAGCACCATGGTGGTGCCCACTCGTGTGAAGGTCTTCTCGATGTTCTCGGGGAACGGCGACCTGCTCATCCAGAACAGGATCCAAGGGTATGAGAAGAAGGTGAAGAAGTTGATGAGGACCACGGGCAGGGTCCAGATCTGAAGGACAGAGCTGAAGAGGACCAGGACCACCACCCTGGTCGCAATCTCAAAACTCCGCCACAGGAAAATGCAGAGGTAGGCCAGAGGTCTCACGCTCACCTCATAGTCGTCGTACTTGATTTTAATGGCGAGGATGTTGCAGCGTAAGGCGCCGTACACTATAGACAGGAGTGAGATGACCATCAGTGTACCTGGGAGGGACAGAGAAACGGACCGGATGAAGACGGACAGTATCTGAACCCTTCTCGTGCTCCCGCCAGGTGATGAATGTACCGGGTGCTGAACTGGACCTGAACCGGATTACACTGAACTATTAAAAAAGAGCCAATCAAAGGCACACTGGTTCCAGCCGGGGCACGCAGGCTACCTCTTCCGACTGAGACCCTCTGCTGCAGCACACAGATGTAGAGCTGCAGGGTGAGCTGGGGGGCGGAGCCCAGGAAGGCCTGGATGACGGAGGTGCGGGCGAAGGCCGCACGATGGGCCACCAGCTTCCCCTCAGCCTGGCCCACCTGCTTCTCCACCTCCTCTGTCAGCCCGTTTCTGGGCATCTGCTTTTTCCTGGTGATGCTGACGTACGGCTCCTCGATCTTCCCGATGCTGCCGTAGATGCAGAAAGCCTCCAGACACCTGTCAGGTCACCACAGGCCACAGGGGTTACGTCTCATATTTTGTTAACGAACCCTGGTTCTTCGGAGACAGCGGCGATGAGGAAAAGTACTTAAGGTTTAGGTGCTTAATTAGTAGGTATACTGCTGAGCTCCAGTCCGTCCAGGTCCATCTCTTCTCCCCCCATCCTAAGTGGCCTTGCACCCCTCACATTGCACTCCTTACCATCCTGGCCCCATCCAGGGTTCCTGTGATGTTCCTCTAAGCTAGCAGCACTCTAACAGCCTAATCATCATCACCCAGACAACACAAAACAAGCAGCATTCATTATAAAACCATATATAGACTTATGACATCGTATGTCATTGTATACTTTAGATTCCAGGGTATTACGGAACCTCAGGTTATTACAGAACCTTAGGGTATTTCAGAACCTCAGGGTATTACAGAACCTCAGGGTATTTCAGAACCTCAGGGTATTACAGAACCTGGCTCCAAGATTCAACACTGTCTCAGTGGCCAGACCCTCAGTCATTCTGTTCCATCCTAGAAGGTACATCAGTGAGGGGCTGCAGGTTTAAAGCAGATAAATGTGAAGGGGAATTTCTGAAATCATCGACTGCGATTGCAGTGCACAGGTGATGCCAGGAGAACCAGCATTCTGGTTTTTTTCTTTTGCTATTTTCCCAGTCTGTGAGTATATGTGTGCAGTGAGACGGGCCTCCTTTCCAGAGAGTATATGTGTGCAGTGTGACGGGCCTCCTATCCAGAGAATATATGTGTGCAGTGTGACGGGCCTCCTTTCCAGAGAGTATATGTGTGCAGTGTGACGGGCCTCCTTTCCAGAGAGTATATGTGTGCAGTGTGACGGGCTTCCTTTCCAGAGAGTATATGTGTGCAGTGTGACGGGCTTCCTTTCCAGAGAGTATATGTGTGCAGTGTGACGGGCCTCCTTTCCAGAGAGTATATGTGTGCAGTGAGACAGGCCTCCTTTCCAGAGAGTATATGTGTGCAGTGTGACGGGCCTCCTTTCCAGAGAGTATATGTGTGCAGTGAGACGGGCCTCCTTTCCAGAGAGTATATGTGTGCAGTGTGACGGGCCTCCTTTCCAGTGTGGCCCTACCCTAAGCTTCCGGGGATATGCCCTGTACACACTGCAGCCCTCTAATGGACAAGCACTTAGAAAAGAATAGAAAAGAGACTATTATTAAGTCCTACTTGTCTTATTTATTATGCACCACTTTATTGATTAAGTAGAGCACATCTTTCCTGAGTATTCCATTAGTCTGTTTACATATTTTACCCCCAAAATGAGTATTATTATATTTATATTTATAGTCGCAATTTAAAGAGTACGATTGCTGCTTTATTTGGCAGACCGCCAACGTACGGCATCAGGGCTCGCAGGAAGATATTGACCGTTGCACGGACCCGCCCTAAGCATGGTCCATCAGCAGACTGGCCTACTGTAAACACCAGACAGGCAAACCGAAGCAAGTGGGTGGCGTATTGCCTTAATAACTAATGTTTGGATGGAGGAGCGACATAACTGTGAGTAAGTAATGTGCGATGCAAAAGTACAGTGATTTAATTTCCCCTTTTCACTTATGTCAGAAAATTCGTCCGAATCCGAATCGAAAGAAATAATTTCCCGGATCGCTGCAAATTAGCGACGATCAACCGGTTACAAACATCAAAACACAAGCAGCACTGAATAATTACATGAGCAGAGCGCTCATGTAAACGACATGCTTTCGTACGCAAAGGGACGCAGGTTCTGCGAGCATAACGCACCTGACAATCGGACCGAGCTGCAGGATGTGGAGCAGCAGCACCAGAGGTTTATCTTTGCTGAGATCCCTGTGGATGAAGGTGAGGGTTAGCTGTACCAGCACGGACGGGACGAGTGTGAAAAGCAGCGTGAGCCCCTGCCAGATCTGGTCCCCCGCAGATCGGTACGTGCTGCTGAGATATAAAGCTGCCGTAGTCTCGGCGGTGAACAGAGAGACGGACACAAAAATCGAGCTGGGTAATCTCATCCTCACACATCCATTTGTTGTATTTCCCCCCTTCCTTTTCTTCACATCACGCTGACTGCCATTTGTCGGGGATGGAGGAGGCGCCCGGCGATGGAGATGTCAGACTGTTTTCAGCCTAAAAGCTGTGCTGTCTCACTGACTCTAGTTGGCGCAATGCTGATGAATGATATGAGGAGTATAACCAGTGACCACCAGTACGCTATGTAGTTTAATTTAATTCCGACATTAAACACATATTTGTATTGAACATACTTTTATAAGTTCGTGGCAATGGTGATTTTAAAGATTTGGTAAGGGTATCTTCAAAGCAAATCGATCAGCTGTTTATTTTACCTGCTCTTTTTAAAGACAGAACGTATTAAATGTGAGAGAGGAGTCAGCCTGATTTCCCCGCGTTTGTGTGGATTCCTCTACAGCCTCAACATGGTCCTTCGTGCACCACGGCTTGTGTGTCCCTGAGTGTCTTGGGGGAGACTCGTGAGTGGTCACGAAAATGTAACAAAATGCTTTTAAAATTAAACAAATTCATATAAAAGCTATATAAATTCTGATCAGTTTCCCTAGTTGCTCTCCAGTAACAGGCAAGAGGTTCCTTTTGGTCACCCTTCAACACCTCCTGGTAGAAGCTGCACACCTTAACTTAGCGCTGGTTATCTACCTAGCCAGGGATATTTCTGCTTGCCCTAACATAGGCAGCACCTATCAGAGAGGTCTCTGGTTATCTGTGTTCAGAAGGTCATTTACAATGGTCAGCTTCCTGATTTATTTTCCCCAACTATGGTGAAGTCCTGTCTAGGATGATAGATTTGGGTTCACCTCCCCACACAGATCAGCAGCAGAGAGGATAATAAAAATGTCTCACTTTTATCCCTGTTTGCATTAAGTAGATCTCAACCACTCCCGTAACAAACCACATACTGTTTCTGAACCCAAATCACCCTGGGCAAAGTCCTTTCCCCTTTGGCCAGTAGGCACTGCTGCTCATTCTGTCTTTCCTCCTCTGTCCGTTATGTTCAGTCACTGTTTGGCCAGCAGGTGTCGCTGGCTATCCCGTTCCCTCCTCTCTCTTAGTCCCCAGTGTGTCTTTCCTGCTCCCAGAACTGCTGTGTAGCTCAGTGGGTTGAGTATGCAGACCAGAAACCGATCGTTCTGGTTGTTGGTTTGATACTGGCCTAGGATTAGTCGCACCTGTTTTTGCTTATTTGAGTTTTTGTTGTTTTCAGTGTTTATAGTATTAATCTTGTTCCCAAGTCTTAGTTCCTTCCTGTGGTTTGTTCTCATTGTGTTGTTTGCCTTCATGGTTTTGAAATTATTCTACTTTGCTTTAGTTCTCTAGTATCAGATTGTTACCTAGTTTGTCTGTTCTTAGTTCAGCGATTGTCTTTGTTATTAGTTGCTCCTGTTGCTTGTTTTCCTGTGCCAGTACCTTTTAATTGCCCTGCCTGTTGTCTCTGCTGATTGGTGTTTTTTGCGTTATATGCCACACCTGCCCCCTTGTTAGCCCGGTTGTGTGTGTGTGTGTGTGTGTGTGTGTGTGTGTGTGTGTGTGTGTGTGTGTGTGAATGTATGTATGTATGTACCTGCCTGCCTGTGTTCTTCTCCACAGTTTGTCATTGTGAGAAGATACTGTATTCTCTGTGTTAATTACTGTGTGTTGTATTCTGCCTGTTGCTTATTCCTGTTCCAGTCTTGCTTGGTTCCTTTAGCTGGTATATGTATGGTCCTGTCAGTTATTTTCCCCTGTTTAGCTCCGCCTCCGTGTGGTCTATTTGTTTTGTAGTTTACCCAAGTGTGTCCTTTAATAAACCCCCTTGTTGTCTCTGAGCCATAAGTGGATCATCACCTTCTTTTCCCGCCTGCACTGTGCCTCGTAACAAAGCATGCTTTAATATTCCATTCCTTTTCTAGAATACTTTCCTGTTTTAGATAAGAGCGACAAGGCGTTTAATTAATTAGGCCTAACTTCTACTTAGGCTCCAATTTAAACTAGTCAATTCAGACAACTGCTGTAATTTGAAAAGCAAATGAATATAATTTGTATATTTTAATTTGGTGTTAATATTTCAATTTTTTTGCAGAATCAATCAATACCTCAGTCCAGCCCGTTTAATTAAGATCTGAACTGTAAGAAAAAAAGGCAGAATGTAGCACAGAGACTGAGGGCAGGGATTTGAAGAGTCCTTCGCATTTACATTTAATTACTATTCATTGTTCATTGGGATCTTTTTCAGTGCTGTTTACGTGCAAGCGCATTCTTATAAGTCACGTTTTAAAGTGCGCCATTGCTTCAGATCATAACCATTGAGGTAATGAATCAGTAACTCACTGATGTGCACCTTTTTCATTCCTTGATATAATGTAATGTGGTGCACTTTGATAAAAGTGCTTTTCAACAGCTGAAAGACTCTCCTTGACAAAGCGAAGGTGGAGAGATGGGGAACTCGAACCTTCAAATGCTATGCTTTTTCCTCATGCCCAGACATGTTCAACAGACTCCCTACGTTTTTTTTTATTAACAAAGCAGAATACTGACATTCTAACTTTGACTTTTTGCCTTGAGTGAGTCCTAACATTTAGCTGCTTGACTAAGTTTCTGCACCAGAGTAAACATGACGTGTATATTTACATGAACACTTGGCTTTTTCTGTGTGGCTACAATTAATCCAGCTGTAAGAATTTTTATATAAAGTGAAATGTTACGTATATAAATGCCATATTAGGATGTACTGTGCCGAGTGTCTTTTTAATGTTTTACATATGGATCTGGTTTATTAAAACCTATATGAATGATTATGTATGTGATTAATGAATGTGAACTTCAGTATAGATAATCTGAGCGACCACTGGTATGGAAAGCTCCACATGGGTTATTGGGTAGGACTGCTGAGTTGTTTGTGAGTAAGGATTTTACACAGGTTGCATGAGGTGTGACTAACAACAAGTGTGTGTGTGTGTGTGTGTGTGTGTGTGTATGTGTGTGTGTGTGTGTGTGTGTGTGTGTGTGTGTGTGTGTGCGCGTGTGTGTGTGTGTGTGCGTATGTGTGGATTAGGTTTATATTACATTGTGGGGAACAAAATGTCCCCCACAATGTAATAAAAACCTGTTCTTTGACATTGTGGGGACCATTTTTCAGGTCCCCACAAAGATCTGTAAATGCAATCAAAAAAGTAAAAATGCCAAAAGTCTCGTTCTTTGTTTGGTTACTTATGGTTAAGGTTAGGGCTGGGTACGGGTTAAGGTTGTCGTGTTGGGATTAGAGTTTTCCCAATTGAAATGAATAGAGAGTCCCCACAAAGATATAATTACAGATCTGCATGTCTGTCTGTGTGTGTGTGTGTGTGTGTGTGTGTGTGTGTGTGTGTGTGTGTGTGTGTGTGTGTGTGTGTGTGTGT
>JAABNY020000034.1:15211086-15221730 GCA_015164015.2 Brevimyrus niger
CGGCGGCGCGGTGAGGGGTGGCGCGCGCTGTGGTGGGCGGGTGTCGAGGGGGGGGGGGGGGGGGGGGGGGGGGTGCTTGTGGTGAACAACCTGGCAGCTTCTATACTGTGGCACCAATTGACTGTGCTGGACCCCCCAGTGGAGCTGCTTCAGATCATCCAGAGGTTCCTTCTTCTGGGGTGGGTATCATTGGCTGCCGCCTGGTGTTTTACAGCTGCCCCTAGCTGAGGGGGGCCAGGGGCTAATGCACGTTCCTGCCAAGGTGAAGGCCATGAGACTGGCCCCCCCCTTGGGTGCACTTGGTTGGCTGATCTCAGGTCCCTTAGTGGCCTTGGCTATGACAAACAGCTTTTCTTATTATGCCAGGGTGCCATAAAGGGACAGCAATGGCTGGGTTCTATGGCTGGGTGCTTAAGGCATGGGGGCTGCTGAATGCAGTGAGGAAGCATGGGGCTCACTGTGGGCTGGGTGAACCTTTGTATTCCAATGTATATTTTTCATGACAGACCGATTTCTGTAACAGCACAGTATGTGTTTCTGCTGGAGCAGGGGTGACGACAGTCAGGCATCTGACAGATCTGGGCACGGGACAGTGGTGTTCAGAGGCGGAGCTAACTGCTCAGGTTGGGATGCGATCTGGAAGGACATCGCAGAGTATAATTGGCAAGCTTAAATCTTCCTTTCCCCCAGACTTAACGGGGTTTATTAGTGATACTCTGTCCTGTGAATCTGCGTGTGTCCCGTTCCCAGAACTGCAGATCACCCCCCCACTTCCTGCCAGTTCAGGCTCTGAGTGGCACCTACTCTCAGTCAGGGGGCTGCAGGGCACGGCCTTCTCAACAGCTGGTGTCGTATCAGAGCTGTGTGACATCCTTGGCTTTTAATGAGCTGAGAGGTAGGCCTGATACCAGGTGGAGAGTTCACCTCTCTGTTCCTGAGGGTCTACAGCCTTCATGGAGACTTTGTTTTATAAAGCTCCCTAACCCAAGCACTCAGGAGACCTGCAGTGGAGGATCCTGCATTGTATGTTGGGTACCAACGCTTTCATGTCAAAATTCAACCCTGATGTTACCCCCTTTGTGATTTCTGTCACAGTGTTGATACTGTTCATACAGGTGTGCTACGTGTGAGATGGTGATTGTGGGTTCTTTCAGCTTGTGTTTCTAATGGTGAATAAATAAAGGGGGTTAAAAGTCAAGTCTCTCTCTCTCTCTCTCTCTCTCTCTCTCTCTCTCTCTTTCTCTCTCTCTTCCCACCTCTTCTCTCAATATACATTAATTCTCTTGTGTGATAACCACAGCCAAGTGCAATGTTTGCTCTGTATGCAATATTTTACACTATTTGAAATTTTCTGGGCAATATTCATATTGTTGGTAATTCATTGTGTAATACTGGCATCATCAGTAATACATTTGTTGCTTAGCAATACTGCGCTAACTGAATTACCTTATCTTGTTAAACATTACTACGTTCCATCTTTTTTATTTTTACATGTGGTATATTTTACATTTTCTGTGTAAATGAGTGAATGTTTGTTGTTTTTTCCTTATTTCTGAAGGGGCAATTTTGTTATGCATGGTACAATGACAATAAAAGGCTTCTATTTGAATTTTTTTTTAATTATAATGTAGGAGCTGGTAAGACACAAATTACTTAAATATAATTTAGCTTATAGACATTCTAATTTCCCCAATTAAAAGATGCTGATACAGAGTTACAATGAAACAATACAAAAGATCTGAAAGATCAGTCCTAAGCTAAAAGTAAGTTTATGATTTTGCAAATACCAGTGAGGGCATGTTCTGTTCATGGTTTCCCTGGGCAACATGATTATCTTACTTATCTCAGTAAATACATTTATATCTATATCCTGTCTGTGCTAAATTGGTGCAGAACTGAAATTTCCTTTCCTCCTTCAAAAAGATTAGATGTTCAGAACATTTAACGGATGCCAACATACGCTATATAGTCCAAAGCATGTGGACATCAGAGCCAAAATCATTCCAGAACTGAGGATTTTAACATTGAACTTGTCCACCCTTGCTGCTATATACGAGGTTGAGCTCAGACTTTGCGTGTGTGTGTGACGTGCGTATATATGTCTCAAAGAAGAACAAGATATGATCGGTGAAATCTAAGGAATTTTAATGTATCTGAAACACGTACTTGTGCAAATGGCAAATGTAGCATAACTTCATCTCTGTTTAGATGTTTCTGAGAAGCTTCATCCCATTAGATGGTAGGACGTCCTTGGTGGGATTCGCCGCCATTCAGGTTTTATATTATTGTTGAACAGGACACAAAGGAAATACTCAAAGCAACGCAAAGTAAATGTTAACATGAAACAAACTGGAATCCCAGACCTTTCAGGCATTTTTATGTTCTCAAAAGGAGAATACGGGACAATAAAGAGGATGTATGGTCGCCCTTTATCGGAATTTGTGTGGTTTTACCTCTTTGCAACTGAACTGAACCATCCATCCATCCACCTTCCAACCCGCTTGTCCTACTGGGTCGCGGGGGGGTCCGGAGCCCATCCTGGAAGCAATGGACACGAGGCAGGGAACAACCCTGGACAGGGGGCCAGCCTATCACAGTGAACCAGCTCCCAGTCAGAATAAATACATAAAGCAAATATTGGCTAATTAGGTAAAGAACACCTGCTCAGATTGCGATATATTACTGCTGGTCATTCTTGCTTCAAAGCCTTTTTAACTAACATTAAACAGAAATTGTTAGAATGAATCAATACAAGGACAATGCTGACTTGGCTGAAGAACTAATTTGGGATTCAATAAATCATGGGATTGGTCTCGTTTGTTGAGGATGTAACCAATGACGTGTATTAACTGGACCTGGGGCGGGTCACAATACTAAGAGCAGGAAGATTGTTCTTGGCAAGGTCTTGACAAGACCGGTCTTGCTAACTTGCCTACCAACTTGGGATGCAGTGCATCATGGGATTTATATTTTCTGGCAATCCTTGATATTTTGGGGCGGGACAAGAACGACGTCTGGGGATTTTAACTTAATCTTCTGTACTTCCGTTCTAGAGTACTGGAACCGGTCTTTGGCAATGGAAGGTGATGTCAGATGGGTACAAACACAAATACAGTCAAGTATGCATATTGGGAAAGCCCCCCTACTATTACTGTAACCGACTGCAGTGATATGGCCGCCATTTTGGGAAGTCGCAGCGTTCGTTCACTCTGAGCAGCTTTTGGCTGCAGAAACAGGTATGGATCCTGCTGCAGTGATAACATTTCACCAGTCGGTATGTTTACTGTATATCACTGTATATCACTGTATATCACTGTATATCACTGTATAGCATTGTATTGACGATCATCTGATATTCCTTTGCAAACATGCATTTTGTGATCTTCGAAATGCCTACCATCAAGCGGGTCCAGACACAGTACGGAGTGAGGTCACACTGCTCAAACAAACTGGACACTGGGGGTCAAACTTGCTGAGGAGCAGTAGGCGTTGGCTCGTGTGAGCACACCCCAAGTCACATTTCAGTCCTTGAATTTTCATTTTACTGGGTGAGTTTGGAGAAACACATTTATATTCATGAGAGAAGCTACCTGATTGGCCAGTGGACGGGATCCCTTCGACAAGTGCTGCCTGTTTTTTCCGGGTGGTTCGAGAAAACTTACTATTCATGAGAGAAGCTACCTGATTGGCCCGTGGACTCTGCCTAAGGAATTCGCTAAGCAGAAGCGGTTTTTATTACCAGTTTTTAATAGGATGGCTGCCGCCGAGTCCCGACAGCCTCTGCCCACTGTGCTGCTCCTTGTTAAGTGCCTGCTTCCTTTTAAGGACTCTGATAAAAGGCTGTGTTTTTCCCCACAAGAGGCCGTCACATCAGTCTCTGCCACCGCGATGCTTCCGTCTGCCGGTCACCAAGCTGCATGTTCCGTGGGGCCGCTTGTTCAGATCGCGAATCGAGTGTCTTACCGTAGTAACTAAACAGAGCAGATTGGTTTGATCTTATGGCTGTTGATGGATGTCAGTATCATGACAGAGCAGGTCAATGCATAGCAGAACATTTCACATCTGTAATGTAAAGGATAAAGGACGTTTATTGATATTCCAAAACATGTTGTACGTGAAAAGAACAAAATAAAGTACAAATAAAATTACAAAAGAAGAAATTAAATCCAAAACAATAGTATTGTAGTACTAGTAAAATACTGTACTAAAAGTACTACATTGGATTGTATGTACATTGGATTGTACATTGGATTGTACATTGGATTGTATGTACATTGGATTGTACATTGGATTGTATTGGTCTGCCCACTTTTATTCTGGCCCACCTGCACTTTTTGTGGCTAGACCACTGACATATAATGATCCTTTTTAACCACATTTCAGCACCACTTTAATAACTTTTAGTAATTACACCACTTAAGACTATGAAGGTTATAAGAGCGAGTGCCTTTTGACCAGTAGGTGTTATTCTCTGGGATTAGAACATCATGAGCGCGGGCGGGCCTTTCTTCAAAACAGAATACAAGCCTTATCAAACCCCAGCATTAAACCCTCTTTAGCTTCAGCCAAGGCTATTTGTGTAATCATTTCTGCTAAACCAAATTAGCAGAAGATCGTAAGGCTCATAATTAAAATGAAATAACATGGTTGTGCTACACTTACAACCTTCACCGTCAACCCGGCTTATTTTCCTGTGCTGGAAAACAGCAGCAGCAGAATCAGCACTGGAACATCAGCATCTGCAGGGTTGAAGCAGATTCCCTGAGGTCATGCTGACTCACAGCATGGTCATTTTGGTATGAGCCTTAGCAAACAATGTCTTGCGCCAAAGAAGTACTTCAGCCATCCTTGCAGCTAATGTCACCAGCTTCAGGAAAGCCATGCAGGCTTTGATTACGAGTTTTAGAGTCAGATGATCAGTTGTCATTGTTGTCACACCACAACAAAATGTGTCCTCTGCGTTTAACCCCTAAGGGCCTTGGGTGCCTTGCTGGTAGAAGGTTCAAACCAGTAGTCTTTCAATGACAAGTGCACTTCCCCAGCCATTGAGACTGCCTCGCTCGCATGCTGTGTGCCTCCTCCTCTCTCTGTCTGCTGCGGTGTTGCGATATCTCCCTTCGTGGGATCAATAAAGTTCATCTTATTTTATCTTAACAGTTCTTCAAGCCGGAAAATTAAAAAAAAATATATATATATATAAAAAAAACGTTTTATTATTTACAACTCAGTATCAGAATCCATAGCAAAACATTAATGAAAAGAGGAGTCCAAATTGTTAGGGGTATCATCTGGAAGACTTACACTGGCAAACCTGACAGTGTCACAGCGTTTGTCATTCAACAACTTGTAAAAAGTTTAACGGACAACAGGCGAATTCCAGGGAGTAAAAATTCGCAGATATGGTGTCATTCAGACTGTCTGGGCAAGTTTCCAGGCGTCATCTATAAAGCAGAAAGTCACTGAGGCAGAGGGGGAGGCAGAGGCTGGGCAGCTTGTGGAGTCGCAGCCTCCCGAGATCCTGCCTTATGCGGAACCTGCAGAGCTGGGCGAGAGTGGAAGGGCCTGGGGAGGAGAGGAGAGGAGAGCATGTCAGCCACGACCCTCCCATCTTTATCACTGCTGTGCCTCTGATCCACCACCAGGGGGCAACCCTGGAGGCTACGCCCATTCTCCCAGCGTATATTAACAGCCTGACAGAAGCATCCAGGCCTACCTTGTCTCAGCGATAGCGCCTTTGCTGCCGCGCCGTCGGCCGGAGCCAGGTCCGCGGGTCTCTTCCCGTCACCGTTCCGTCTCCAGGTGTCGGCGCCATAGTCCGTGAGCAGCTCCACGGCGAGCGGGCTGTCGCCCCGGGCGGCTGCGTGCAGCGGCGTGTCCCCGGCCCTCCCCTTGTGCACGTCGGCCCCTGCGGTCACACGCGCACAGAGTCACGCTTACGTCTCACCCAGCCAGAGGTCGGCGCTTCAAGTCGGGAGGCGAACGGAGACGGACCGAGCTGTAGGAGCCTCTCCACGCACTCCGTTCTCCGGAAGAGGCAGGCGGCGTACAGAGGCGACCCCAGCCGTGGAACCTCCAAGTCAATATCCACCCCGCTGGCCAGTAGCAGCTCCACACATTCCCTGTGACCTGACGAGGAAAAAAAAAGGAAATTATTCCATTAAAAACCAAGAAGCGTTAATAGTGCCTCGTGAAGACATCCTGCCGTGGGACGGAGCCGCATTTCATTACCTTTAAATGGTAAAACAGCATCATATTTTTGTTACACTTCGCTGAAAATATAGAGATCGGATTAAATTTAAATTTAGTTGCCATAAATGGTGATGGTTGCAGTGTATCCTCCGCAACTTAAAAGCAGCATGGAGCTTGTGTAAGTTCACACATACTTCACGTTATCGACTCGGTGCAAGGCTGCATGTCTGCTTTGTACGCTAATAATAAGAATGAGCTGGGCTCCTGTGAAAGCTGATCATTTTGGGCCCCCGTCCCAGATCAATCGGAATATGCTCCACATTTTTTAGAGCCGCAGTCACTCGGGGTGGGGGGGGGGCTCCTGGAATCCTTCTAACTTCCCTTCACTTTGCACACTGCGGATGAACGAGAATACAGCTTTTTTTCAGTTTAGTGGGATAAGTCACATTGTTTTCCAACAGGTGGCAGCTTTGACTCATTTCTGAAGAGAAAAGGACTCCTTCGGAGTCTATATTAAGAACCACGGGGCTCACCCCCGCTGGGAGACAGCCCATGCCAACACACACACAAACAGTCACAGTATAATACGGGACAAGGCCCTTTACCGCTTTCTCGTTTGTTTACGACATTTCCTGTTTATTTTGTACACTATGAAAATTCCACTATGGCTAAATGGCACCCCTTATCCCCCCCCCACCCCCCTGGGAGATGTAAATCGTCTGGGATTTCCCTTTGTCTACAATAGGGGCTGACGTGACAGACGTAAATACAATGCTGAAGCTCTAGACAATCATCATTGGCACCTCTCTTCGCAGCCTCGTGAATGGGGGAGGCCCCTGGGTGCGTGGGGGAGGTGGAGGGGCGCCGTTCCAGGAGCAGCCTCACGCAGGGGATGTCGCCGCTGACGCAGGCATTGAACAGCGGGGTGGCGCCATCGACCGTCGCCACGTTCACCTGGAAGCGGACGCCGGTGTCAGTCCGAAAAACATTCAGCGCTCGCTGGGTTCAACGCAGTTCGAAAGCTGCCCAAGCAGATTGTTTTAGCATGAAGCAGAGCTTCCACATGAGCGAGAGACGCTTTCTTACATCTGCCCCGCTGTCCAGCAACAGTCTGGCACAATTAACGTGGCCTCCGAGACAGGCTTCGTGAAGAGGGGACAGTCCGTCCAGAGTGACGATGTTCACGTCAAAACCCTATACGAAGACGGGAAAAACACATTCAGGGAAAATAATCACTTTAAGAAAACTCAACTAAAAGTATCTGTTTCATGTTCTGTATAAAGACGCATTATTTTAAGTCATTGCTGGATAGATGTCAGCAGAGCTGAGATTAGCGCGGTCGCCGCACACTCAGGAAGACACGGGTTCGATGTGTGTGCGGTTTGCATGCTCTCTCCTCTCCCCATCTTGCTGTGGGGTTCCCTCCAGATTCTCTGGTTTCCCCCCACACTCCAAAAACATGGTAATGTGTACTGGAGTGGTCTGTAGGTGTGAATGTTGTGCGGGTCCAGGGTTGTTTCCTGCTTTGTGCTCGTTGCGTCTGGGATGGACTCTGGACCCCCATGACCCAGAAAAGAATGTTTGGCGAACAAGTCTGCGCCTGGGAGTTGGGACCTGCGACGCATCACTAGCCGTACGACCGCGGCAGTACCTGTGCTATCAGGGTCCTGAGCGCGAGCAGCCGGCCATGCAAAGCAGCCTCATGCAACGGGGATCTCTCAGCCCAGGGGTCTGCAACGCACAGAATGCAGCAGGTACAGTGGGAGCTGCACCAGCCCTCCAAACAATACAAGCGGGAGCTTCGATAGACTAAATATCACCCCATCCTGGCCTTATTACTTTATCAGGAAATACACTGGAGTTACCTTGATTAACATATGGTAGATTTAGATGGAGTATTCCAAATTTACTATTTAAAAAAAAACATTCAAGGTTTCCAACCTATTCTCTTGTATAAAATATCTACATACCCCCCCCCCCGTTCCTCAATGTCAAAAATACACAGAAATGCAATGTATACACCCACTGCACAACTGCCACTTCCTGTTTAATAAACAGGATATGGCTGCAAGTGAAACTGTCTGGAGTCACCCAAAGGAAGGAGAACGACAAGCAAGCTTACCAGCCATTAGCGTGTTAGCGCTGTATCTGTGAGTATCCGCACTCCACGTTCCCCTCCACAGCGCAACCTCTGCCTTCACGTCAGCCATTGCTAGGGTGTCTCCCAACGCACTGCGGTCCCAGTCCCATCTGAGTCCCATCTGAGCTGGGCTCCCGTTTATCAAGCCCTCCCTGGCTAACGCCTCTTTCACTGAAAGGTGTTTCCCACTTAAATGACATAAGGGCTTATGCAGATAAGCCTCTTGTAACCTGACTCCAACTGACTGTTAGCCCAAATACCATATAGCATAGCATAGTGAAACATATATTGATATATATAATTGTTATATATATTTATATATACTTTTTTTCTCCCCCAGTGAACAGTGAAAATATCCAAAGTCACCTCAGTGCATTTACTTTAAAGTTGTGGAAATCTAAAGCTCAGTCACTGAAATTACCTTTACAGGTGGGGTGGAGGGGAGGTCGGAGAGTGAATAAAATACATTGTTAGCGTGCCCTACTCCTTATTCCTCACAAGAGGAATCAACGCTGCCCGTCATGGTTTACAGCATATTGTGGCTGTCAGCTCGAATTCCCTTCTCCTGTTTAAAGTTTAATTTCCACTTCTGTGTCTTTAGTCACAGGTAAACTTTAAAAAGCGTACTTGTGACTGTGAACTCTGTACTCCACACAGAACTGTCCCGCAAGAATTTTGTACTAAACCTGAAAAACCTCTCATTATATCTGTCTGTCACGGCGGAAAAAAAAAAAAAAAACACATTTCAGGCTATACCAAGGTAATCCTGAGGATCTGTATAATGGCTGAAGTCAGACAGGTTTGCATGAGTAGCCTCAGGGCAGCAACATGCAGTGGTGGGGGTGGGGTGGTGGTGGGGGGGGCATTTGGCAGGGTGGGGCAAAAGAATCTCACAAAATACCTTTGAAGGTTGTCATGTTCAAAAACATTTTATCCTTCTCATAGTAACCTCCTGTTGTTCAGTGTTACATGACATTTGCATATTCATGTTACTATGGCCAAAGAAATATACCTGTTAAATTATAACATTGAAAGCCACATAAAAACAAGTCATTTGCCATTTTCAGGTTTAGCAGACATAAAGACGTTTTTTCGGGGCCAGTTCTCAATCTAAATGTTCAATACTGACATTAACTATTAAAATACGAAGCAATTACAGACTTTTATCTTGTGAAATGTTTGTAAACAAAGGGTACTCGTGACCTCTGAGACAGCAGCATTCGAGATTATGCAAAGGAAGGACTGTAAATGGCCGAGTTCCCATTTCAGCCTTGAATCAGCAGGAATGTCTATGCTAATCTACACTCCTCTGACCGTGGAATGTTTTGACTTGTACTATAACAAAAGCCATACGGGGCAGCCATTAACGACGCGCGAATCAGCTATCTGTTGAAATTCAAACTCAGTCTGCTTTGTTTGCGAACACATTTTGTAGAGGGTTGGTTAATTCAAACACCGTAAAACTTTAGATTTTTAGGTATTTATTTGTAAAAAGTATGTTATGTTGCGGTTGGATCATTATGACATAAAGAGCAGTTTTCCAAAACCCACTCAGTCAATTTCTTTGTTATTTTTGAGACAAGACTGCAGTGAGCCTCCATCAGACTTCCTCATCATATGTTACAGAAGCGGGAAACAAAACTCACTCAGTTCTCATTCTAATCCAACAAAGAAATTCCATTAAATTTTTAAAAGCGACATAGTCCACACAGTCCAGTGGATCTCATTAAATGAATTTTGGAAATTTACATTTCAGTTGTGTTACACATTCCCTTGGTACATTTAAACAACTTTTAAAAAATACGGACTTCTTTCTTCTTTTATTGCACCATACGTAATAGCAGCGAACCCAGGACGTACTGATGAAAAGTTTTATCATATTCCAGGGGACTGAAAAGCCTGCATATGCTCATGGCTTCTCCTTCGGGGCGTGTGAATCTGAACACCACAACTCTTACACATTTACATCTGACTGAGCTACATAAATCGAAAAAATTATTAAATGTCCAGTTGTTTTCTGGCCGAACGGCACCATGTACTTTTGCGTCATGGGCTAATTTACAGCAGGCACATGGCCAAGCAGTGAAGTTATGGGTTTGAGTCCCACCCAGACCACCCCCAGTCTGAAACTCTACCGAGGGGGTAGCAGACAAGCATGTAGCGCGTGGTGTTGCAGGGCAGCTGCTGCCAGAGAGTTTCATATCATATTGGGCCCCCCCCACTCCAGACCAAAAGTCAGTGCGTAGTGTGATCAGAGTGACTGTGCGTAGTGTGATCAGAGTGACAGTGCGTAGTGTGATCAGAGTGACAGTGCG
>JAABNY020000034.1:15227184-15242099 GCA_015164015.2 Brevimyrus niger
GGTGAGGGGGGGGGTCGTGGGGCGGTGGGTTGGGTGGGGGGTGGCGTGTGGGTAGGAGGTGGAGGGGGGGGGGGGGGGGGTGGGATATGCAAAAAACAAAATAATTACCATTTAAACCTGCAGAGCCTTTTCAAAGGAAAGACAAGCCTGCATAGTGATGAGGGTGGTGAGCAAACTGTTGTATTTTAAGATGGTTTATCTAAGGCATAGGAGAGAATGTCAAATATGGGGGACACAACTTAATCATTTTCCTGCAGAGGCATGATTAAATATTAAGGAGTACATGCCTGCCCCCCTCCCCTTGGGGGAACTGGTACTTCCCCCAAATCCCTCAGTGTCCACGGCGTCTGATTAGTTTTATGTTCCCTTTTTCTAACCCTTAACCAGCAAAAGCGTATTGTATTGTATGTATTTCCTGATTTAATTTACAGCGTGCATATCACACCACATCATTTTTTAATGTTCTGTTTTTCAGCGCCATAACTTGACATAATGTGTCAGCATAAGTACTGAGAAAAGAGAAGAAATATAGTGCCCCCCCCCCCCACTCCCCCATATCCATAGGTTCCACATCTCCAGATTCAACCAATACATGGATCGAAGATATTTGGGGGAAAAAATCCAGAAAGACTCAAAAGCAAAACTTTTTTATTATTTTATTTTTTTCGTGCACCTAGCACTACCTGTGTAATTTGTGTAGACTGCCGTAACTTTCAGTCCGATGTGGGGGCCGCTGACAGGTCATATGGCTTCTTTTATTCCTTTCCTGGCGTTCTGGTTGCCATATTGGTGAGGCTGAATGCCAGAGAAAGGCTCTGTCCCAATTCAGGGGCTACAGCTCCTGACCGAATGCATCAGTCCCTCAAATGCAAAGCAGAAACACCTCCTCTGGCTGTGAAGAAACCACCAGATGGGCCTTTCGGCTGCCCAACCTATCCAAGGATTTATTGTGCAGATTTTTTGACGGATGGAGCTTAAAGAGCAGGAAGCCCTTGAACTGGGTACAGCTACACTCCCCTTTCTTATTCATGTACTGTATTTTATTGCGCTGATCGAGAAGGACACTGGTTAAAATTTTATATATGATCCCAGGTCTTGAGCAGGAAGGCAGAAAAACTGATTAAATTTTAGATCAACCAGTTATGGATTTGGCTGCTGTACTTTCCCTTATTATTTGTGTTGTATTACGTAAGTAGTCTGGAGATGACTTATAGTACAAGATAGGATGTGTGTAGATTATATAGAAATATTGGTCCATTTCATGTAAAGGGACTTGAGCTTCCAGAATCTGAAGCACAGGCAGGCAGGCAGGGCATGACAGTTGGGGCCCTAATTTATGCTTGGGCGGACCCACTTTTCTGAATTCTGGATTTGTTCCTCTCAAAGTTCCGCTAAATAGTAATTTATTAATTCTGATCATTATGTCATGTTCCCACTCCGTTACTGAAACCCAAAAAAGCAGAAGTCGAAGGAAATCTTAAAAGCGAAAGGACAAGCAAATGACCTAATCACTCAGACGTGATCATGGAGAAGAAGGTTTGCCCTCCTGTGTTCTCTCTCCTTCGCTTACGTTCTCTAATGGCTCCTGTTCTGAAAATGTTTTTCATTTACTTTGATCTGTTTCCGTGACTATTATAGTATGATTGTTTTTAATGTATCCTTTCAGGACACTCATGTGACTGGAGGAATTTTAATACAGCACACATTTCAACAGGGAGAGCATCACTATGAAATCAAGAAAGTGGTAAAAAATAAAATGACTAATGGACATAAATCTTTTTTAAGGTAAATCTAATGGACATAAATCTTTTTTTACGGTAGCACGAAACATTTTGCTGTGATTACGAATAATTAATCATTTAAAGGACATTTTGTGTATTGGTATTTAAAGAACACAACAGAAATGTAAACTGATCTTTTATCCTCTCGTAGCAAAGGAGACAAGCTTCTGAAGATTAACGACATGGATCTGCGTGATTTTCCCCCAGAGCTGTTTGCAGAGTTGCTGGCCAAAAGCACTCCTAGGCTGGTGAGTGACCACATCCTTTCTGTGAAACTGCTAAATAATACACTTCACTGGAAAGAAAAAAAAATCCATTAAATTTATGGTAAATTACTGGGAACTGTGGTTGCCAGAATTACACCATAAAATTACAGTAGTACCATTTAATATAATACAGTACATGTTATTATTCTGTATAATAAACTTTTTAAATCCGTATTGTTCCAAACATTATCAGAGTAATATATTATGTTTTTAGGTAAAACTAACAATTCAAAACCATAAAAATTACAAATTGTAACTTTAAAATATACAGGAGCAGATTTTCTACTGTATTGTAGTATCCAATGATTCCGAGATGATCTTGAGATGGCAATTTCGGCACCCAGGATCGATCTGTTCCGAACACGTCCGAAATTTCTGGTCGCGATAAGGAGCTTACGAAACGTTTAGAAACATCAGTCATGTGACCGCCGTGTCCATTGTTCACGGCAAGAGAAAAAAAAAACGGGAAAAAAAAATCGGGCCTTGTTAGTTTGAGCGATTAGTTTGATGGTCATGCATTATTATTTGACATTAAATTGTATTAGTAAAAAGATTAGTATTTAGTGTGATTTAGGCATAAATATAGTGAGGGACATATAGTTATAGTATGTGTAATATTAAGGTTTTGCTTAAATTCAGTTAGAAATATAAATCAAAAAGCTAGAGTAATAATAGATTACATATACATATATTAACATTGCTAACATAGACGAAGGCTGAAACTGCGTTTTTGCACTGTTCTATTCTATATAAATTAATTGAAATTATACCATTTCTATAACCTGCTCAACATATACAAACCTAGATAGGATCAGTATTCTAACCTCAGTAGCTAATTAATTGCTATGCACACTCAATACTCGGATGGCATGTAAACGCAGAAATTATGTTTTGACAATACACAACCATGGGAACAAATAATCTCTATAAATTATGCAAGACCCAAATTAGGTTTTGATTGACTAGGGGAAATTCTGGCGCATACAAATAATCAATACTTTATTGATCCTCGAGGGGAAATTGTTTTGACGCCTCCCTTAGCTTGCTCTTCATAGAGTAAACTGTCAGCGAAGGGCTTCCACCCGTTGCAGCGCCCAGGGAGCTGGGGGTTAAGGGTCTGGTTTGAGGACCCGCAGATGTGCTGAGGTTGGGTTTGAACCCGCGGCCTCCTGAATACAGGCACACAGGCTCAGCCCACTGAACCACACGCTGCCCCGAAAATGTAGATAATGCCAAACAGACAAGGTACAAATACTGTACACATGGTGCGAGCAAAGAAAACATACTGCAGCAGATTAGAAAAGTACATAGTGTACAAATGGATGTAAAATCTTGAGGAGCAGAATGTGAGACTAAATGTGAATATTTAAAGATGAGAATAAAAATCATCTGCAAATAAGTTACGTGCAGTTAGAACACAAGGTACCTGATTGTATTATAACAAGAGAGGCCGCTTCCTGACGTATTATGGCTATGGATGGAGAGTGTGACGTCTGGAGAAAGTGTGATGTCGGTCACCAGTTGTCTGACGGCTTAGGGCAGCGATAATCCCCAGTAGCATTTTTTAGCATAGCATGGTGGAAGGAGCCGGTGGCTAAATGCTTCGTTATAGAGGCCACGGAAGTGGACATGCAGACTTGTTCAAAATATTGCTAACATCCTCTTCTCTGCTTCTGGTATTAGTGCAAGAGAGGTTTCGCGACCAGACTATACACGAGACATTAATGATCTAACGCTTTTATGATTCGTAATAGTTGAGTTATGGTTGGCAAAAAGTTATCACACGCTAATTGCAGATATAGGATACTTATGACAGAATATAAAAATAATTAAAAATAAATTACATTGTATTATACGGTGGCCGAGAAAGGCAAATCAAATTAGCATTGCAATAAACAAATTAACATTTCATTAAACAATTCAAGAATGAAGTAACATTCGTACGTAAAGCAATCTAGGAAACTACCCTTACGAAACTATGGATGACTCTAGTTTTATCATGGTTTCGATACAGTTAAGCCCTATAGTATAATCTTAGTCATAAACCATGGTTTTTGTTTTACCACGGTAGTACTATGGGTACCATATAAGTACCATATAGTAAAACTATGGCTACTGCATAAAAACCATAGTGATTTTTCATTAAGGAAAAGGGTGTGCAACAATCGCTTTGAGCCCAAAATGCTAAACCACCACATCATCACAGCTGAAAGGACCTATTATATTAGCTATCAACACGATTTTGCAGAAATCACGAAATGGTTTGAAGCGCAAAAAAAAATCTGTGTATCGTTGTCCGTGTACTGGACATTACAATTCTGTCATTACAAACGCCCCACCTTACTTTCGTTAAAATTTATTAAAGCCAGAAAACAGAATATCGAATATGAGGCTAACTTAACCGCGATGACGTTTTATAAGAACATAATTATTTTACAAACGAGAGGAGTCCATTCGGCCCATCAAGCTCGTTTGGAAACACAAAAGCGAGTCAGTTGGCTATAATAATTCCCATAAAACGGAGAAAGCATCACGTCTCACGCTCCGTTTACTTCACCCGGCGAAACTGTTTGACTGACACGGCACAAGCTTCCTCTGTATCGTACCTACCCTTTCCCTGTGATTCTTCGCTTGTAATTCTTTGTCAGTGATTGGCAAAATGCTTCGCTTTTACTAGACATGTTTTCACTTTTGTAAATTGGTTTTGGAACTGGTAAAAGTGCTTTGCATTTTATTTTATTTTTGCAATATTGTTTTATGATGTGATAATTTGCTTTATACAATGTTAATTTGATTTGCCCCATTCGGCCACCGTAGTATTATGCGCACTTTTGACAGTTCGAGCTTTGTGACATTCGAAACTTGCCGCAGTTCCGGTTTTTGCCAGCAGGCTGTGCACAGCTAGTGTTTTGAAACTTTTAGAACCGTCTCGAAACATTGTTTGTCTCAAATGTTTCGAAATTGTTTTGATGATTCGACATTGCCAACTCGACCATGATCCTACGTCGCAAATGCAGCC
This sequence comes from Brevimyrus niger, assembly GCA_015164015.2. Taxonomy (NCBI): domain Eukaryota; kingdom Metazoa; phylum Chordata; class Actinopteri; order Osteoglossiformes; family Mormyridae; genus Brevimyrus; species Brevimyrus niger. The sequence continues at coordinate 15,232,251 of JAABNY020000034.1, forward strand.
AGGTTAAAGCTCTTCCATTCATAGACCCTAACAAGACTGTAAATCACACTAACCATCACAACACCAACTTGTATAGCAGCACAGAATAATAAACATTATTACAAACCGAACAGGGGGATGGTCACTGTACGAACAATGGGAACTACACATGGTGGGTAACTTATACACAGTCAAACACACAGGGAAGCATGGTACCATTGCAGAACAGAATGCATGGAACCTGGAACATTACGTGCATGACAGAGAGCGGCCGTTGTCAGCGCGGCATGCTGGGATACATGCTCACTGACGCCACAGTATAAATTCTACTGTAAAATTTACAGTTCTTTTCTGTATTTGACACAGTATTTTACCTGATTGTTTTTTATGGCTTTTTTCCGTCACCATCTGAGGTATGTATTTTTACTGTATTTTTACTGTATTTTTTACAGTACATGTAACCACCGTGCTTAATTTTCTTTAGAAAACTGCATGTCTGACCCTCACTATCCAGATTATGTTTCAGTGAATCTTTACATTTTTATTTGGAAATGTAATCAAAGCACCAACACCTGACATAGAACCAAGCACTGGAATAGTATACAAACTCCCAGTGGTACTAAATGTTTATTGGAGTCCATTTCTGTACCTTAAATTAGACTAAAGTGTATATTTACTTAAAGATAGGGTACAATTGGTAGATCATTGAAGATGCAGCACCAGTGACAAGTTGGGGTACCTCAAAGGTACCAATTGGTCTTTTCTTTTGATAGTGCAGGCTATGGGCCCAGATCTGTAAATGTGTGGCTCTTTAAGTGCTTCTGAGCTATTTTCCATCTTGGTATGTTCCAAAGTAATTAAGAAGTTATTCTGCTTAATCTGACATTTGCTTAGTTTTTTATTTTTGTAAATATAATCATTGTTTCACATTTCAATCATTAGGTTATGCAAATTTTTGTGTTTCCTGTCATATAGTCACACATTTTTTAAATGGCTTCTATAATAGCCAATGGTATAAATTCACTTCTTGAGGGTTCAGTTTTGTCTCCCTAATGATATGATATTGATGCATCAGCTTGGGCCTCTGTTAAAAAGTCAGTTTTTTTTTAAATAAAACAACTGACTGAGGTGTTTCTGAGGGAGTTTGTAATTTGAAGATGAGAAGATGACAGCCGCAGAGTCTGTTTATCAAACAGGCTGTTTAAGATGTTCAGTCCCATTCCTCATCCAAACACGCTAAAAACTATCCTGAAATTATGAACTGTATTTAAATATATGTACTGTAGAAATACTCAAATACAGAACAGCCAATAAAGCTGTCAACCAGGGTTGGGGCCATTCCGGAATGCATTCATCAATTCCAACCCAAATCAGCAAATGGAATTGAAGTTGGGATCTAAAAAAAATAATGGGTAACAGAATTGGAAATTAATTTGAATTTCAGGGAGATTTAAAACCCAACTCCATTCATGTTTTCTGATTTGGGTTGGAATTGATGAATGCATTCCGGAATGGCCCCAACCCTGCTGTCAGAGTATTAGTCTGACGCATGCCAGTGGCCACTCACATGACTATTTTTTCTTGATGCTCGATACAGACGGTCCATCAGCCCCACAAGGACGCCCCTAAAGGGAAGAGTCCGGAGAATTCTGAAGGCTTCCAGGCTTTCTCTAAGGAGGATACGGTCTTGAGCTTCAGCCTAGACTTGAGCAGAGAGCCTGACCCAGACCATGTGACAAAGGAAAACTCTCAGGAAGCAGCCAAGCCAGGAAGCCAGCTGGACAAGTTGCTGCTGGTCACCATGCTCAACACCAGCTTCTCCATCATAACCGGACGTGGATGTGGCAAGGAAGGCCCCTGCCGGGATAAGTTCTGTACAGAGTGCAATGTAAACGATGTGATTATGGAGGCTAAGTCAAGCAATATCACCCAGGGTAAGGCCTGTCAGCAGCTCCTGGGCCTTTTACTTAGACAAAACTGTTCTGAGGGCAGAAGGAAAAATGATTGGTTTATCGAGAGTGATGACTAATCAGATTATAGAGGAGGTGGATCCGAGCGACCAGAGGAGGTGGGACCAACCAATCAGATGTCTTGGTCCCACCTCCTCTAGATGCATGAGCCTGTCAGCCGAAAGTACTAAGAGCTCACCGCACTGATCAGCCCCAAGCACTGTCAGTAATTAACATTAGATACTCCTTCACTGTGATGAATCAAAACTCAATGTCAATGTTGTTTCTTTCGCTCTATATCGATATGCCTTCCATCCCTGACATTTCCTGCAATGATCCTTACTTCGCTTTGGATTGTAAATGATCGAACTCTGGGATTTTGTAGAAGTACAGCGTGTCATATATAGCAACATGACATCTCCCCTTGTTTTTCCTTTTATAGTACTCAGAGAGTTAACGTTCATCCAAGAGAAAGTTCAGGACAACATCCTCATCCAGAGCTTTATGTACGAGAAGTACATCCAGAACAGGCAGAAGTTTGCACGCATGTCTAGTAACTGCATGACAAACTCAGGTTAGTGATCAAAAAAATGTATAGCAGATGTCATGTGGTTTCTGTCATTGTTCGGTGCCTGGTGTCCGACACATTCTTACCATTTCAGTAAATATCACCATCTATTTCTACAAAACTACCTGCATTGAAGGGGAATACAAAGGAATCCCTGTTGTCCTGAATTTCTCTGGTACAGACTGTTTTTTGAAATGCAGCAAAACTGGTGACAAGCCAACTGTCAGCATTGAGGTAACGATACGCACAGTTCAAGTATCACTTTTAAAAAAATAATATTTCTGGCATCTAGATGCAGCAGAATGAGACAGCCATCTTCTGCAGTGTTTGTGTTTGTCAGTCTTTTGTTGTGCATGTAGCAGAGTAGTGATTCGATAGTGAACCTCACATACGTTACAGGTTATAGCATCGAAAACACAGATGCACCGTTTTAAGCATATAACCGCTGAATGGCTTCGTTTTTTTTTTCTCTTCTTCAGAGCTGCGAAAAAAATAAATTGAAGGACGTGCGTGAGGGCGATAAGGACATTGTGGGATTTCTCTTCTACATGAAAGCCGTCCTGCCGGACATGCGTCGTTTCGAGTCGGTCAGCTGCTCAGGGTGGTACCTGCATGCAAAGAAGGAGGAGGTGGAGGTGGAGCACTTCGTCATGGCGGATGAGGCCTTCTACTTTTTCATTGAGGGGGAGTAGAAATCGTATCGTAGATGCCACACTCATTAAACATGAATCCGTGCGTCACGTGAAATTTTTTTTGACGCACCATTACGCGCACTGCTAAAAACGGCATGAGATCTAGCATGTCTTTATCGCAAAATAAATAAAAAAAAAAAAAAACACTTAAAACACTTTTTAGGCTATCAGCCATTCATAAATGCATTTCTGACAGAACAGGAGAAGAAAGTGTATGAATCTGGTTTTGGACTGTCGTTGTTTTAAACACTTTACTTAACTGGGGTGAATTTTACCGTTCTACCGTTGTATTGCGCTGACTGTGTTGTCTGAAGCTGGGGTGTGGGTCTCAGACTGTAAGGAAGGTCAGAGATAACATTTCAGTATCTAGTCCTTTAAGGATGAGTATTCGCATATTATGTCAGAGGCTAAATCGTTTACCATGTTTTACATCTTTTTGTATGTGCTTTTGGGCAAAATAATGCACCATTAAATTATTTTAATTCAATATTTATTCCTTTATCCAAGCCCAAATTTATACATTAATTTATACATGTCTGTTTTTACAAAGCCCAGCCAGTTGTTTATTAATGTGAAACATTAAAGCTGACATTTCAGCTGTAAAGTGCTTCTGGAATATGAAACCCCCTCCAGCCGGAATATTATGTGCTAGAGAGAGGCGAGTTTGGGGATGAGCTACACGTGTGTGACTCGTTTTTGTCGAGCAGGCTTATAGTGTAGGTCAGTGTACTTGTTTCTCTCCAGAGCACTGATCCATGTATACAGCTGCATAGTACACAGGGAGCAGTTCAGGTTCAATGTTAGGCTAAAGAACGAGAACCTTAAAGTGATGTTAACAGTCGTCATCGCATTCTAATGAATATTATAACCAAACACATACAGGCGTTTTTATTATGCTTTTATGTTGATTGAGAGTATGATACTCTAATGCAGATGTTTACATTATTTATAGTGGATATAAAGCATTTGTTCCATTGTCTGTGTTGAAAAGTTAAAATCTTGAACTGAAAATGATTTTTTTCCTCTTTAAGTAAAAGCACTTGCATATATATATATATATATATAGTTGTAGTTCGAATTTTATTTCTGCACTTTTCCAACCACTTATCAAAATCCCGTTTGATCATCAGTGTCATGTTCAAAATTCTGGTTTGTCACTCCTTCGTTGCAACTTTCGTAAGGGTTTTCCGCTGGGTTTTCAGCTTCCTCTTTCTTGGATTTTCTGTGAGAAAGATCAGAGGTGTTGTCTGTCTAAGGCTTGAATCGCTAACAGCAGCAGAATTCTCATTTCACGCCTGGTGCCTTTGTGCCTCGGCCAGCGTAACATTGCATATGCATTTCAGTCAATGAACACGTGAGCTGGCGCTTCGTTAAACTGCCGTACGTCTGCTCCGGGGACGGCACTCACCGCCTCCTGTCCCGGACGCCAGAGGTGATAAGGTATGCTCCAAGCAGGAGTAAAAGACCCATGATAACTCCAAACGCCACCAGCCACACTGTCACCGCAGGCTCCGCAGGTGGGGACAAAGTGGAAATGATGCCTTCGAACTCCAGCGTCTTATCATCAAGCAGGAATGCGCTGTTGATTCTGTCCCTGGAGAGCCTGTACACACCAGTAACATTGTATCTGTTGTTCATTTTGGGAGGTGACGCCATTGCACTGATTATAAAGCTTTGGTAAGACTTATTTATGTTTCAGAATTACAAAACTATGGCAAAGGTCTGATCATACTGGTAATGACTGGTTGGGCGCGGACTATAGCATCCAGGCTTGGACTTTTGAGAAGACAGTGTGTGGTCTTCTGTTGATTTTTATAGGACTCATATTCTTTTCAGGGTATGCCCATTCCTTGTACCCCTCAAATCCCCCCCATAATTCCTGGATAAGTGGGCGGATGATAAATGGATAATGACTGCAGGATAATGACCCATTACTAGGGGTTTGATTAATGTCTGAGGGTTAATGGACTGGGGTGGTGGACTGAGTTAATCACTATAGGATGACAACCTGTGTCATCTGGCTATATGTCTGTGGGCTGGGGTGTAACATATCAGATTTTATTAATATGTAAAGCCTGATGGTGTATGACATTGAGTTTGATTAATCTGTGTAGGGTGATTGCTTGTGATATTGGTTTCAATTAATCTCTGTAGTTCATTGGCCTGTTTTGTTTGTTTTAATTATTAATCACTACCCTCTTGGTATAACTCAATGCTACACTGATACGTATATAACTTCAAAAGTACACTTTTGAGAATCATAAGAGTTCCGCGTACAATGCAGGCCGTGCTCTCTCGAGTCACTAGAGAAGGTGTTACCGAATGGCAGACTCCACTTCCGCCTTTGGGATGAGCATCACTGGGTCGACGGGATTCGTCACCACAAAGTAGAACGAGATCCTTGGTCTAACTTGGTACGTGTGGATGTTGTCTGACCTGGGTGTTTCAAAATGGGGTTTCCACAGATTACTTTAATGCATCATTACATTTTGCGCTGAAACATTTGCTATTGGGTTATTTTAAACTGAGGAAAGCAGCCGTTGAGGTAGTCTTAAGATAGGCATAATCCGTTCTTGGATCAATATGTACATAGGGAAGAGGGTCCTTTATTCCTGAGCAGTCCTTCTTACATGAAGTTCAGTGTCTGTCCCATCTCCAGGGCATAATACTGCCGCATAGCATAGGCAATGGTGGCTTTGAAAAGGTACAGTTCACTGTCGTTCCATTGGTACTGCAAAGAAGGACAAAGACACTGTACTGGCTACATTTTACACAAGTCTTGAAGTAGGGATATTCTGAGAAACACAGCTCGGGAAAAAATTACAAGATCACTCTATATATTTTTTTAAAATCTGCATTTTTAAATCCAGATTTAATAGTGGTTCTGCTCTCAGAAGCCTAAACTGAGCGGCCGAATGCTTCCAGGTTCTAATTTTCTAAGACAGCAGTTCACAAGAATAAGGTGAAGCAGGAGACACTGGGAACAACCAGAGACCAGCCAGGCAGAGGGCAGAAGCGACTTTCTAATGCCAGAGATGGTTGTCAATTTATCCAATGGTGCGTTATAAATAGGAGGATGACCTTCAAAGAGAATGGGAAGCGTTGAGTGGTGTGAAGTGCACTGATAGGACAGTTCATAACAGGCTCCTAGAAGCAGGACTGAAGACCCATAAAGCCAGGAAGAAGCGTTTCATCAAGGAGAAGCAGGGAAGAACAAATCTGGAGTTTAAAAAAAGTATATTTTACAGAGAAGCAAACCCACAAATTGTGCAATGAGTGAAACTGAAAATGCTGCTGTGGTCTCTTAATTTTTTCCAGAGCTGTATATACAAAAAAATTACAAGGATTACTATCAACTCCAAAAACTTGTTGTAGACTCACAGCTTGATCACCCATTGCAGCCTTAAGGCTCAGTCTGACTTTGAAGGCCTCTTTAGAGTCTGTGTGGTAGATAAGCTCATTAAGAACCTTCACATATATCAATCCAACAATGACAAAAAGTGTTCTCAATTTATTTTCATGTCCTTACATGGATCTGCTGCGACGTTCCATCCTGGAACCCTGTTGTTCTTACGGTTCTCCTCCTGCAGCCATACGTGCAGGTCTCTGAAGTACTCCAGGAGCGGCTTTGAGTCCATCCTGGTGACTCCAGACACTTGCTCCAGAGCTCTGGTCCATGACTTGGATTTTCCCAACTCCAGCATGGCCCTGAAGTACAGCATGCAGACACACCATTGCAGCAAAGTTCCACGGATGCACAATAACATTGTTATTCAGACGTTTGAGAATGAGATGGGATTAAAGCCAGAGGTCTCATTAATGTTGAGGTTTGAATCAATAGGGAGACATCTGCTCAAATGTGTTTGCCAGCATTATGCATCTGAGGCATACAGATTAGAAGGATAAATTCATTACACTCAAGCGTCAACTTTTACATCATACAACTGCAGCATACGTAATATTTAACTGGAAGTCGTTGTTTACCTAAGTTTGTCACCGGCTGATTTGGAATTGGTGATGTCACACTTGAACAAAGGTCCGGTGTGGCCGGCAGTTTCACACAGGGAGGCCTGGAACTGGAACTGGTAGATGGTTCTAGTAAAATACCTGCAGGATCCGTGAAGAGAAGGCAGGTAGCTTTAGGGGATTAGCATCCGGGTGTGTTTCAGCATCATTTAGTGTCTTGGTTTTCGTACTGGTTACATGTGATGACGGATGAACTCGGCACCTAATGAATGAAAAATCATTGGCTACGTGGAATAAGGCAGCTGGGTCACAGTAGGACTCGTCTCTGGGTAGAGGCTCCACTACGCCAACCATATCCCTCCTGTAGAAGAACACAGTTGATTGGTATTCACCAGTGTGGTGCGGCGGGTGTCTGAGTATGGAATTCGACTTGACGGGGGCCTCACTTCATCTCCCACCACCTCTGCATCCACTGCTCTCTCGGGATGGCGCCTCGGAAGACTTGCCACCTCCATTCCTCCAGCATGTACGTGAAAGGCAAGGTGGCCACGATGGTCAAAGCCTGCTTCATCAGGAAGTTAATCTCCGTCTCTGCGGACATCGGTAAGCAATATCAATAGTGCAAGTGATACTGAGGCGACGTCTGCCTACGTAGATACCGGAATGTCCTAGAACCTTCTTTTATCACCAACCTTTCAGCGATATACTCATGAAATACATTCTCATATATTTAGAATATCTCATGTATATGTGCATATCTAATACATCTACACGTTTCCTTGGCAACGCTAAGGCATAATCGCTATACGGGGCTTAAATCTATTACAGTACCATTTATCTTTTTATTCTGTGTAGCATTGTACCTACATTCACGCACTATATAGGTGTAAATCTACAAGAAATGAAATGAGATTAATGAAATTAACTGGACGAAGAGCGGGTGCATGTTGCCGTGTCTCTGGTTGCAGTTTTACCATAATCTTCCTTGAAATCTGCAGGAAGGAGGCCGAGGGCCAGCAGGTGCTTTGGAGTGGCTGCAGAAAGAGACATGATCTCTCCCACGGCCTCATGGAAGCCCTCATTGGCTCCTTCTCTGAAGAGATATGTTTGGTTCCGGTAGGCCATCTGGTACTGGTTGTGTCCCATCTCATGGTGGACCGTCAAAAAGTCGTCCATGTTCACCTTGCCGCACATTTTGATTCTGCAGTTAATATGGAAAATAATTTTTGAAAATGTCCACCCAGAAACGTAGCCAGGATTTCAATAAACCTCACGTGCATAAGTGGAGGAGTCGGGGGGCGGAGGGTAACCCCCCCCCGGGGTCCAAACAGCCCCCCCCCGGGGAACAACCTCCACTGCCCCTGCTCAACTGACTTTGTAATTCCATCAATGAGGAAGAAACATCCACACTTTGCTTAGTGTCACTCCTCTGCAGTGTTGGTTCACTCCCTCCCCCCTTTCCTGGAGTAACCCACCTGAAGTCCTCTCTGTTGCCCATGTCCCATGCAGTCGGGTGACATACCACCATCCTGCCATCATCGGGCTTCACAAACATTGAGTTCTCCCAGAAGTTTGGAAACATCTGGTACAAATTTACAGACATGAAGAACTTCTCCGCTTCTTTGAACAATCTGTCCACTCTCCAGCCCTGGAATTGTAAGGGAACCGGTTTAATTAAGCTGCTCTCAGCAAAATGTCTGCAGTAAGGTACCTGCCATAGGCCATGAATTGCTTAATTTTTTTGTTTTCCTAAACATCCTAGCATTTTGTCTTTCTCCATTTTTATATTTATTCATTGAGCAGATGCTGTTCTTCCTGATGGATTTTTGTTTTTTGTGGTATTTGTTGCGTTTTTTTCACTTCCAGGCCATGATATATTAATGGTCAGATTCAGTGAAGATTAAATATATGTAAATAGTACATTTTAGTAACCTGATTGCAGGTTAAGTTAAATTAGATGACAGTAATAATAGTGGCATAGTGACTTAAAGTCTTAGGGCGCCGTGGGTTTACCTCACGACTCAGCCTTACAGGCCTGGAGCTTGGATGTTTTCTGTGTGATTGTTGGATGTCAACTCTGCACTCTGCCTTTCTTCTCATAAATCACAGGAATCGAGTACAAGTGGAATGATTTCTCAGATTTGGGATGTTTTTCGATATGCACACTTGTGTTCTCACGCATCCCTTTTACATCATCATGCATTGACAGAGGACACAAAAATCCCCAGATGTCATTCTTGCCCAGTTGGTTGAAACCGGTCTCGCCACGACCACAAGTGCGATCTTCCCATCGTTGGTACTGGGAAACAGCCTCTGTCCCAGACTCGCTGCCACCATACAGTGGATTCGCAGTTATGGTGAATATAGGTAAATGGATGGATGTGTGACTAAGAATCACATGACATCACACACCTGACTGATCATAGCCGAAGTCACGTCAATGTCTGGTTTGTCGGGGTAAGGGACAGAGAGAGGATAAAGGTTCGTCCAAAACCTTCCCCACATGTCACCTGGTAAATGATCATGAAAGCACACAAAAATATGTTAAAATGGCACAAGTTCGCACATCAAGAAGGGATGCGTATGTTAAATGCTGAACGCCAATACAGACGGGTCTCTATTGCAGCACTCCCCGTTTTTACAGACCTACCTTATTGCAGCACTCCCCGTTTTTACAGACCTACCTTATTGCAGC
>JAABNY020000034.1:15336677-15347179 GCA_015164015.2 Brevimyrus niger
TTGCTCGAGGCTGAACAGATTCAGCTCAGCTAACCTCTCCTCATAAGACATTCCTCTAAGACCAGGAATCATTCTTGCAGTCCAACGTTGAACCGCTTCCAAAGCAGCAATGTCCTTTTTAAGGTAAGGTGACCATAGTCATGATGTTTTTTGTTGATACTACATTATGAGGTATTATTACGTAATTTAATGAAAAAAATTGTCTGTTTTTCAGTTTTCCATGGGAACTCATCCATTTGACACAGTTCCGCTTCATTTTCACAGAACAGTTAGTGCAACAACAAACATATTGTGTTTTGCCTTCAGACGTGTGGCCGTGTTATCCGTCAGTGGGAAAAATGTCTTGCCAGCTTTTTTTGCGTTTTGGCCTAAATCTGGGAAAAGGAAAAGAAAAAAGAAAAAAAAAACTAGAACAGTCATGCGGTACAGAGGGGACATTTTAAGTAGGTTTAAAGACAGGCCCAGTTTTGTGCTGCTGTCCGTACATCACGTTTCTTCAGACTGCTCAGTGCACAGGAGTCAAGCGTAAGCTACCGGCTTTCTTCAGCTGCGTACAAATGTAGCAAATTCCAGATTTACTAATGTCCCATATCAGCTGTGTTTATCACACAAACTATGTCAAATCCATTTTAATCTGCCGCACACCAAAAATACACTGCAAATAATCTACAACAGCCTGTATCATGTTTCTAAGCTCTTAATTATGTCTAATTTGAGTCCAGATATTCTTCCTTTTCCTGAAAAAGGCCAGTCACAGCCCTTAGTACCGGGAAGTGAGCTCTTTGTTCATGCTGCTTGTAACATGATTTCTTCTGAATATTTAGGCCACTGCCTGGTAATGGATCAAATCTGTTGCAGGAGAAACCTCCTCGAAATTGGGTAGAGGGAACGTTGCGGGCAGGTCGAGTGACCCTTAGCGTTATTGTGATTTTTAATCTGAGTGCTGCGATTGACGAGGTCAGATTAAGGAGAGCAACACAGATCCAAAATAAGGAGCAGAACGGACTGTGAAAAAGCAAACTACTTACTTCTGCCTAATATGGGGAAAAGAGTAAAACCAGGAAGGGCCGCAGTAGCTATACACCAAATGACAGGTGGGCTAAATTGATGCCAGAAATTGCGATCACTGGACTCCCCCTCCTCATCCTGACAGAGACTCCAGCCCCAGATCTCAAAACTACCTGTATTTTTCTAGATTTTTTTTTACTGTGTTAATTTGTATTAATGCAGGGATATTTCAAGCTACTGGAAAGATTAGGGGCTAATTCAAGTTATCTGGGGCCTGACTTTTTTTGAAGGAAGATCGGCATCGGGGCTAAAATACTAGTTTGGTTTTTAATACTTGAGACTGTAGCCCTGAGTGATCAGACCTGACAATGCCCACGTGTTAATGGAGATAAAATGTCTTCTTTTATTCACTGCCTTTGCTGACCACCCACATGCAAAGGGCTTATTATCAAAAATGTGCCAGGACTTTAACTATAGTTACAATGTTTATTTCCATAAAAGCTCTGTGTAGCAAAAAATATTGGGGAGCTGAATTCTCAGTCAGGCTGTCAACTTGAATTACTCTCTACATAAATCTTTGCGTCGTTCCTTGGGGCCCAGCTGAGAACCTTAAACTAAAATGTCGTGGGGGTGGGAGACAGAAGGTCAAAGGACAAGGACCCTCATTTGTACAAATGAATAATATCAAGTGTGCCTTAAGGGCTCAGATACTTGTGGTGCGTTGAATGATTCTGCTCTGGGTTTGGGCAGTCGCACTCCGCTTCCGTTGTTTCCCCAGTCGGGTGCGGGGTGCTTGCTAGGAGGGGCTTGGGCCGAGTTTAAAATGAGCCCAGTGTGGGTGAGTCGGTCCGCTGCGGCCCCCGGAGAGCAGGCTCCCCGAGGAAAAGCTTCCATGCCCAGTTTACGCAAGTTTCTGTGGCCCCCGGGGGGTCACGTTTCTCGAAATGTGTCTCTGTGATGCTTCACGACTGCGAGGTTGCTGTTAGCGCTGAGGTGGACGAAATGCCTCTCTTTTTTTTTCCTTCTTTCGCCAGATTAGGCAGGAAGGACCCGGGTCACCGCTGAGAAAGAGAGGAGAGGGACACTTATTGCCGTGTAGCTTTGGGAGACGTCGGTGTTGCTTTAAAGCTGTGTAGATATGGTGGTATTTTAGACTAAGCATTTTATGCTGGCTCTCCTTCTAATCACTTCTTCTTCTAAGGCTTATAACCTAAGCCTGTAAGTCTCAGTGCAGCTTTATGGCGGCGGCCCTCAGATGTTCCTCCTGCTTGATTTAAACTCTCATGGCTCAAAACAGGCATCTTGACACAATTACAACACGAATGCAAACTTGGGTGCCATGAGCTTTTCTTGTCTGTTACTGGAACCGGGTCCTAAATGAAAAAAGGGAGAATGAGAACGTAAATTGTGCAGTTGGTTTTAATCAACAGATAGGTTGTTTAAATTCAAAGAACGTTAATGCGCATGTTCCGAGCACCGATACATAAATGCATGTGTGACAGCCGATTGCATACATGGATATTTGTAAATGGTAAATGGACTGCATTTATATTGCGCTTTTCTACTTATTCAAGTACTCAAAGCACTTTACAATTCATGCCTCACATTCACCCATCCACACACACATTCACACACCGGTGGTGGAGGCTGCCATGCAAGGCGCCAACCAGCTCACCAGGAGCAATTGGGGGTTCAGTGTCTTGCTCAAGGACACTTCGATGGGGTCAGGAGGACCCGGGGCTCGAACCTGCAACCCTTCAATTGCTGAACGATAGCCCTACCTCCTGCGCCACCATCTTCCCCCCATTTGTGTTATATTGTGTGATATTTGTGTAAAGATGTGTACGTTTTAAGTCTGCATTAATGGTCTACTTACAGAAATTCGCTGTAGATTGGGCTGGGCGGGACCTGGGCTGGATCTTTGGGGTCCTTCATGATGAATCTCTCGGCCCAAAGACCCATTGGCTTCCTGGGAAAATGCCGGTTTGCCAGATGGGCAGGTCCAGCCCTGGATGTGACTGACTCTGGGTTAAAGTTCTTGTGATTCAGGAAAAACATATTTAAATCTGAGCGGATCAGTGTGTGGTTCTCACTCCATATTAATTGCTCAGGTACTGGTTTCGCCGGATGTTTTAATCTGTTTTGCACGTTGTGTTTTATATGTGGCCGCGCGCCACAGGAACTTTCAATGTATATTGCAAGCTGCTATTTTTTTAAACAGGCCACCTCTTCAGGGTACTAAACAGCAAACAAACTGCCGGCCTGAAATTCCACAACTGCCAGCAGTACCAGTGTAACATGCAGTTGGTGTAGTGGTTAAAGACGTAGTAACCAGGGGGTTTTTCAGCTTAATTTACATCAGCTATTCTACTGTAGTACCTTTAAACGAAGTACTTATCTCAAATTGCTCCAGGAAAATATGCACTATTATATAGCAATACTCTCAGGCTTACCCTGGGGTGAAATTGACCCCAAAGTCACATGTCAGGTTATTGTAGGAAAGTGTAAGAGTTAAAATGGTGGATCGCTTATCATTATTTAACCATAATTTAATAAACTTCCTCAATGTATGTCGTATGCATTGGATCCATCTTCTTCCTTTGAAGTATTTTATTTTGTGTAAAGGAGAAGCACGGCTGGAGGCTGTAAACCCCTGTTAGAGAACAGATGAAGGACAACATAAGACAGCTGAGATACAGGCCTGAACACAGGTCAGCTCTGTTGTTAAGCTCTTCAGCTACATAGCTTAACACATTTTAAGCATGTGAGATACTGAGGAAAGACTTTTAAGATAAGGTTTAACTTTTTTTGTTATCCAAGGGAGTCTAGCTGGCAAGTAAGCTTAATGTAAGCAACTTTTAAAATGTATATAGTATATAGTGTATATAGTACACAAACAGAATATCCTGAAAAAATAGTAGGAGACAAATAAAAATGAAAAATAGATAAATAGAAGGTATATGTGCAAAAAAAATAACAGATAGCGCTGGACTTTCACCACTTCAAAGGAGGGATTCCTTTCTGATGGATTATGTGTCTGGGGGGGGGGCAGTACACTACTATGAACAGTATAGCCAGTGAAATAATAATGTAGATTTTAATAGCTGACCACCAAAATTCTCAGGTGGAGAATTTTTCTTAACACACACGATGTCGTGGCTGACAGTGGGCTGTCCGTGTCTTTAGGTCTGCTTCATCCCCTCTATGGTGGAGACGGACCGCGCTGGGCTGCTCTGGGCTGCTCTGCGCTGGGCTGCTCTGCTCTGGGCTGGGCTGCTCTGGGCTGGGCTGCTCTGGGCTGGGCTGCTCTGGGCTGGGCTGCTCTGGGCTGCTCTGGGCTGGGCTGCTCTGGGCTGCTCTGGGCTGGGCTGCTCTGGGCTGGGCTGCTCTGGGCTGGGCTGCTCTGCGCTGGGCTGCTCTGGGCTGGGCTGGGCTGCTCTGCTCTGGGCAGTTTTTCGGAGATCCAGGCTGCTTTCGAGAGCCTGGCAGGGGGCTGCCTGTGTGTCGCTTTACAATTATTTCATCTGCTAGTGTAAGCTGGCAGTCTGAGGGCTGAGTGCCTGCCGCAGCTTCCCGGCCGGGCTGAGGGCCTGCCGCAGTTTCCTGGGCCAGGCTGAGGGCCTGCCGCAGCTTCCCGACCGGGCTGAGGGCCTGCCGCAGCTTCCCGACCGGGCTGAGGGCCTGCCGCAGCTTCCCGGCCGGGCTGAGGGCCTGCCGCAGCTTTCCGGCCTGGCTGAGGGCCTGCCGCAGCTTCCCGGGCCGGGCTGAAGGCCTGCCGCAGCTTCCCGGCCAGGCTGAGGGCCTGCCGCAGCATACCGCCCTGGCTGAAGGCCTCCTGCAGCTTCCAGGCTCACCAAATCAGATGGCCAGTGAGCCTGATGGTATCTTGTGTCAGGCCGCTGACACTCACTCCTCGGCAATCACTGAAGATCTCATTGACTAATTCTTTGTGCCCAATTCCTTTGCTTTACTCTAGTTACACAGTAGCTGTGATATGTGTGTAATGCTCTATATACATATTAATATATATATATATATTTATATATACAGCATATGTATATATATATATATATATATAATTTAGTCATAATTCATTTCTAATCTGGGGGCAGCGTAGTGGTGTACTTGCTAGCTGGGTAATTTTCTGCCTCGCACCTGCACCTTCAGGAATACGCTCTGACCCGTCATTATTATTATTATTATTATTATTATTATTGTTGTTGTTGTTGTTGTTGTTCAAAAAAGTGCACAGGAGTATTTTTACATTATTTTTTTTGTTTGTTAGCTGGCAACATTGAAAAAGATCCAAATTTAGTTTTGTTCGCTGTTTAAAATGTGTCCTTCAAAACCATGAAGCACCAGGTATTGAATTCGCAACTACAAAGCATAAAGTCCAGATTCTGGAACACTTGAAAATCCATTTTGAGCAAACAATATTGTTATCATAGTAGTTTAATGAAACTGACTAGCTGTTTTTGGTCGGGTTTGGTCCTTAGCCTTGCATCACATAGCCTTACATAGTCTTTATATCTAAGAATGTTCCGGAATGGATTCCTTCTTTGCAATAAACCTAACTGTGTTTGGAAAAGGGTATTCTGCTATTGAGGCAGTGAGTGATCTGGGAACGTCGCTGAGCCATCCGTGGGAAACTCCCAGAGCTTCTGTCTACCTCTTGCCAACATTTATGCCGTCGTACCATATTTTGAAGTTGCAAGTACCGCATGCGTATGGATGAGCACGTGCGTGTACGACGTTGGAGGGAGACCCCCGTAACTTGGCGAGTGGAGAGCGAGAAGACGCGGAGAACGCGAGGGCGGGAGGGGATGATGGGTAATTCCGCGCGGCGTGGAACGTGAACGCGGGCGCTGATCCACCCAGCAGTGGCTGCATTCCAGGGATATGTGGCCTATTTACAGAACCCTGCAGCTCAGGCATCACCAAGGTTAAGGAAAATACATGTTTATGCGAGAAAAAAACTACCATGCGTGGTTAAACCTTTCGACTCTTCCAACTGCTTGCGGAAAAAAAAATGTATTAACGCATCAGAGGAGATGACCGTGACAAATGGTTATAATAAACCATTTAGAAAGCTAAATTTGTAACCCTGTGTGTGCTGTTTAATATTCCTATGGCAATTTCTACATTTTTGTAGAACCGCTGGTTTCTAAACGATTCAAACAGAGCCCCATAACAAAACACGCTGGCACCGTTTCATTCTGGTGTTGTGGTTTTTTTTCCAGGTTTCAGAATACAAACCCATAAATGCCGTACAGTCCATACACAGGATCACAGAGAAATAAACACACACGCACCCGGCTGTCATGCACTTCACACATTAGACTGAGAACTAGTTAACAGGCCGTCTAGTTAACAGGCCGTCTAGTTAACAGGCCGTCCCCACGCTCCCGCAGAGCCGCCCTTCACGCTGCTTCACAGGTTTTCTCTCATTGTGCCCATAAGCTGGGGGTGCAGCAGCCTTGCCCAGTCATGCCCTTTTTTGGAAACGTGCTGCAGCCAAACCGTAGAGCAGAGCAGGAGCGGAGATCAGAGGCCAGATTAGCGAGGATTAAGAGGAACCATCTCTATTATTCTGCGCATGGATGGAGTTTCTCATAAACTGTTTAACGTAACTCACCTTTGAAATAAACCTTTTCTGTGTCTGTGAAGACAAGGCATCATAATTATGAATAAGAACAGGTATTATTAGGATTCTTTATGTTATACTGGAACTCTTGAATAATCTCTTAATCATCCTCTCTAAAGATTTCAGTGATTTAAAAGTATGACTTGCCAGCAGCAAGGCCTTTTGGTGAGATCTTACCCACAATGCACCATGAATGGCGTTTAGTTTATAGTAGGCCTGGAGCACAGAATCTAACATGCATGCAGCATTCAGTCCCATGCACCCTCTTTTCGGGAAAAATAAGTTTGCCCTTCACAGAAAAAGATGTGAAGCCTGAGCCAAATCTGCAGTAGACTTTTCCAACCAACTCAATAAATAAATATATAAATTGATAATAAATATGCATTATATAAACTGATCATTATGCCGTTATTTATCTAACATACTGCCTCTGTGGCTCAAATAACTATGTATTTTTTGTAGTTAACTAACTTTCCACTCTGGGTTTGGTTTTCACTAGGTTTGGTTTTCAGTCACTGGAGAGTCCAGACCAATCAGATGTCTTGGTCCTGTCTGTAGTTGGTTGGATCCTCCTCTTCTACAATCTGATTGGTTATCTCTCTGGAACAATATTTTTTCCTTCTGCCCTGAGGACATTAAAAGGGCAGGATGAGAACATCTCGGGCGTTGTCTGACAATATGGTTCATTGCAAAATCTCAGATTCAAATCAGTAAGCTAATTGAGATCCACACAAAGCCCTCCTGCTATGAGAAAACGCTCGTGAAAACTTCACCAATATCTCTGGTGACTTTCGCTGTTTTAGGAGCTACTTTGAATTCAGAATTTATTCATTTTTTAGGGACAGGAAGCAAAATAAATTATTACCATATACCAGTAGAACAGCAGCATGTGGCAGCAGGGATTTTTGCTCAATTTATTTGATTAATTTAATACATTATATGGTGCAGATATTTATTTAAGATTTATACAACGTGCCTGCACAAACTCACGCATACAAATGTGATGACTGAGTGGGATCATTTTGCAATGTGATCTATGTACTCTTTAAATGAACTGCAAAGAAATTAGACATAGCCAAAGTTAGAATAGGACTAATCCATTTGTATTTGGCCCCCGGGGGTGGTGTGTTTGGGTGGGAGGCGGTGGCATACCTCCTTAAGAGGAGAGGGGTGCTGAACTCCTGCAGGGAAACGGACGCTTTGCCAGAGAATGTGATCCGGTGAAGACGGCAGCCGCCGCTGGTGATTTAAGGGCAGTACGGAGCCTGTCTCCCAGCTGTCACCCCCTTAAGTGAATCGACCTTAAGTGTAACACCAGTGACCAAGTGTAGGCTGCCCTCTCTGTCAGCTATATTCCTCAGAAGTTGCATCATAATATAGTTGCATTCGAAACTGAGTGTCTATTCCTTGTATTTATAACACACTATTTTAAATAGGAGTATTATAAGGACATTTTAATCAACCAATATCAGCTACTGTATGAATTTTCAATTAATATCAGTTCACCTTTGTTTGTCTTGCATGCATTAAACTTCCTTTGATGTGTTGCCATGGACCATGCTAGATGCATATTATGGGGTGGTCAAACTATGCTTACATTATTGTAGATCTTGAATAGTTATTTCTGCTAATTGTTTTCATGTTTGATTATGATAAATTTGTGCTGTAAGTAAGAATGAGGAAAAGTAGTAGATGAAAGTACAGTCATTAATTGCAATTAATTCCAGTAATTAATCAAGTCTTTAAATAGCAGCTGATACAGTACTTTCTAAATTCTAAATATAACTTCAAATATTACAACTGAAATAAATTTTTCCTTTAGGAAAGGCATAATTTTGCTAAACGGAAAAATAAATCTTCCAATTTCCAGTATGACGATATTTAAAAAAATAATTAGATATTCATCACAATGAGTATAATTACCACCATTTTTTAAATTTTCCAATTAAAATCTTGCTTGATCAAAACTATGTTTTCTTGAAAGGCTTTATATAAAAATAAATTGTTCGGAGGATATGGTGCGCAGAAAAGTAAAAACACAAATATAATCTGGTGTGTAGAGAGCCAGCATCCAAGATCAACAAAATGAAGAAACCTGGGAAGTTTGGTGTTACCTTTGTACCACAATATGGTCCAGAATTACTGCAGAAGACCTTTGGAAGACAGATGTTTTGTTCATCCGTCTGAAGAGCATTATTAAACCTCCAAAAACAAGATATCCAGAAAAACCTCATTCTGGCCTCGTCGCCATAATGTTCTGCTATGTTTTGCTTGTGTTGTTTGCGAATGATGAAGCAGATACCTCTGGATGCTAACGTGGGTGTGTTGTCTGGTAGAATTCTTCATTTTAAGTAGCAGAAGTAGATGCCTGAATGGGATGGCGTCAGTCTTCATTCGGAGCCTCTCTGCACGGCGCTCCCTCGTCATTGAGTGAATCCATGGACGTGGTCCTGCTTCCAAAATATCCTAGAGAGGACTGGGGGGACCTGGCCAGCACCTCGAAAGGGAGACGCTCCTCTCTGCAGATACTCTTCTCCCAGAGGATGCGACTGAAAAATGCCCGGACTGGATAAATTATGACCCCGGCTGCTGCTTTCCTATTGGGTTTCGGGGTTTGGTGGCGATACAGGCAGCGCTTCCCAAAACAGATTCTGGCTGAAGCAAGAAAGATTAATTGGCTTCTCCAGCTCTATTCATCGCCCTAATTTGAGCGTAAGGGTGTTCAGAACAGGCCTCACCGTGGCAGTCCCTGGGTAGCGGTGTATGGACTGTGTGTCTGACGGGTATGACCCCTCACTGAAGCCTGCCCAGCTTCAGAGGCGGCTAGATGCTTCAGGGCCTGGACCCCTGCTTCTCACCCCCCAGCATCAGCCTCGTATCTTGTCACTCGTGCGCCTCGTCTGCCCTTTAACTGGAGCTGTGAGCGGCGCGAGGTGACCTTCCTCCCGGCGGGAGGGGTGCCGTCGGACCTCCAGAGCAGCAGGGGGCCTCGGCAGATGCAGTCACCGCATGTCCTGACACAGTGTGCTGTGCTCGTCAGCTGTACGCTGAGTGCGGTTCCCACGCGCGAGTTTAGCTCCTGCCCGTTAAAGCTGCAATTGGTGACCGGTCACATTAATCATCCCAGAATGCCCAATGTCACGTATAAGACGACTGTGTGACTTTTACAGGTATCGGTGCTGATATGGCTTCCGAACACTGCGAGTAATAATGATTCATTGCTTCACGACGTGCAAGATGGAGTGTGAGAGAGGCCGCCGGCCTTACGGGCCGCTCCTGTCCCTTTATGTTTGTCTGCCTCAGCAGCCCCCGGATGGCTCTGGGCATCACATACGAGTTATTCAGGGCTTGTCTGTCATCGTGAGGTTGTCATGGCGACGATGGGAAAGTTGCGTCTGCTGCTGCTGGGTGGAGCAGGCAGTTTTTTGGGGGTTTTTTTCAGCCTTATGGGAGGGAACTTGTAATCAATTCCATAGGAATGCTGTCAGGTTGATCGTTACCAGATCTCCTTATGCTTAAAAGGATCGATTGTAAGGTAACATAAATGTGCCAGACTGTGGAGCTCACATGTGTGACCAAACAGCCCCCATTATAACACTGGGGGGGGGGGGGCATTGCTGTTGTGACTCTTAGTAAGTGAATTTACCTAAAATTGTTCCAGCTTCTGCTTAGCTGTTATTTGCATTTATTTTGTTATTTACTCCTAGGCAAACACCATGATCTCCATCTCCTTTAACTCAGGGGACACTTGCTGATAAATTAGTCCAGGTTGATCTCCTACAGGCCTGAGCGTTTAGGTATGCTGTACAGGCACCCCCCCCCCCCCCCCCCCCCCCCCCCCCCGCCCCCC
>JAABNY020000034.1:15357129-15379691 GCA_015164015.2 Brevimyrus niger
CTTGGCCCCCTGGAGCAGGAGGGTGTTTTGCGCCCCCGCCCCACGCCCGATGAAACTATGGGTCTCTGCCTTCCAATGCTCTGACAACACCTCCTCTTCTCTTTGTTTTCTATTCTGGCATTAGTTTAAATATTAGATCTATGAACTGACTCCTAACCGCATCGGTTTTAATTATTTCTGCTGAAAAAACGTCTCATCTTTCAGTTTCTCTCCATTCAGAGCGAAAACAAAGTTTTGAGACTGATGATGTGTTCAGCATAGGGCTGGAAAAATATGTTGCTATTGAATCATACCCTATGTTTGCATCATCAACTTATTTAAACGGTATCATTATGTAAATACACGACGCGTGATTTTTCCATTGGACTCCGGGAGATGTTTCTAGTATGACTATCAGTTCACTTGCTGAAAGATTTTTTTTTTTTTACTGATGAGCTTTAAAACAGCACAAACGATCTCATGAATAATTTTTCCATCCATCTATTTTCCATAACCACTTCCCTGAAGCAGATAAAAATGGTTCCAAGTTCATTTGGGAAGCAGAGGTCACAAGACTGCATGAGGCCCGCACGGGATGCCAGTCCATCACAGAGCGCACAATCAGACAGTATGTGAATAGTTAGGGTCCAGAAAGTAAAAATCCAGACCAATATTTAGTTTCAATCAACCAGCAGAATAAAAAGAGTCACAGTCACAAAGTACTCAACCGGATGGTTGAAACAAAATCTTGGTCTGGATATTTATTTTCTGTACCTGAACTATCCGCCTCTGGCTTAAACCCTTGACTCCCCCCACAACGCTCCCCGCCG
The DNA here is from genome assembly GCA_015164015.2 of Brevimyrus niger. Classification (NCBI taxonomy): domain Eukaryota; kingdom Metazoa; phylum Chordata; class Actinopteri; order Osteoglossiformes; family Mormyridae; genus Brevimyrus; species Brevimyrus niger. Next base: position 15,357,939 of record JAABNY020000034.1, read on the forward strand.
AGTCACAGCGCATTCAGTGGAGTAATACTTCCACATCTTACAAACTCATTATTATGAAAATAAGACATATTTAACTTCATTAATCTCAAACTTTCTTGTAGCCCCTTTTTCTCTTCATCTCCCTCGACATTTCAACCTTTCTGCTTCTAGGTCCTTCTGTGATCATCTGCGTCTTTATCTGTACGATTCCTGGCAGAGCGGTTCCTGCGGGCATGACAATGCGACGTCTCTCCGTATGGAAAGCCGCTTTTACAGAAGCCTCTTGGCCCCTTTGCATCTCTCATTCCTCTTTCACCCTCATGAACCAAATGCCGCTTTATCACCTTCTATCCTCTGCCAGGCGAATCAGTTCGAGATCCACAGTTCCTCATACAGAGTATATAGTGTGTAATTTGAGAGTAATATTTGTGTGATTTTTGCTGAGGCGTGCAGGGTTATTGGACTTCATTAGCTAGTTTGCTCGTTTATCTGTTGGCCTCATGACAGGATTCCTTGTCCCCCCAGCCGAACAGGCTTCGGACTGTGGCAGGTCTCGTTTCCTCGTGACTGGTTACTACAGCTCCGAAGTAAAACATTGAAAAATGACGATAAGCAGCTTAGATTTTGACTTAGGAAGTAATCATGGCTCCAACCACAGTGTTGGTTACTTAGTCATACTTAAATGTTCATATTCATATTTGATATATTTTGACAAATGTGTTTGACGATAATTTATATTTGAATAGCATTTATGGAAAAATATAAATTATATAAAACATCAGTAAACCATATGTGGTTGTTTACATAGGGTCTGTTATAATTGATAGGGATGTAATTCTTCTAATTCTAGCATAAATATTAAACTTCATCTTGCATGCTCTTTACCGTCTGAAACTCTGGCCTCTAAAATCTTGTGTAATTCTGATGCTCATACCCCTGTCATTCTGGTTTACTTACTTTGTTATTTCATACAATACTGTAACCACTGTATTTGAAACACAATGGTAATATTTCCTTGCCTTTTCTTCACCCCAGAATTATTTTGGGGCTGATTTATGTCGGACCCCCATAAGGTGATGAATCAACCAGGATTCCTGTCCGTCTGTTTCAGGCTGCCCCCCCCACAGATTCCGCTGTTGACATGGCGGTTCTCGGCCACAGGCCTAAGTGTCCGGTGCCCAACGTTCCCACCACGCTGGACAAGCAGACCAACTGGTCCAGAGCTCTTCCTCTCCCCACACCAGATCAGAGGATGAAGACCGACTCTCAAGTCATCTCCTCGTACATTGTTCCCATTAACGTCTCTGGTAAACTGGCTGCTTCAACTTCCATCTGTTTTAATTAAACACAACTTCAGGGGAAATATATGCTTAGATTAGACTTTACAGCTGCTGGCTTTCTTGTGTGGAATCCATGAGTTTGATACAGTTCAAATGTCGGTCAGTATCTAGAACTAGAAGTTTTACTCAAGATTCAGCTGAGCTGCGATCATGTGACTGCTCTACAAACTGAGTTGTAAGAATTTTTCTTTTTAAAATAGCAGAGTATGTTTCTATTTCAGCAGCTTCATTTTTATGAGAAAATAGCTTTTTATAATCGAGCATATGGGACTTACAAGGCTCGCCCATGTTGAATGATTTTAGATACAGTGTGTTTTAGTGTTCAATATACAATGGTCATTCTGTAAAACAGTTGTATTCATCCACTGCAAATCTAAATTAGATAACTACCAGCTTTTCTTGAACGCTAAACTGTCCACTTAATTGCTGTCAAGCATGATCCTCAGGATGTGCGGGAAATGCAGTTTAGGCAGAAGAACCGAATCAGGGGTCTTTCTTACGGCAGTAGTCTTGTTTAGGTATATTTACTCTTGGGTGTTAATATTTCTGGTTTTATTGTTTAGCAAATGACACTATGAATAGTGTTGCAGAAGCTACTCACAGAAGTAACCCATCATAGACAGAGGTGGAAAGTCCAGGTCCAGAGAGTCGTCAATCCATGCCAAGATTTTGTTACAACCAACCAGTTGAGCATAAAGAGTCACATTCATGGATTAATTCAACTGGTTGGTTGAGACAAAATCTTGGTCTGGATTTATACTTTCTGGACATGAACTCTCCACCTTTGTCTGTAATGAATTATTCATAAAAATTCAGAAAAAAGAGGTCTACATATATATTTATATATAGGCCCTACTATGCATTGCCCTTGTAAGTTTAGTGAAAATGTAAAAGTCATTTTTCACAAGTCAATGACATGGGAGTCATTCTGTTTGTGCCGGGGCTTGTGGAAAGGAGAGAGACAGTCCCTGAATGCCAATCAGTTTCATTAGAATTAGAAAAGAGCTGACTTCCTGTATCCTTCGTTTCGCGGCATCAAAGGGAACTTTCCCTTTACGTTGCCAATGGAACTTAGAGAGGCCTTTCAAAAAGCAGTCATTTCAGTTGTATATCACCACATAATAGCCATGAATTATAGTGGTAATGCATGGAAACACTGTGTTATCGCAGTAGTCACCAAGCGATCTGTCGCGATTGACAGGTCAGCATTAGCAGTTGATTACGACAAGACCGTGACCTTCACACCACCCCCCCCCCCAGCCCTGATCAGCAAAATATATGAAGGACCCCCCCCCCATTGTAACTCGGTAGATCACCATATTATTTTCTTTGTATTAGTAGCTCCCACTGTAAAAATGTTACAGACCACTGTGTTATAGGATAAACTGTGAAAAATTCCAAAGTGCAGCCATCGCGCCGACTGGAACTTCATGCTACATTTATAGCCACACCAACTTAATGCTGGTGAAGTTATGCGAGCCGGCATTGCCGGGAACTTCCTCCGTATCTGTGATCCCCCACAAGGACTCCTCACATGCGCCTTGTGCATTCTAGGGGTCGGATTTGACAGAGAGGCCAGTGTCCGCTGCTCGCTCGTTCATTCCCAGTCGGTACTTCAAAGGCGAAGAAAGCTCAGAAGACGGAAAACCATATCTGGCATCCCCAGACGAGTGCAGCAAGAAGGTAGTACTTGCCCCGACTGTCATTGCTTCATGATATTGGTATAATATTGATGTGATGTAGGCGTAGATTTAACCATGGTGAACGTGTAAATAATAATCAGGGTAGCAGTAAAGTGCGTTTACTGAGCAGCTCCAGATTACGTTCATGTGGTACGCTTGAATATCGCCGTCTCGTTTAGAAATGAAAATATTGCATGTCATCCATCCAGCTGTAGCTGCATGACATAACGTTATAAATCGTGTTTGTGTGTAGTCCTGGTTTGGGTAAAACTGTTCATCGATAAGGATTTTGGTTTATTTTAGAAGAAAAAAAAACTTTTTTTGTATATTATGGAGAAGGATTTTCCCTTAATGAAATCTAAATAAAATATTTACTATTTTATGAGTGCAGGTTTGCTCACCATTGAATCATTATGAAACTTTAGAAAGGTGAGCTGAAGAAGAATCGTGCACTTATTGTCACATCAGAAGTTTCTACCGTAGAGCAGATCAGACTTGCTCAACAATTAAATCTTTTTACAAACATATTACATGTTAATTTTTAAATGATTTTTAAACAAATAGTTTAAATATTGCATTTTAGGTAGTAAATACCTCCCACACCTGTTTTTTTTTTTGCGGTATAACATTCAATATGATGAATCATGCTGATTTGCAAAAAATCTGGACAATCCTCATCACTGTATCTTACAAAAATACCGAAACAAAAACATAAGCATATCAATGTTGAATAAATTATGAATTAAAGGAAACATCCTTAACGAATTTGTATTTTTTCAATGTCCACTGTTGATTTAGTATCACTGGAAATTTTTTAAACAGAATAAATGTTAAACGTTGAATTATATGATATCAAACTGGTTTTCTGGTAGGAGATGCTGGAGGACATGTGCTGGTTCTTCCCCTCCGTGTAGAGCTTGAGTAAATAGACATTATAGAAAATAGAAATTGAGAAATAGACCAGCTTTTCCTCTGCCTCTGCTCCTCTAGAAGAAACGCAGCCTCTTGAGGTGGAATGGCTTCCAGCGTAACCTCACAGAGTGTGATTAGACAGGTGAACTGCAGGTGAACGTGCTCTCAACAGGTCTGCTTGATGGAGGCATCCAGAAGCTTGCCGGTGTCAGCGAGGTAGTGAGAGTCAAAGGGGTGTCAGCGAGGTAGTGAGAGTCAAAGGGGTGTCAGCGAGGTAGTGAGAGTCAAAGGGGTGTCCTCCCTCGTCCACCGACTTTTGTAATGTAACATTTGTGCTTCGATCTTCCCCCAGACTCTGACGAGTCTCCAGTAGCAAGAGAACGGACTGCGATCGTGCACAATAACCCTGACGTCTCCTCGTGCCGTGAAGAGCTCTCCGTCAACGGCCGCCTGAATACAAAGGACTCGGGCTGCCAGACAGACGACTTCTTCATTGCTGCACCTTCGCGGAGGCGGATCCGTGCCCAGAGGGGCCAGGGCATTCCCACCTCCCTGTCCCATTCCACGGGGAATATCAGCTCCCTGCCAGACGGCTCTGACAGCATGTTTACGGCCACTATGGGGAGCCGCCTGCGTTCCCGCAGCCTGCCTCGGGAGGGTGGCCGCCTCCTGGACGAAAACCATGACGACAGCGATGACGAGGAGCTCTCTCCTTATGAAGCCGAGGAATTCCTGCCGGGGCCCAGGGAAAGGATTTTGAAGGATGAAGAAGAAAGCATTGAGGACCAGGTCATGCCAGAACATCAGTTGGTCAGCCTAAACTACAACCAACACAGGGGAAGCCCGGAGCACACGTGGGTCGAGAGGGGTAGATCACGACTTCCGCGTAAATTTGACATGGGGAGTTGTGAGATTTCTTCAAGCTCAGACACCTTCAGCAGTCCTATTCACTCCATCTCTACAACTGGAGTGTTAGGCAGCCAGATAGACCACAAGGAGGACCACCAGTCCTCCAGTGGTAACTGGAGCGGAAGCAGCTCCACCTGTCCTTCCCAGACATCCGAGACCATCCCCCCTGCTGCATCACCTCCCCTGACTGGATCTTCGCACTGTGATTCAGAGCTGTCCCTCAACACAGCTCCCAATGCCAATGATGACCCCCCTGGCTTTACAATTGACCCTTATCAACTAGACCGGCCACAGATTAGAGGCTACAGGGCCAGTTCCTTTACCTCTACAGCTACAGAACTGATGGATGACCCAAGCACCAGCACTGCTAGTGATTGTGAGTGGAACTACCCACATCATCAGTACGACAAGGCTAGTCGGTCGGATTTCAGTCCCCCTCGCTCCAGGGAGGAACAGGGCAGCTTGGATTGTCCTAGTTTCACAAGTATGGCTACTTATGAGAGTTTCGCGGACAAACCATCAACAGAAAAGGCAGACTCCGGTTCACACTACTCCATAGACACAGAAGGCTGTTATACCTCCGTGCACTTTGACTGCGGTCTTCAAGGTAACAGGAGCTATATTCATAACTATGCAGCTATGGGTTCTGAATGCGGCCGAGGCTTAACTGTCGCGTCTAGCATGGACAAGTACTGTCAGCCAGAGTACAGCGGCCACAGAACTTTAGGAAGGCGCTGTCTTTCCTTAAAAAAACCAAAGGTGAAGCCATCCCCACCAAAACGTAGTTCGTCGCTGAGGGAAATAAGCTGTAGTGCGATTGCTCCGGACACAAATGAACCAAAGATAAACAGCGGACAGCATCCGCCATTGTCTTCCAGGGAAGTGAAGCTGCAGCTGGACTTGAGTGGCTCCCCGGGTCAGTCAGAGAACCCAATGGTAAGCGAGCCGGTAGTGACTTGGGCTATGGAGAACTCTGGCGAGATGGCCGACTACACTCTGTTCAGCGCTGCGGACACGCACTCTTTTAAGGATGAGGGCGCTGTACAGTCTGACTATGCAGATCTCTGGCTCCTCCATGATCCCTACCGATCACTATCCAACTCCAGCGGCGCTACGGGTACAACTGTCATTGAATGCGTCAAGTCGGTGGAGAGCGCAGAGTCGCGGGACTCCCAGTCAGAATCCAGAGCCGCCACACCTTCTCTTCCTTCTGTGGAACATGAGTTCAAGCTCGCCTCCCCGGAGAAGCTGGCGGGTCTGGCGTCACCGTCCAGCGGCTACTCCAGCCAGTCAGAAACACCAACATCCTCCTTTCCCTCAGCTTTCTTTCCTGGGCCCTTATCCCCGACCACTGGCAAGAGGAAACCCAAAGTCCCAGAGAGAAAGTCCTCCCTTTGCTCCCTGCACCAACAGTTCTCCTTCCGAGATGGGAGCACCTCCTCCAGAAGAGACCTTGAGCTGCCGATCGTACCTCCAACCCATCTCGACCTAAGTGCTCTTCACAATGTTCCCAGCAAATCCTTAGCTCACAGAAACCAGATCCACATTCTTCACCAGAACAAACAAAAGGCGGCGGCAGCGGCGGCAGCAGCAGCGGCGGCGGCGGCTGAGGCGCGGGCAGCGGGCGCATGGGTAGCTGAGATGAGAGCGGCACAGGCGGGTATTAATAACTCTGAAGTCCCCAGCTCAGCTTCTATGGCTGTTGCTCCTGTTGAGCTTCATTCTGCCCAGCTACGATCCATCATCAAGTCCAGTGAACAATCCCTGGACCAAGTGAATCCTAATACAGCTACCTGGCCCAAGTGTCCAACAGCAGTCACCCAAGTCTCCCACCAGACTCCAGAATCCAGCAAACTTGCAGTTGTTAAATGGAACGATCCCACTTCTCAGGAGTACTGCCAAACACTGTTTACCCCAGATGATGAACCCACTATAAGGGATGTAGCATATCATGAAAGCATGGGACACAAGCAAGACAGAAATGTCCCGGGACCGTTCTGGGCCATGACGCCGTTTAGAATCCCTTCTGATACAGTTTTCAGAGAGCATGAATCCACGCTGGTACCAAGGTTCCAACCCAGGATTCACAAGCCTACAGTGTCTTGGAGAGGCACAGACAATGAAGGGATGTCTGAGGGTGCAGTATGCCTCCAGGAAGAGGGAGATGCTTTAAGCACTTACTTTCCTGGTGACTCATCAGAGAAGGAGCAGAATGAACCTCCAAGCCCAGACTGGGCCCTTGAATTTACCTCTTTGTATCCGACAAATGCAGGTTCTTCCCCAGCTAAAAACAACATAGCGAGGAAGTACGACTCTGGTGCATGCAACAGTCCTGACAAAGTGCCTGTAATTACTTATCAATCAGAAACGCAGCAAGCTCACACAATCAACGAGACAATTAGCAGGGAAGAGGAATATGAGACATCAGGTATTCCGACCAAAAGTGCCTCACTGAACAACACAGAAGAGGGATCAACACCAGACACAGAAGATTACTTCAGTAAAGGTATTAAAGGGCTTTTACTTCATCTCCAAAATATCACAATTACAGCTAACCTGTGATAAATGATGCAAAGTAGGGTTTCAGTGAAGTCACCATTATTCTGTCAAAGGCAAATTACCAAGTGTAACTTTCTCAAAGGCTATAGTACTGTATTTGTAGTTATCTTTTCGGTTAGGTTGTTCTCCTACCGAAGGCATTTGTCAGACCAGAATAATAGCCAAGAAACTAGAGCAGCTAGTGAATCTGAAAGTCAATCAGATAATTAAAGAACAAACAAAAAACTCTTGTCAGCATTGGGTCAGAGTCCTAATAAAATGGGCCGTAGTGTAATGTACCTGTGCGACCTCTTTGCCTTATTTCGTAGAATCTACACCAAGCGACAACTCTGTGTCCCCGCTGAATGATGACGTGAAAGCTGAAGATGACCCTGTTCTCTTGTCACCCAATAAAGTACGCACAACCGAGGATCTGTTTGCTATGATCCACAGGTGTGTCTGTTCTATCTTCAGTGTCACAGACGGAGGTTTCTCCCAGTGAAATCCATTCTGAATATGTTAAGAATGGGGGGGCGAAATCACAAGATCCCTCACAGGCGTTGCGCATTTTGTCGTTGCAGGTCCAAAAGGAAAGTGCTGGGCAGAAAGGATTCCGGAGAGCTAAACGTGAAGAACCGTGTAGGTACTGCCCCGGGGGGTAGCCAGGCCAGCTGTCCGGGGAGCGTGGTGTCCCCCGGAAGCCCAGCGGGTCCACAGCGAGCACCGGGGCCCATATATCGCAGCGCCAAGAAGTCCAACACCTCTAGCGAAGAGTTCAAGCTGCTGCTCCTGAAGAAGGGCAGCCGCTCGGACTCCAGCTACCGCATGTCAGCGGCAGAGATCCTGAAGAGCCCCGTGGCGCCCAAGTCCTTGGGAGACCTCGGCGCCGACGCCCCACAGTCAGCGGAGGAGCTCCCCAGCCCCCAGCGGCCACCGCTGGGCTCCGAGCAGCCCCCTGCTCTTTCCCCCACAACCACCCCAGAGGGCTTCTCCCCAAAAACGTTCCCGGGGCCGGCCTCCTCTCGGCAAGGCCGCTCGAGGATCCCGCCGGCTGCCAGCAGCAGCCGCTACAGCGCGCGCAGCCGGCTGTACACCACGCCGATGCAGGCCATATCGGAAGGGGAGACGGAAAACTCCGACGGCAGCCCTCACGATGACCGCTCCTCACAAGGGTCCTCCTAAACACGCGACCTCCGAAGGAACGAAAGCAGGAGAAAGTTAGAACATCACGTCATCTTGATCAGCATCATGATGTGTGTTTCATATGAAAGAGACCGCATCTTGTATTGAGTTTGTATGCTTTTTCAGTAAATGGAAAATGGTACGTGAAAAATGACGGAAAAAAAAAAAAAAACGTAAACACAAGGGGGGAACAGACAGCTTGTCTTCCTATCAGCTGTAGTAAGGTGGAAAAAGTACAATTACCATTCGAGGAAGTTTGATTTAGAAAAAAAACTACATTTATCACTTTTTTTTTTTGCTTCTCCGTAAATTTGTCAAGTTTTAACTATCAGAACACATTAGAAATCAAAATCATATCAAACATTTTTCAGTGTCTTGTATATGCTGTGTATTTTAAACAATATTCCATGTCTTAAGGGTCCACGATATATGAACAAAGTTGTGTGGTAGCATTACAAAAAATTCAGGTCCACTGTTATGCATTTAGACAAAACAAAATCAAACGTCGTCATCACTTGTCAGGAGTGTGCATTCGGAAGCAGGCGGTCATGGGACAGTTTTATCTGTGGCCTTTCTACATAAGGAGGTTCTAGTATAAGTGACATTATGAAGACACACACTTAGTATCACCACTGAAGACCAAGGTACCTCCCTTACAAAAGGCTCCTTAACATCTGTCTTGTACCTGATCAGAGACAGACCTCATCATCCCCAAGGTTACCTCTAGGTGAGATACATTTATATAGATGTATGAAGATTAATACTCCCATCCATCCATAAATTACTGCATTTCCATAAACTGCACATACATTGTACACACACACACACACACACACATAATGTATTAACTGACATGAGCTGAAAGGGAACCTGAAGAGAGCTGTCATTGGTTCAGGGGGACGAGGCACTGTCATTGGTTCAGGGGGACTGTCATTGCCCTATCATTGCTTGACCAGAGGCTGCTGCCTCACTGCTAATCACTCGGCCTATTTACTGTTAATGTTTGTAACCTAAAGGTGCATCACAGCTGAGTATAAAAAAAAAGCGAACAGCTTTCCATTTTTTCAGGTACATTATACACTAGAATTTACATTCTCCGGACATCATTGCAAATTTATTTTAATGATTAAGCAATATGAATGCTTGGGAGAAATCACAGAAGAAAACGATACAAATTCCCTGGTGTATTCTGTGAATACCACAGGAATTAGACTCTCTTCATTGAGACCTGGGAGATGCTCTTTCAGGTGAACAGGTTTTAGAAAATGGGAAACATTCAGAGAACACGAGCTCATTCGAGACACAGCTGGCATGGGAGGGGAGCGGGGGGGGGCCCAGCTGGATTTCACACCAGTGATGCGCAGTGACCCGGACAGGGTGAAAAGTGATTTCACACCAGTGACGCGCAGTGACCGGGACAGGGTGAAAAGTGATTTCACACCAGTGAGGCGCAGTGACCCGGACAGGGTGAAAAGTGATTTCACACCAGTGACGCGCAGTGACCCGGACAGGGTGAAAAGTGATTTCACACCAGTGAGGCGCAGTGACCCGGACAGGGTGAAAAGTGATTTCACACCAGTGACGCGCAGTGACCCGGACAGGGTGAAAAGTGATTTCACACCAGTGACGGCATGTGACCCTAACAGGGTGAAAAGTGCTCGGGCTCCGTTTTGTTTTTTAAAAAGAGCCTTTTCCCATTTCCTCAGTGGCACGCAATACAGTAACAACACTGTGGGCTGTTCAGGCAGGAGGCGACGCGACCATATCCCGTTTTCATACGACTTGAATTTCTAATCCTGCTGTCTTTCAATAATTGTACAACATTTTTAATACTAACCATATTTTTCCAATTTTTAAATTGCCTGGAGAAAAAAAACTTTTTTTAATACTTGATGAAAGGGGGGAACGGGGTTTTCAAAATTAGGTGTAGCATAGAAATGCAGAAGTGATGCTCATTGTAGGTGAAGTTGAAAGAAGAGTGAATGATATACAAGATTATAAGCTACAAGCTAAGCTACATTTATAAGCTAAGCTACATTTAAGCTGATTTTAAATAAAGGGGAATTATGACAAAGTGCGGCAAAGGGAAGAGAGAGAGACGTTTTTACATCGGCGTTAGCTCACAGTGTCTCTGCTATCTGCATCTCCATGGTAACGCCATCTTTCAGGACTCCGGCTCGGCAGAAATCTGAGCACAGTGTCTGATACACTGATTCTGATCAGCCATCAGCGGTGCCCCACTTTCGGACTGAACATGACTTACATTCGTCCTGGCTGTGTTTACATATTTGTTTCTCACACATGGCTGTAGTTTTGAGGTTCAAAAAGTTAAAAAAAAATAATCTGCATTTCCTAGAGAAAGGAAGAGCACAACATTAAGTATTTTTTTCAGTTGAAATGTTGCATGTAATGTTTTTACATGGAACAAGTTCCATTTTTTAGTTTTATTAAAATAGAAAATTATGCATAAGACTCCTCTATCCCTCTGTTTGATTTTGTGTTCAGAATCCATTAAGCTGTTTCATACATCTGACTAAAATATTTAGATGTAGCAACAACTATAACAATTAGAATATGAGATCAGAAAATTAGAGACTTTTAATGAGTATTTAACCAGACTTATATTGTTTATAAAGATATTCTGGAAATTTATATTATAAAGATTTATAAGCAGGCACTGTTTAAATAAATGAATAAATAAATAAATGCTGGCATGCCAATTGGATTTACGTGAAACCAGCTGATACGATGTTCTCTCTACTCTCTTTATATAAACTGCTACAATAAAAATAATCATTATGATTTAAAACAAGTCAGCTGTTAACATTGGCGGTGCTCTGAAGTTCAAATGCGTGACTGCAGCCACATTTCAGCTTGCCCCTGATTGGCTGATGTAACAGGGCTGACCTCATCGGAGCACAACTATCTAAGGTGTTATGACCATGCTACCTTTAGAAGTACCCATTTGTATACACCAATGCACTAGTGACCTTATGAAATGCATAGTTTCAGTGTAATCATAGTAAATATCATTGAGGTCCCGTAGATCACTAAAAATGCCTCTTAGGCCTCACACACAAATACATTGTAATAGGCCAGAATAAATATGGCTGGTTGTATCAGTTTAACATCCATAGCTTCACCCCACTTTAGTGAGTCAGTTAAAAAATTATAATATACAAATAAATTAATAAAATAAATAAATAGATAAATAATCACATTGTATCACTGAGGTCTTCAAGTCCTATGGGACATGTAACTGGGATCTTAACATGGGCATCAATTCTGTAAACTGTCATTCCAGAACTGAATCTACACTATTGCACTGAAAAGAATAGAATTCCTGATGCTTTTTCCTCTTGCTGTATCTAAACCTATTTATACCTGAGACTGTTTGAGTTTCCATTTACAGTGGTTCCTACATGAGGAAACTGGGGGGGGTGGTCTGCACTTTTGCCAGATGTTCCAGCTGTGTTTTGGTCTAACGTTTTAGGGAATAATTTTGTGTTGGTCAGATAATAAGCAAAAAAATAATGATAATAAAAAGACTAAAAGTATAGTAACTGAAAAAGGCGGTTACAGCATGTGGGTCTGGTCAATCCGAAAGCCACAAGTTAAACGGATTTGCATCAGTTTTTTGTATTTTTGTACAAATTTGTAAATATGACCTTTTTAAAAATCATTGCAAAAATGTTCTTTTGTAAAATGTTTTCAAAGTTTACATTTATTCCAAGCCTTTGTATATTTTTGAGCTGTGCAACACTTTGTCTTGTATTTATTTTTTAGTAAACATTGTGAAAATTTCATTGTAAAATTTACTCTAATTCTTAAAGTCTTTTCCAACTGTGCATAGAAAGGGACAATAAATGTTACTGCATTGAAATTCTGTACACGTCTGAGTTTTTTTTCCTTCTTTCTAATGACCATACGTAAGGATAGGGATGCAAACTGAATGGTAAACTGTGAGTCTCCACTGACCCACTGCTGCCAATCGAGATGGTCAGGTGCTCTTTCACCCTGAATCTGCTCCAAACTTAGCCTTGGATCTGGAGACGCTAAGTCACATTCCCACGTCTTCATATAAGGAGGTCCCGATTGGCCAAAGAGAACATCAGTTGCAAATGGAAAGGACGCCACCCCCCAGTCCACCAGATGTAGACACAACCTCCCAGGAGACCAAGGCCATCTCCAGACAACTTCAGCTGTGCCAAGCATGTGGATACAACCCTTACTACGTCCAAAGAGGGCCCACACAACACAGTGACGGCACAGCACCTCTTACCTACAACACTTCCCACAGTATGTTGTGGGAGAACATTTGGTCAGTGGTCCCAAAGCAAGACCACAACCAGCATTGTTCCTCCTGAATCCTGGATTCAACCACTGGTCTCATTTCAGGTACTCTGGCATAGGCTTTCCCATGGAGGCTGAGGTGTGCTCGCCCCGGCCGAACATCACTTTTGAAAAGTTGTCAAATGCCATTAAACGATTCGTCAATACGCTATGATACCAAAACCGCCAAACTTGCTTACTGAACGAGGCACTAAACGATACATCAATCATAAAGGTTTGGAAGCTTAGATTTTTCTTTATTTAGTGCACACGTTACTGAAACGGAGCCCGACAAGAGAAAAAAAAAACAATGTGAAGGAGGTAACGTTGCCGTTTAAAGGTTAGTAAATACAGCACAGACGACAAGAGCCGACCTTTACCGAAATCTCTGCGAAGAATGCGTCACTGGATTAGACGGCGTGTGATTCGCTCTGCCTTTCTACCAGATATTGAACAAAAAAAATTTTGCCATATAAAAAAAAAAAACTTGATTAGACATGATTTTTTAGTTTGAATATAAAATTTTCGCGGGTGTCATGTTTACTAATATAATGCACAGTTTATGATATATTTCGGGTTTTGTCCTGAAATGGATTAAAATTTCTATTTCTAACTCATCCAATAGATGGCGGAAGAGTACTGCCACGATGATTTGTATTTTCCAGGTGGATTTCAAAGTTTAGCGTGAAAGATAGTCAGCTAGGTTGAATATTGATTAAGAATAATCAGTGTCTTGTAATTCAGTGCTTATATATACGTGTAGAAATACAATATGATGATATAAGTGTGCCTGTCAGCAATTGAGGTTATTTTTTTGACATCCCCATCAGGCGACGTTAACTCTCCCTTTGATTAAGCGGATGGTGATACACAATGGGGTAGCAGGCTGCGGCAGGAAGATGGGGGAGGGGGACTGCCTGGGACAGCATAGACCTTCACTAATAGTTTAAAGGGCACTTTTCTCTTAGTACTTATACGGCAGTGAAGCTCGTTTTACACTCACTTATGTCGCGGTACAAGATGCATTAGAGTCATTTGCAGGTCCCAAAGAATTCCATTTAGATTTATGAAATTTGTTGATTGTAAAGCATCTATTGCTTTTGTATCTTGAATATTTTTATGAGCACTTTAGCATTTTTAAGTGCATTAATCAAGTTCTGAAAATCCCATGATTTGAGGAGTGTTACATGCGCCCGTCTGTGACACATTTTGTGGTCAAATGAGCAAAATCTCTCCAGATGGATGCAGAAAGGAGTGTGGCCGGCCCCCAGCCCCGAAGCCGGCATTCCCAGCCTCCCCCACCCAGCCTAACACCCAGGTCCTCTAAGGGGGATATCAGTCCCAGACACAGTGGGGTGCCCCCCAGCCAGCCCGCCTGCCTCGCTCATACACACAGAGCCAGATTCCCCTGTTAAACTCGACTTTATCATTCTGTGTTCAATACTATAATGTGAGAACAAAGATCATCCACATAAACAATGTGTTTAACCACATGCATAAATACATGAAACAATTTATTAAAATAAAAAAAAATTGAGGCCCAGTATTCATCGGGGCAAGTCATCTTTAACTGGTGTTTTTTTACATTTTTATGAATATAAAAAACAAAAATAACTGTGTGGAAGAATTGAGTCAGATATTTTAAAGCAAAAATAAAACCTGAAATCCAAAGAACTGTAGATGCTTGTGAAATAGCTATTGATGATTAATTGAAAGAAAACAAAGTGATCCAATGCAGAATTGCTTATTGTAAGCAGCTGTGTATTAATGAATACTGTGTCAACAACTGAAAGCTTTTTGAACTTTAGAAAGACTGCTCTAATCCAGTAGAAATCAATCTTTGCAATAAAACTAGTAGTAAGATCACTCAGAGATTTTAATTGTAAAAAAATTGCATGATTGGGGATAAAAAGGCAAGGCCTTCTGTAGGGAAATTCAAATGCCCTTCATCCAGTAAGTAAAACAATGTTGCAGGAACAAAATGACTCGATCTATAAAAACCCTAAACCCTAATCTATAAGCAGAGAATCATCCAGCAGCAGGGAATACAACTCAGCACTTTGTGTTTCTTTTTATAGCATTTTATATCTTTATAACGCAGTTAGAAATATTATATATAAATGTTTAACCATCTTGCAGCATTTGTGGCACTCAGGGACATCATGCTGTCACCCAACGGCCATCGCATTAACTGGAAGCAATAGCGGAGGTCAATGATGTTTGCAGAGGCATTGCAGCTGTAGCCAGATGGGAAGCACGGGGAGGCGTGCACCACGGAGGAAGCACGGGGAGGCGTACACCACGGAGGAAGCACGGGGAGGCGTACACCACGGAGGAAGCACGGGGAGGCGTGCACCACGGAGGAAGCACGGGGAGGCGTGCACCATGGAGGAAGCACGGGGAGGCGTACACCATGGAGGAAGCACGGGGAGGCGTACACCACGGAGGAAGCACGGGGAGGCGTAGACCACGGAGGAAGCAGCCAGCCTAAATCTGAAAGCATGAACACATCTGCCAGCACAGATGTTTTTTGTGACGGGGAGCACACTGTCACTTCGATTACTCTGATTACATTTAAACACTGAATAGCATCGATGGTGTTTTTCATGCAATAAAAATGACGATTTCACATCAGGAATTATGTGGAATATTGTCCCTGCATGTTTCTACTCGTCTCATTCACTGTGAGACAGGGGACCGTGCATCCTTTACATTGGAAAAGGGATTTAATTCAAACACAGCAAAATAAAAGCTGAAGAAACATTTAACTGTTTTAACATGTGAGAGCAGAAATCCAAAGACATGTCACCTAGAAAAATTAGTCTATTAAATCAAAAACATACACATCAGAGCATATTATTGTGTATTTTACACAAACACACACATATACACACACATATACACACACATATACACGCAACAGGCAAGGCAAGCTGTCACTTCCTTGTTAAGAAATATCCTTAAACTGTTATTTCAATTAACAATATAATAAGACTATTCATTTAATAAATACAACAATAATGCACATCTCCTGCCATCATGTGACACAAGACATCATTATAATCAAAACGTACTGTCAAGAACGGACAAACCGAGCAGGACCTCAGGGAAGGGCCCCCCTGTGGCGGCGGGGCCAGGAGGGCCGAGGCTAATTAATGTTTATTAAGTGCCGTCTCATTTTAACAATGGGCTGGACCTTCCCAGAGGCAGTGCTGCGGGCTGGAGCTCACTGATACCAAGTCCCCAGGGTCCTTTGTTTCCCCCGACTCACTCATCACCCCACAAACACAGGCACCAGAGAGGCAGCCTACTGCCTGGGCTCTGGCTCCATCCGATCACCACAGAGCTCAGCATCGCGGCAGTCGTTGCCATGGCAGCGTAGCCTGATGTGCTGAGCTTTTTCGAGCCAAGGAAGCCCTTGATTAATGCCACCTCGCCTCATGTATGTTAATTAGTTGTCAGTCAAACACTTGCATCCAGAGAGCTGGGATAGGCGCAAGACTAAAGAGGCAGCAACTCATCTTTTTTGTAAGTCGATTGTTATTCAAAAACAGTATGTCCTTGATGTGTGTCAGGTTTTTTTTTATGTTAAATATCACAGGGAAGGTCATACTTGAGAAAAAACCAGCATAGATGGCAGTATTTCAGTTATTAGAGCCAAACATGTTCTTTCCCTTCCAACTCCGTACTGGAAAAGCAGTTGGAAGAAGGATGAATAGAAATAAATTCTTTTGTTTTTTTGTATTTTTTTTTCTAACAATAAAAAGCAGTGCAAAAATAATACTTTTGGATATGACAAAATATGAAAAATAAACGCCATTCAAGTAATTTTCCAGGGGCAAGGAAAAAAAATCCATCCATCTATCCGTCTTTCCATCCATCTATCCATTTTCTATACCTACATGTCCAATTATTTTGCTCTAAGTAATGAATGCTAGTGGCCTGTGACTGTTCAAACAACTCCGACTTATCAAGACAAACCAAAAACATAAATCTTAAATAAAGCTAAGGGCTTTTGATGTAGCTTGTTGTAATAATTTCAAGGATCTTCAGATGCCATTTTCTAGGGTCCAGGCTCAGAAAGATGTGTTATCATATGTCAAAGCGTCACAGATCGATTTGCTATTTCTCACTTGACAACTGCCCAGTCTTTCCCCGTAACGCACTTGGTACACTTTATGCACAAAGGCACCCAAAACCTACTAATTAAACCAAAATGATGAACACACATAATTAATAACCGTCTTGATTCTCATTTGAATTTGTCACAATATGAGCAGCCAACAACAATTTTTCAGGCTAAGAATCTCAGAAATTAACTGCACCAAGAAATAAATTATATTTCTTAGAATAGATAGACGTGGACTTTTATTAGCTGTTGTTATATTGGTCAAGATCATGATAACCGGCAGCGGGTCAGAAACGCCCGTCTTCCAAACGCGTCAGAGCTATTGGTTTTGAAGCGGCGACGCCGGTGGACCCGGGTCCCCCTGTCCGCTGCTGCTGCGCGCGCAGCGCGAATCGCCGCACGGCGCAGCCCCCACCGCTCGAGGCGCAGCTCGCGCATTCTCCGCTGCACCCAGAGACGCGGCTTTAATCGCCGGACCTATCAGCGCCTGCTCCTTTCATACCAGACCGATAATTTACTTTTCCTCTTATTTACTTAATACAATTATGTATTTTTGACAACAGTAATCGATTTTGTTTTCAGAAAGAAAAATACTGCATGAGAGGTACTCGTCAAAAAATGAAGAATTACCGTACGGACTGCATGTCCAGGAGAATATATAGCTAGCCGTGCAAATGAAGTGTAATTGAAGGCACCTCCACTTGCAAATTGTATTGTTCTGGGACCGGAATTTGACACTAAGGTAACGACATTTTTAACCCGAGCCCACCTTTATGGGGAATATGAAAATGACGTGTTATTGCTAATATGCCTGCGGGCTGTTACAATTATACTCGATTAGTAGATGCGACCGTTTAAATATTGAGTGTGATTACTAATTGTGAGATCGCACTGTCGTACGACATTTTCTGTAGGTTTAAGATCGTACATTTGCATTAAAAACCAATGACAATATTTATACGTGCAGTTTATTTGACCAAAATAATTACATGTTAAGTGATGATATAGTTATATAGACAAACAGTTATAACCCTACATTTTTACAGGAATTATTTCTATTAACAGCTACTGTAGCGTGCTGCTACTGTTTCCAAGCGCTTGCATATGCATCATGCTTGTGTTTCTTTATGTGTGCGTGTGTTTCTTAACAATCGGTTTTATACAAAGCATATGCTTTGAACGTTTAAATTTAGTATATTATTCCACCGGATCGAATTTAAGGCTGCTAAGGATAAACGTGCAACGAACACGCACGGAATATTAGAGGATAATCCACGCTTAGGTTATTTTTCACTGTGCATTACTGCCTTTGACGCCGGTTTCGGTTTTGTTGGGGGTATTGCACACTATTCCCCTGATGACTGCGTTATTATCCTATTAACGGAAAGCCGTAGGTTAGGTGCTGCGGTAATATGCAGGCGTGTTGTACTGCGCTGCTTCGAATACGCCGATTTTATATAACCCTAAAAAAAGAAAAATAATAAAATAGATGATAGATAATAAGCGTAAACGGGGTAGCCTTTCATGGACGGGCTGCTCGTGCATTTTATAGAAACCAGTAACACTGGGAATCCTAACGGCAAAATCAGATTATGTTGGTTTTGCTCGTTTGCTTCTGTAACATTTTATGCGTAAACTGTTGCGCCCTGCTACAGAACATGAATGTTTGAGCATTATTAGGCCGATTTAATACGATTTCAGAATTAGGCCTAAGTTTGTATTTCAAAATGTTGATCTTCAGGAATGAATGGATGTATGGATGCGTACGTACTTAAACGAGATACTGTTCCATCACCCCGTTACTTATCCTCTTAGGGAAATGCAATACTTTGCTTGGCGTGTATTGTCGACATCTGTGTGGCCAGTGACCACGTGCTCTGCCACCCAAGTATCTTGTCATTGTTTTCGTCTCTGTCTCATTCATTTTATTGGTGGTTAGTTCAATCTTTGGAAGCGGAAATTAGTAACAGTGACATTTGCATCCACTGTACGTTTCCATTGTGATACAGAACAGTGGTTCTGAAGCTGAATGTGTGTGTTTTATTTCTTTCACGATACCGAAAGGCATTGTTCACATTTTTTTTCTTAGCATGTGAGCGGAGAATAAAGCAGCCCAACATGTTCAGCCGTTGTAAGCACTGCACAAAAGCGTCATAGACCCTAAAAGGTCACAGTTGTCTGGTTCTTAAGCTTTTATCTCTTTGTTGGACTTTGGAGCACAAATACTTAATTGGAGAAGTGTACACTGCCATTTAGCATTGCAGCAGTTGAACACCTCATTTAAGGAAAAAAAAATCTCTTTGAAATTTGAATATAACTATATAACTATAGCTTCAGGAGATTAGCTTACATGCTTGCCTGCCGTTCCATCCATATTTATAGAGGGCAGATATGCTCTAAATGGTTATTAGAAAATGATATGACCAGTAAGACCAGCCACGTAACAGTAGGTCTACATGTTATGTCATGTGAGGATTTCTCTGCTGAAGTCAAGACGACTGTCAGTTTTATGACATATGACCAGGGAGAAGGAGGTGTTGGATTGTAAACTATTTGAAGGTAGATTAAATACTGAACAACGATTTAAATGTTTATTGATACTTATCGGATTTTCAGTCAGGAGAAAACACTTAAATTTTCTTAAATAGCTTCATTTAGGGAGCAGACTCTTTGTGTTCTTGTTCCGGAACATTTTTAAATACTCAGTGTTACATTAAAACCTTAAAACAAAAGCATCTGGTAGAATAGGTAGTCTGACGCCAGGGCATTTGCATAAACAAACGGATTTTCACGTGATACATTGTTCGTCGTGTACAATAATCGAAAGCTGAAATATTTAGTTTTGGCTGCGGTAGATGTCTGAGGTAAATGACCCACAATTAGCAGCAGATGGTGACAAAGAGAGGGTTAGGGTTCCTTAGCAAACGATGAGTACTTTATCAATGTCTTGCATAATGAGAAGAGACATAGCCTTCATTGTATGACTTTTTGGGTAAGATTGCTTTCCTGGTTACATCGCTCATTAGTTCATTATGCCAGATGGGTCTTCACTCTGCATCTCCGCGAGTAAACTCTTGCCACCATTCCACAATCCACCATTCTTAATTTTCCAGCTACTTCGGAAAAGTTCTAAACAAACTAATTTTGCATTGCAACTATTTGTGTTACAATCAAACGCCATGGGAACAGAAGACATTTCTTTTTTTTATTTTAGACATTTTATTTGTCTAACGGCTTCAAGGAGTGAACCCTTCAAGGAAAGGAGGAATTATATAGAAGGATGTGAAAGGAAGTTGGCCTGCACTTCAATCCCTAATCATACGGCAAATGTAACAGCCAGTTAGTTTAATAGACCATGTCCTCCTCCTTGTGCACAGGGATTCTCACCATTCTGTTGTCCTTTTTATTATTGAAAGAAACTTGCACCTTCTTTCTTGTACAACAAAGGTTGTAAATTACACTAATAAACTGCAATGAATTATACGGTTGTACGAGTAATGTATACAACCCTGACTCTTAAAAACAGCCTGTTCTCAAATGTCCATCCCATTCAGGCTCACCTTACCTCATACTTAATTAAAAGCGGTGTTGCTTTGGCAGTTAATCATAGCTGAGGACCCTCCTCTTCTGTGTTCCTGTATTAAGGAGTGGGAACAATGAACTCAGAGGAGTGTCATAGCCGTGGAGACAGGACATATGGGAAAAGGAGCAGGGTCTGAGGGAATCTCCAAACCGGTGATCAAGTATCAATGAAAGCATGGAAGGGACCATGCGATCAAAGGCATGGACATTAAAAGTAGACCTGATATTTTCATATAAAAAATTATTCATTTCCGTTCTGTACCACACCATACTTGAGCCTGAGGGTCTATGAGTGGAACGGTTGGTCAAGCAGGATGCCCCGAAACTTGTGAGGTTAATAAGATCTCCTCCCCTTAGCTTCCAGTGAGTGGAGATCAGCGTTTCAACTCTCGGAACGCGCAGTCCTTCAGCAGGGAACCGAGTAAAGGCCACATCATCAACAACCGGAGAAACCAGCATGGAATATATGTGAAGATCCTGCCAGGAGATTGTCTGCATTACGCGCTGTCAGATCAGAGTCATCTCAGCGGATTCATAGTACAGGACTGCTGTCCCAGAACCCATAACACACGACCGTGTCTGTTACTAGGCCAGCTGGGAAGGGTGGGGGCCAGTCACTGCACTTCAGCTGGATTCTGCCTTTCCCAGTTTTCATTTAATTTATCTATGTCAGGTTTCAAATGGAAAAACACACAAAAAAAAAAAAAAAACGCAAAGAAATGCCCGAGACGCAAAGCAGAGCCCCAGGCCATGAAGGTGACGGCCTTTGTGCTCGCGCCGTCTACCGTCATCTCCCCGACTTCTTACTCGAAGTAAAACAGCATGTTCTGCCCAGTACAGTTACAGATGCCGGGCTGATTGGGCGAGACGCGGCTGATGCGCTGTGCTCTATAAATACACGTTCGATTCTCATCGATGCGCATTTCCCCAGCCAGCTGGCTGGTCTCGTGCTGATGGACAGAATCAGTACATCGACCATTCAAAGCGCACAGATCTAATCCATGCACTTCCATGATCCAAATTCATGTGAATGCAACGCCAGCTTTTATTCTCTCACCATTCCCCCCCCCCCCCCCCCCCCCCCCCCCCCCCGCCCCCCCCCCCTCTCTCCTTTTTTTTTTGTTTTCTCATCCCTACCCTCTCCCGCACCGGTGCTATTGTCTTGAGA
>JAABNY020000034.1:15379701-15389964 GCA_015164015.2 Brevimyrus niger
CCACCCCCGCTTTTTTTTCCTCCCCCCTCCCCCCCCCCCCCCCTTTGCCCATGGCTTCCTGCTGCCTTTGTAGCATTTTCTTTTAACAATCCAAGCCATTCCCTGGTGCAGAGCTGTGATTTTTCAGAGAGACTTTCCAGTGCTTTTAGGGCCAGGGACAACGGACTGTGACAAAATACAGTGACAGTACCATCTTGGCGCAAAATCCAGGCTGTGGAGCGTCCAAGGAGAAGGACGTTAATCCAGTGTGTCAAGGCAGCACTGAAAAGACTGCATAGAATATTTCAGTAGCCCCCATTACATAAGTTTCATTGTCTTTGGGTAACTATTAAGTTTTGCATTCAATATAGATTAAACTAGAATAAATGTTGGTTGTAGTTTGTATCATATAGGTATTTGAAATTGTTAATGTTGTTACAGTAATCGATGAAACATACTGTAAATCGTAACAGAAGTGTCTATCTGTAGTCTATAATACTGTGTAAAGAAAAACACTATTGCATATACCAAGATAGCATGTGTATACACAAATTGTAGCATTGTATGAGCCAGTTAACGTTAACTACTTTGTAACATTGTGAAGGATCCTGTGTTCTTGAAATTTGTAATGGGGAAGCGGTATAACTTAAAAAAAAAAAAAAGGTAACAAGCTACCTTTAATGATGAGCTGGTTACTCTCTGCTGCTCCCTGCGGGTGGGGGGCTGTCAGTGACACACCACGTGGAATAATCTTCAGGTTGTCTGTCTCTGTGTGAATTTGATTCAAGGTTGATCAATTGGCCACAGATAAAGCCAAGGACTCATTACACAATGATAGCAGTTTCTTTCCTCCGCTGTCTGGGACACGAAAACAAGAGTGAATCGGCAGTCTACTTAAGCCTGGGGGAGGGGATTTGTTTGACCTTTCATATCAGTGACTGGGCTTTTAATCATTATTTTTCAAGTGACTAACGATCCTTTTTTCCTGAAGCAGAAAGGGTGAGTTGATGTACCTTGGGGAAAGAATAACTACTTAAGTGATGGAATATTATGGTATGAATGGTTCCATCCAAGGCCGTGTATAAGATTATAAGGCCATATGAAACTGTCCAGGTTGCTTGTGTCACTTGACAGACATTTTGAGGTTACATGTAACCTTAAAGCAGTTGCACTCATCAATCAGAATTATTCACATACAAGTTAGTGTCTATGTTCAGGTAATAATAGCATACAAGTGTTTTACTGTTATTGTTTACTTAATCTTTATTGCTGCATGTCATCTAGATAAGTTTTCAAATGATGTTCAGATAAGTCGCTTTCATTTCCCTTTTATTCAAGCGCTCAAACACCAGCAAGAGTCTGCAGACAGGAGAGCAACACCTGAAGACCATGCGGCCCTTCAGAATCTGAAGCGACTGAAACTTCGGGAAGCGGTTATGGAGGACCTGTATAAAGACGGCCAACCCGCCGCGCCTCTGGACATGTCGAACCCGCGGAGCTCAGGGAGCAGCAGTGGAGGAGCAGGAGACGGGAGCGGGAAGCCGGACGGTGGAATGACCCAGCTGATCGCAGCCGAGGCCTGGAACATTAACGGAAACGGCCTGATGAAGAAGCCGCTTTCCCCCCTGGTGGCCGTCCCAGCGAACGCTATAGTCAGCCCCCCCGCGGACACTCCAGGGGGGGTAGCTCTCAAGGTAGCCGCAACTGTACTGCAACCAATCTGTTTGGGGGACAACCCACTCGTACTGCCCATCCACCTCCAGATGGCTGGGGGTGCGGCTCCCCAGGTCAGCCCCGCGGGCAACGCGTCCTACCTGATGGCCGGCCAGGGCCCCATGTCGCTGCCGCTGGTCCTGGAACAGCAGGTGTTCCAGCACCTGAACTCCCCGGTGCTTCAGCAGGGGGCCACTTGTCCTTCGATATCCTTGCAGAACAACATCTTGTGCCAGAACTCATCCCTCTCGTTCAGCCAGGCTCCACCCCTGGACCAGAAACCCGGGGCACAAGCCCTGGAATCTGGCATCTTGCCCCTCCTTCAGAACCCGGGTTTTGCTGCAGTCCTGCAGGACTTGTTCCCCTCCCAGAACAGTCTCAACACCTCTACCTGCCACTCGGCAAATTCCGCTCCCGATGCCTTCTCTTCAACCATCTTCCCTCAACTGCCTTTCACTTACCCTTATAGCTCCCCACTGTCTCCACTGGTGCCCCCAGCCACTCTTCTGGTTCCCTACCCAGTTATCGTCCCCCTGCCAGTACCTTTACCCATTCCAGTTCCGCTCCCAATTCCCATTCCCCAGAACGACGACATCAAAGGCTTCACAGACCCACCCAAACCAACTTGCACTTTGGACAAAAGTACGCAGACGAGAGCGGTTCCTAATCTTTTACCGCCACATAGCAGGGAAGTGACCTTGCACAACCCGCCAGGGCCGTCTACATTCTGTCCTTCAGACGCCGTGGGAGACGTCCTGGATCTCTCCGTGAAAGGCCGCCCAATGCAAACAAAGCAGGAGGTCCAATTTCAACAAGACAGCGTCCTTGACTTATCAGTTGCCAGTGTGAGGAAATCGTGCATCCAAACACACCTTAAAGAGCAGCCAGCAGGAGATGGAGCTCTGGCTGGCCATTCCTGTGAGGAGAAAACAGGGTCTGCCTTATCGCTCGGAGTTCTTCATCCCATGGAGTGCGCGCCGAACATGGACTCCAAAATCATGAGCGGACTGGCATCCCTGGAGTTCAGCCGGCAGCGCAAGTGGGTGGTGGACAGCAGCAGCAGCCGGTCTGGCTGCGAGTCCAAGTGTGGAAGCGGGAACATTGAAATTGTTAGCACCTCCCAGACGGCCAAAGTCATCGTGTCCGTGAAAGACGCGGTGCCCGCCATCTTCTGCGGAAAGCTCAAGGGCATCTCCGGGGTCTCCACCAAGAACTTTTCTTTCAAGAGAGACGCAAACCAAGACCCCATGATTCAGCAGCGCTACAGCATCAAAGCCCAGATTGAACCGTGTGACCCCAATGACGCCCTTAAAAAGAGCCCCAAAAGCAAACCAATCAAACTCAAGAAAGTCAACTCTCAGGAGATACATATCCTCCCCATTAAGAAACAACGGCTTGCTGCCTTCTTCCCAAGAAAGTAGAGTCTCCTGGCTCATGGCGAGAAGCACCAGGATGACCCTCCTGGGAATGGCAACGGCAACATGAGAATACGAATTTAGCACGACATTTTTCCCCAAAAAGTCTTACAACGCAAAACAAAGGATATTCATATATTCTCCGATATCATTCTCCAGTCCTCAATACTTTGTTCACTAGCATTAAGTGATGGTGTAGCCAATAGCAGATAAAATTCACATTTATATGCTAAACCTTGTCATTTGTAAATGGTGCAGACCGCTCACTGAAAAGGTAACGCCTTTGAACATTTTCAGCTGTAATAAATTATCTAAGGGAGCATTTGTTTTCACAGCCGTACTGATTTTTTTTTTGTTCTGTTGCGAATCACCCCACCTATCATGGGAACAGTCTGCCCAGTAACATTAGCAGTACGTAATCCCTGAACTAGAACTCAAGTGTATTTCCTGTCTTAATATGGAAATAACTTTGGGGCAACAATCAAATTAAGACAAATATCTATGGGTTTAGTAAATGCCGCCAAAAAGAAAAAAAAAAAAATGGGTCACAAAAAGGATACAGAATTCCTAAGAAAGCGTGATACTCTGGTGCCATCAAGCAGCCACCCAAACTCCAGCGTCTCCCAGAGCAGGAAAACAAAGCTTATAACTGTCAGGAACCAGCAAGGCAGCTCCAACTTCAATTATGAAGGATGTTGGAAACAGCTTTCATAACAAGACGCCTTTTTCCACTTCCTTTGAAGGAGGGGATCCCTAAATCACAAGGCTGTCCTGCTCCCAAAACTGATTAAAACCAAATCATCACGAAAGGGCTATTTTTTAGGGGAGAAAGTATTTTAAAACGACTAGATTCTTATATGTTCACTTCAGAAAACCCACATAGAAATATTACATGTTCTAAATTGCTCTCTCAACGAATTCACTTGGAGTACTATAAGAAGTACAGGTTCGATTCCGCAATGAGACAAATGATTCAAGTAAACTGCTGCATTTAAACTATGCGTTGTCCTTTAAAAAAAAAAAAAAAAAAGTTTGGCTTTTAATGTATATAACCCTACACTGAGAGGGGGTGGAGGTGCTTAGCCGTGATCTCCAACCCAAGACCTACTTCTGCTGTCTTCTTGGTGGTTCACATACACCATGATCTTCCCGTTGCATTTCATCATGTCAGTTTCATTATCTATCAATAGCTGACTTATGTTCTGGAAGCCCAGTTGGTTAAAGCCATTTGGTTTTCAGGCTCCCAAGGTGAAACTCCCAAATGGGAGTTAATACCACCATCCTCCGGTCTTCAGGGGTCCCGTACATCCCAACAAAGCTCATACTGAAGACCAGACAAGTGTTACATCTGAACAGAACAAAGAGAGACGGCTTCAGAAAGTCAATATTACAGGAAATTTTGTTCTAGACTCCTGTCTGCATTTTTATTGTGATGAGTTATTTTATTGTACAATGCAGTTGCATGAGGCTCTGTATTTTTAAATGGAAATAAAATGACTTAAGTAAAAACACCACATCTGTATTTTCACTTCACTGGACAGATAGGAGCGAGTCCTGGAAGATGTGTATATATAGACAGTTGGCTATAATCTCCGATTAATATGGGACACTGAAAAGGATCCTTCACCGCAGGATGAGGCTGGATTGCATTGTGCAGCCTGACATTACAGCAGAGTAGAAAGCATGGTTCAGTCTGGAATGCTGGAATAACAGCAGGCGTTTTTAGGAAATCATTAAAAGAATTACAGTATAAATCTAAGAAAACTATTAAATTATTTAGCATGTCCATGCCAATTTATTTATTTTCTAAGAAAATAATGAAGCAATTTGAAATTATTAGTCATCACTGCGTCCTTCAGGAATAGCAAAGAAAAAAAAAGCTCATGATTTCAGTTTGACAATTAAGCAACACTGTTCATTAAAATATCACTGATCCCTCAGTTCCTTTACAGCTTCACTAGTAAATGCAAACATATATACAGGTTTGTGCTTGAAAGACCAAAAAACTCACACATCCCATAACAGCCTATCTAGTGCAGGATCACAATAAGCCTGGAGCCCTTCCCAGAAAGGCAGGGCCAGCAGGGATGGCAGGCCAGCAGGGAGGGCAGGCCAGCAGGGACGGCAGGCCAGCAGGGAGGCAGAGTTACGGTAGGCCAGTCACATGGCACTCAAAGAGGAGAAATACAGAGATTCACCTGGACCTCATGTCTTAGGACTGTGGAATAAATCCCACACCAGCACAGGGAGAATATGTTAAATGCCCACCCCTGTAACCAGGTATAATACAGTTGGACAAACTATGCAATATAGTAACACTTCTTTATAAAATTTTTATTTTATTGTAAAAGAAAGCTTTCAGATTCTGGACTCAGATCACCCATCACATAACTTGACGTGTTCCTTAGTCTAAAAGCATTATGCTTACAATGTGTGATTTTTACATTTGATTGGAATCACAGACGTAGAGACACAAGAGCACAGGGAGCCTGTGGAATTTTCAAGGCATTGGCACCTAATGACGGAAAAATCAATGACAGGATAAATTTCATGCTTAGGTAGAGACATTTCAGATCTCTACAGCCGCTGCCAGATGGCATAGCAAAAAATATTTTATTTATAATTAGTATAATATACCCAACTACTGATTCTGACACTGAACCCAGGAGGTGGTTAGCAATATTTCATGTTAAATTTCAGTCATTAGGAGACAATCTTGGTTCAAGAAGGCCAACAGCACTGCCTCAAAACTGATGGAATCAAACTCCTCTCTCCTTTACACACCAAAGTGGCATTACTGGGCATCGTCAAAGCTTGCATGCTCCATGGAGTCTTTGAGTTTGTACCTGCAAATGTTTGGAAGAAGCAACTGTAAATAATTTCCCGTTTTCCTTATGAACAGAACAGCACATTATTCCATGAAACTTAGGACCAGTGACATCGATATTAAACTCTACTGAATCTACAAACAACCGGCCTTCTTGTTGTGCATCTAAATGAGCATGTGAGCGTGGTGAGAAGCAGGGCTGGACGACAAGGCTTTGGTTTAACACAAAGCTTCAGGTCTCACACACACACACACACACACACACACACACACAAAATAAAATGCATTTAAAACACCGTCAGAATTAGCCACATCAGAAATCAATAGCTGTACTGTGCCTTGTGCACACACTGCGTCCCTCCCACGCCCATTAATACTCCACGTACAAGCAGGAGGTACAGGAGTACGTCAGCTTCAGAGTTTCTGCTCCATAGTCAAACGCTTCAGTTACAGTGAAATTCATCAGTCCCCCAGTCGGAGTCTGCAGCTCCCAGCGCAGCTCTTCGTACACGACACTAATGTCAGAGGTCTGCCTTTCACATCAGAAATCGCTCTTTACCGTTGAAATGCGGCACATTTAAATCAGACGGAAAGGGGTGGCTGTCATTTGTTATCTAAAACACCTCTGATTCAGGAAGCACCAAGTTGTTGTCATGGGACAGCGGTGACAATGATGTGACTTGACGGTCCCCGAGTGCACAGCAAGGGGCCGGAACTCTCCCCAGAGACCAGCCTTCACACACTGCCGTGTAACAGTCAGCTCAGAGCACTGGAGAAGAAAGTAAGTAGAATAACATGGAGCTTCTTTTTTGTAAAGTTGTCTTTGTATTAAAAAAAAAATATGTACAAGCTTACAGGAATGAAATAGGCAATGTTGATTAAAAGCCACCTGCACTATTCACTAGAATAATGTAAGAAAGAAGACAGGAGAGAAAAACAAAAAACAAACAAAATAAATCAATCATACACAAATGAATCATGTTAGCTTTGTAAAAATCTGTTCCTCAGTGGGTTTTTGTACATATATGCAATGTAAACAGTTCACAGATCATCCTTTGGAATTCAGCCGAGTGGAGACAGTCCTCGTTGCTGGCTGAAACACGTGAGGTATAAATAAGTCTTTAAAAATGTTTTTGCAAGGGCAACACCAGGGCCAAGCTGCACCACGCAGGATTCCAGAGGAGTCCCGTCAGCGCTGGGCCTGTTTCAGCCTCTCGATGTGGTAACACAGCTTCAGAGCGGGCCCCAGCTTCAGCCCCATGTACTTCATCACCATGTCGCTCCGGAGCAGCAGAAGAGCCTTTCCGTCGATCTCCTGCAGAGATGCGAGCGTTTCAAACAACATGCAGCTTGTGGCAAAAACAATGGTGCCTGGGGGGGGGGGGTAAATAATGGGCAAAGAGCAGAAGGAACGCAGAGAGCATCTCCGTAAGTAATGGGTGGAAGGGGAATGTTTGACATTCTCCACGCTGTTTAGACAAGGGACAGACTTCGCCCAGGAGACATATTTCTGTCTGGGGAAAGGATTTATTCATGACATGAGCCCGTCATGCCCCGGAAGAAGGAGCCTTGGAGACGAACTCCAGACATCCGAGAGTCAGAAGCTGAGCTCTCAGTCACTCTCAAAAAACAGAAATCAGACCCTGGACGTAGGGCTAGGCCCTGCACAGTGGACAAGGCCCCTCTAAAGCAGGCGCTTCCAACCTTTAGGCGTCAATGGACTGGTTTACATCTCAGAACAGGAGCTGGGAAACCCTGCACTACAGGACAGAAATTTGTTTTGCCACACAGACAAAACAGTCAGACAAACTAAAAGCCTGACAAAGAGAAAAGTATAGATTCCGATAACCATCAGAGACTTTCCAATGGTCCACCACACAGGACAAAAACATGCAAGCCTGAGAAATCATCATTAGTCAAAACTATAAAATATTCACACCACACGTAAAGTTCTAGTACATGAATGGAAATCTTCACTCAAACATGTTAACACTGAGCCACTGTACATGGGACCAGCAAAGGGCGGTAAACAGGCCAACACTGGTCACACTGCAGAACCTGAGCACAGACCAATGGAAATGTATGGGAAAAATACAGCCACTGGCCAGATCCTGCATAATATTAGTAAATGGAACCAAATGTCAACTGCTGCTACATTGTTTACACGACTTCAGGTTTATGCAGAGATATCAAACACCGAAGAGGATGTGGGTCGAAGCCTGAACAAGGAGAGAAGCCGAGATGCGAAGCACAAGGAGGGAAAAAGCTCACGTGTTTCCTGAAGAGCTCTGCATGCGGAGCCAGCGTCTGGGGGTCTGCTTCACGTACAAACCGCATCACCTCCTCGATGGACCAGGTGGAGGGGCCGCTGCCGGGGCCAACGGGGCCCTCCCTGTCTGCCGTCTGGGATTCGGAGCCTGTGAGAAACCGGCGGCAGCGAGTTAGCGCTGGACTGGAACGAAACCCAGCAGAGGATATAGGGCAAATGGGGACCTGGGGGGGGGGGGGAACCCACACATTTCGGAATAATCTATAATAACAGTCATTTGTACACTTTCCACACTTGAAAACTGGAGAAGTACAGAAGTCTAGCAGCATGTCAATTTATAGTCAAACCTCGGACTGAGAGTAACTTGGTTTGCGAGTGTTTTGCAAGACAAGCAAAATTTTACAATAATTCTTAACTTGATAAATGAGCGAGGTCTTGCAATACGAGCGTTATGTACACGCTTTGTTAGCCGAGCATCACGTGATCACAACCGAGTCGATGGTTCTTCTCTCTCTCTCTCACTGTGGAATTGTGGGTGATAGTCTCCCACGCTTGGTCTCAGTCGACGTCTCACTCGTATAGTCAAAATCGTGCAGAAAAGCACCACCCGAATAAGGGCGTAGCAGTGCGAGCGATGAATCTGTTTAACGACAATGCGACATCCGCATTTCCGTGAAATCCAAAAGGAGGCAAAAGCGCCCATCATTGGACAGGTTCCTTGTTAAAGTCGCACAGAGAGAGATTCCAGTGAGACGACAGACAGCAGTAATTCTGTTAGTTATAGTTAGTCGTCCCACAAAATAACCCTCTTCTCTCTCTCTCGTTTCCCCTCACACCATTCACGACTCTTTTCAAAGGGTAAGTGCAGGTTAATTTGTTTTATGCATTTTTACTTTATATTTTGTATTAATCACTTTCATATCAATATTTTTCAGTTATGGAACGAATCATCCGAGTTTCCATTATTTCTTATGGGAAAATTCACTTTGATATACAAGTGCATCGGATTACTAGCATGTTTCTGGAACTAATTCTGAGGTTTTACTGTATTATAAAATACTAGCATGGCCCAACAGGTACTAAACAGTCATCCTGGGTCAATGGAGAATTGCATATCCCCACATACACCATCAATTGAGTATTCCAGGAGGGACACCTGAAAGCAGGCTCGGGTTTAAACCTTAATGATGACGTCGCCGTAATGTTAGCATTATATTCATTTTTTGGCCGTAACAACTTTCAACAAAAAGCAAACAATACCCCTTGGTTTCCCATATTTCATCACTGGGGAATTTCAATTAATATTTCAATGCTTGTGTGTGCATTTCACATTCAGAGGCCCAGCTGTCTTGCTGACATATTGCATATTACATATAGCATTTCTGCCATTTATTCTTCTGTTATTATATATAATAATGCAGAAGGCAATAGTAGGCAGATCAAACGGCTCAGAGAGGAGAAAGAAAACATGGTTATTTGTTTAAAGTTCTATGGAATGGAAAGAACTGTAACCCTGTAGTTAAATAGAGCCACTTTTAACTACTGGCTTGCTCAACACTATGCATTAATTAAATATCCTTTATGCTTACAGCCAAATAAAAACGATTACCCGTGCTCAATTACAAGTAATGTCCACTAGATGGCAACATTAGTTTAATGAATAGCAGTTTGAACCAACCTCTCTAATTTGCCTTCTATTAGTGACAAATTTAATACCAACGGTACAAACTTTAATTGCAAAATGTTTTTAAACACCCTAACCCCCTACATCACTCGAAAACATTACTGTAGTCTGCGACAAGCCGGTATTAAAGGTTTCCGTCATGAGCGAGACTGACCCAGCGTGATGGAGGTCTACCTTCCACCATCCTGTGCTGGGGCGTGGACGAGGGGCGACTTACGGCCGTCATGAGCGAGACTGACCCAGCGTGATGGAGGCCTACCTTCCACCATCCTGTGCTGACGCGTGGACGAGGGGCGACTTACGGCCGTCATGAGCGAGACTGACCCAGCGTGATGGAGGCCTACCTTCCACCATCCTGTGCTGACGCGTGGACGAG